>CP139507.1:387169538-387619384 GCA_021014915.2 Artemisia tridentata subsp. tridentata | reverse complement strand
TCAATTTGTTGCATAAAGTTCCACACTTGCACCTGATTATCAAAAGACTCCTTACAACATGAAGGACCAAGTAACGGTGGGAAGAAGTTAAAAGACCAAGGCGGTGCATAGACAAAAGTAACCATATGAAGTGGTATATAGACAAAAGTAATGCTAACTTCAGTCCGGTTATTCAAATGGCATGCGTATAATAAAACGACTTCTTTTAAGCGACTTCTCGCCCAAACACCACAATATTTTGTAATGTAATTACGTATTTTCTAAAAGATTGTTGTGCACTTTATTTTTAATTTGGTAGATTTGCAATTGTTTTATGTTTTGTTCATTTTTTTATGTTACTGTGATAGGGTTTTCTACTTGGTAAAAGATTGTTGTGCGTATTTGGTGACCTATTATCTAAAAGATTGTTGCGTATTTATTTTTAAAAATACAACATTTTTCCATTTTAAAAACCTTACAATATATGGGTTTGCAAAGTAGAAACAATAAATAAAGTTGATGACACATATATATTGGAGTCTAATTGATTATGATTAAACCTACTGGTTGAAGTGCCATTTAAAAAAATACAGTAGATGTACTTGTGTGAACTGTAGAGCAACCTACATGGCAAAATTGGGCAACGTTTAATAAAATTGGGCAATGTAAAAAAGATGGGCAACTTTAAATTGATGCATCGTTGTGGCTAGACAACATTTCAGTATTTTAGTCGTCAGGCGTTCAGAAGAATATATAGGAGTCTCATTAATTATGCTTAAAGTATCAAGTGGCATTAAAACAAAATTTAAAATAAAGTGGATTTCCATTGTGTGAACTGTAGCGCAAGGGCTGCATTGGAAAGTGATCTACCTTTTGGAAGTTGATTCATTAGATTTACTTAACAACGGAATGAGGTCGGGGCAGCTCAAGAGTGTGGTGTTTCGATCTTTTCCTAGATCAGAGAATGAATTCACAATAATAAAGCTCATACTTGCGTGTTCCCCCTTGCTGAAGATGGTTTATATCAAGCTATTTGATTTGAGTTATGATGAGGCTGAAAATGTGAGGATGAATTGGGAGTTGGCTAAGAACCTGTTGAAACTCCACCGAGCTTCCCGCACAGCATTGGTTGTTTTCTTTTAGTCTTGTAGTTTATGCATGTATGGGTTGAATACTCTATGACAACCAACTTCGTATTTTGTTGTTTGCTATTACCTTATTAGTTATTACCAAATACTGTATAAAGATTTATAAAAATTGTTTTATTCCAAAACTTTTAGCAAAAACTGCTTAAAGCAAGACGACATTGGAGTTCAATTGGGTTTAATGAGCACAGTAATTTGGTACCCAAAAGGTCTATTTAAGTTGCCCAAAATAGTTATGGCATAACTATTGTTGCTCTATTGTTATTTTGGTACGTCGGTTGCAAACCATGACAAACATAAACAAGTAAAAAAATACAACACAATAACAACATAACATAGTACAATTACTAAGTTTTCTGCTGAAATGATAAACCACAACGATGACTAAATAGTAGCCAATAATTTGAAGCTTACATGTTAACGAACGCCTTCCATTGATGACGGTAACAAGGTTCCAAAGGCGAATGACACTAGACTTCGAAGCCACACTGAAAACATGTCAAACGACGATGCTGGATCCATAACTTCATACCTTCTCAAACCGGAGGTAAACCTGTTCACATAAATGTATGAAATAAGTGTTAACGTTTTAACATGTGTAAGTGTACTAGACAATATTTGTGAGTGTCAGTATATAATACAAATGCAATTGTGTTTAATATTGTGTCAATTCGATAACAGTTTGTTAGGAATTATTAGAATAATGTTTATTTTCATTGCTGCTGTTAGTGTAGTTTGATTCCTGCTGGCAGTGTTGGTTTCTGCCGGTCATGGTTCCTGCTGGTAGCATTGTTTAGTTTCTACTGGCAGTGTTTGTTACTGCTGGTCATGGCGTATTTTTTGTATGTTTGTTATTTTAGGAAGAGAAACATACGACATTGTGTTTTGCATCCAATTCCAAAGAAAATAGTTAATACAAGATCCATAGAGGATCAAAGTCTTTTAGTCATTGTCTTCTTCAACTCTTGTGTTTAGTTTCCGCATAAGCACAAGTTTATTATACAGAGATTCTCATAGTAGTTGGCTTGTGTTTAAATAAGCTATGTAAAAGTTCTTTTGGCTCAAATATCTATCAAGAGGCACGATCCTACACAGTTTCTACACATATTGTTTTACATTCATATCTAATATAATTAACAAAGATCTATCAAGGCCTCATCTGGGATCAACACCAAATCACAAAGTTTTTTCTTGAATTAAACACTCTTATTCCTCATAGCTTGACACTGATTATAGATTCTTTGTACATAACTCATACACGGGTGTTTCTTTTATACTAACAAGAACTCCTTAACCTTACCCGTCATACAAGAAAACGTGTGAAGAGATATACATCAATCTCTTCTATAAATAAATATAACAAACTTTCTAAACATACGGGATAACTAACAATAATACCTGCAGTATTAACTACTGTCGGCAGAAACAAGATATAACTATCAGCAGCAATGAGCTTCAGCAGGAACCACAACTATCGGCAGGAACCAGCTTTACACTTTCGGCGGCAACAAGAAATATCTTATTTCCTGAATTCCTAACACTTGTCTTGGCGAATTGTATGCTATGTTTAGTCTTTATCTTGATGTTTGTTACAAAAACCTGTTTCGTTGAAGTTAATGTAATGTGTAGCCTTTATCTAAAAAAGTGTGTTACTCAAATTCGTGGTTATTATCTAATTGTTTTATTAACTGTTGAATTGCTGTTTTAATTCACCCCTGTTTTTGGGATTGTTTAAAGGGATAAATATATTTCATGTCAGATATTAATGCAGTTGGTGAAATGCACTGATGCAGTAGGTGCTTGTATGTAGCATGAAATGCACGGGAGAATCCTACTGCTCGTGAAATTGAAGCTGCTGCTGCTGCTCCTACCTAATTCAAATTGTTGGGTTACATGTTATTGAACGATTACAAACAACAACGATTACTAGATAATAGTAAATTGTATTTTGGGTTACAGATTTATAAATCAACTCTACTACCTTTCAAATACCATTAAACATTGTTTATTAACTCCTTGTGCTTGCAGAAGTATTGAAGCATCCGCTCACGGTATGCTACCACTGTTTGAAGCGGGTCATCTACTTCCAGTGGTTGGTTGCGGCACAATCTGTATAAAATAATACATACCCATACACCGCAATCGCCATATACGTCTGCTTGTTTCGGGACTGCAGGACACTGGTATGTTATTTTATATTCCTCGGCTGATATGCCCTTGCTCGCCAATATACCCTGCTGAACCAGATACATGGTAAGTTGTTTTGGCAAAATTCTTTTCAAAGTTCTCCACCACCTTGCACCATTGCCATGTACCAACCCAAGAGTGTCATAAAATGAAACAACACCACTACATAGGTGAAGCTCAGCGAGACACCAGTGTTTATCAGGTTCATTCACGGGGAAATAAACCAAATATAGACAAAGAAATGTACATATTAATATGCATACACTTAAAATTATATTTAAAAAGGATTGTGGCAAACTAACCTTTTCAACATCTCGCCAAGCCACAGGGTAGCTTGTTCCATCTGAATAATGACTGTACATCTGACCAGCCAAGATATGTCGGGCGAACAGAGAACCTGCCAAGGTCCAATCAGCATTGCTTGGTCTAAGTGATCACATAAGGTCAAACCATATATCCAAGTGTTGTGTACACAAAACAAAAATTATAAAACTTATAGTGGTTACTCAATCAAAAGTATATACAAATGTATTTGACCAGATAGTGATGATGGTTCCTTACATAGTCATACAGGCAACCGCCTTTACAATCTTCAAGACATGCCAACGCTAGCCAAAATTTCATATTAGAAACAATGTTACGACCGCCCCATGGAAACTTATAGCTTTTTTTTTTTTTTTTTTTTGCTTTAAATAAACACGAAGCGAATCAGGCAGAGACACCTTGTCCTTTTTCAATTTGGGATGTCGAGTCAGATCCTAAAATAAACAAATAAATGATTAACAATAAACGAATAATAATATTGTTAATTTAAGAATAACAAATCAGACTACCTCTACAAAAGGATCTGGGTTGGCCGAATAGAACTCAGTAATTGACCGAGTTCTTGGGTTTCCAGATACGTCCTGAAAAGACACATACCATATATTAGCATAGGCCAACCAGATAGTGATTTCAGTATCAATGTTTTACGGTGCTTTACATCTAAAATGACTATAGGCTCAATCAACTTCTTTCTGCAAGTAGCTGCTCTTGTCAGTCGTGCGGATTGGACGTTCTCTGAATTCAGAGATTCAAAAAACTTATCGTGCTTTGATTTAAAGGCTTTAGCCACTAGAGCAACTTTATGCGCATTTTTTTTCTTTTGGATTTTCTTCTTTTTACGTTCAGAAAAAACAGAGTCCAAGCAAGGTTTGTCATTGGGACCGACCACATTTGCAAACCCATGGTTGGTGAGTGTTTGTTGAAATGGTGTTGTTTGGTCTTCCTGCATAGCATAGGTTGTAATTAACACCGACCACAAGACATAGAAAGGAACAATTATTAACCTTTTTAAATTTAAAGTAAACCAAGTACCTCAACATATGTCTGCAATGGGGTTGTTTGTTCTTTATGCACGAAAATAGCATTTGCATTCTCAACACCCTTACCATTTTCATTATCAAACGGTACTTCTTCTAACGAAACACTAGTGACATCCGCTCCGTCGTTTATATAACTCATGACATCATCATACACCACCGGATGATACTGGTACAATAAAGATGTATAAATAAATAGGCAAACAAGGAAGGTTGTATTTTGCAAAAGTATTTTTTTCAAGATAACATACATCACCGTAGACGAAGGATGTTGTTTGATTAATGTCCTTCTCATGGGATGCCACAACTTGATTTGCAGGTTGATGATGATCAAGAGTAGGGAAGTCAGGAGTAACCCCTAATTCATATGCTTTTACAAGAACGTCCATCCCACCCACCTGAGATTCGTTGTAGCCTTGCTGCCCAACATCCATGTCAATTTCCATGTGATGGGCTGCAACACTGGTCGTAACACCAGTATCAGCCTCACAAGCTAATGGCGTGGCCTGTAGTTGACAAAATAATACAACATTTAATGAATTAAATGAAAGATTAAAGGGTAAACATTAACGGGGAAATGAGATACTTATAAACGTATGCCAAAAAAACACAAAGTAAAAGTAAACCTTTAAACAAACGGGATTGTCAACTTCCATTGGATGCGCATGATCGACATCATCATCAGCATGATCATCATCAACATCTCAGCGCGTAACACCATTATCAACATCATCTTCACAACGTGATGACGGGGTCTGTAGTTGACAAAATGAGATAAGTGTAATACTTAACGAGGAATTGATCTTCGTATAATGTTAGGAGAATAAAACATATAAGGTGAATACAAACCATGTAAATATCAGGGTTGACATCAGACTTGACTGGAAAATCTGGATCATCGGTGTTTTCGTTAATAACTGTCTCTAACTCTGAAAATTTTGTTTTCACCTTCTGAAGCAGCTCGCGAATATCTTGTTTAGGGACAGACGCTACGTGCTTCGCTATCAACGAAATATCAGTTTGCAAATCAAATATCTTGCCCAAAATAGGATTTGTTCCAAAATTCTTTTCATCTTGGCCTTCGCCTGATTGGACACCTTTTGCGTTTTCAACATTATTTTTATCTAAAGTTTCTAAACTTGGTGCTTCATGTTGATCGTCTGCGCTACCAGCTTGTTGGTGATCCTCTGATCTACGAAGTTGGTTGTCATCGTCTGTGCTATCAGGTTGGCGGTCATCCTCTGCGCTAGCAGGTTGGTGATCATCCTCTGCGCTATCAGGTTGTTGGTCTTCCTCTGCACTTGACAGGTCTGAATCAGACAAACCCTTTATAAAGGGGATGCTGGCAATACACCACGGTTGTCTCAATTCACGTTTGGTTGCATAAAGTGCCTTAATAGGAATTGACTCCTAAAAAAACAAATAGTAAATAACTTTTTATGTGAACAAATTTAAATAAGGCTCCAACAAATTAGCCTTCAAAGATAGTGCGGTGCTTACCGGTCCAAATAGTGTTATAGGGTCTGATCTTCGTAACTTTTGACATTTACACCAAGCAAGACCTCGTGGAATGACGTTCGTGTCTTTCGCCCACCAGTTGCCGCTTTTAGGAAATGTCTCCAAAATCCATATCTGAAATATGTTGTTGTTTAAAATGTATATAATGTGGAAAAGAAAAATGTTCAAAGTGCAGGATATTACCGTGTTCAAAACTATATATTCAATATATATCTAATACAAAAAACCTAGTAATGGATAGAAAACAGATACAAACATTTTGTACACCGGATACATATATATAACAATAGTATTGAACTTTAGTACAGAGTAGAAAGTATGGCATACCTTGAAAGCCCAAGCAAAACCGTATAGATTGTATGTCGCATTATAATATGGGTTTTTTTCCAACTTCTCCAAATGAACTAGTCTGTGTCTCTCAACAACATTCACAGTCCTTTGATAAAATTTATGCCACATGTATTCACCCCAGGGAAAAACGTTCCAAGCATCAAAGTCCTCCACCAAAGACAGTATATGATTAGGGATACAATTCCTTTCTTCAATACCCATAAACACCAACATAGCAACTATCAAAAGACACAACCTAATAGCATCCTCATCCGAAAGAGCTAAGAACCTATTTGGATCTTTAAGTAGTTTCAAACAATCACTGCCATATACAGTTTTTATACCATCTGTCTTTTTTTCTGGAAATACGCGGTCACGAAATGCATTTGCTTTATTTTCATTTTTACAAACTTTCCCAAATCGAAACCCTGTTATTAAACAAAATTCCTTACGCCCGAACTCTAACAAATCATCCCCAATTTTGAACTGCAATGCTGGGGAATCGAACGATATGTTAGAAACTTTTACCTGATGTTGTAAAACAAAATGCATCAAAGGGCAGTCATTATCGCAAAACCGAATATCCAACCACGGACCAAAGACTGTGTTTCTAAACAACCTTTCCCGCTTTTTATCCTTCGACAAAATATCTTTGATTTCTGTAAGCAACTTCACTGTAGATCGAACAATGATTTTACAACGGTACAACTGAATCGGCATATCGAATTACAGGGTGTTAAGGAATTATGATTTGTTACTTGTGTGATGCTTTGTCTATGGAAAAGAAGCTGTTTGTGTATTGATGTGTTTTCTGTAATGAATTGTAATCGAATTATCGAATTACAGGCTAATATATTTAAAAAAAACTGCCTAATTTTAATGCACGAAAAAAATGACCAAAATATCCTTTTGTTCATGTATTTGTTGCCCAAAATTCAAAAGTTGCCCAAAATACAATACATCCCTTGTACATCGTAGCAACAGTTGTTGAGGTACTTTGGTCGGTGACGTGGCGTCCTGTGGTCCGTCGGATCAGTTGCCCTGGGCTAAGGGGGGAATTTTCTGTGAGCGGGACGGATACTCTTAGCACTTGGGCAATCGGGCTATTTTAGTAATTATCCCTTGATTTAAATTCGTTAGAAAATGTGGGAGAAAGTGTGTCCGATTTAATGTATTCTGATAATGGAACATACTATGCTCCCCCTTAATCTAAGAGGGAGATTCACTGCTTATTATGCACAAAGTGACTATTATGACACAAATGATATTGACCTTTTTGCACAGATGATGTGATCATCCGCTTTTCTGAGAGAGTCATTGGTCAACATCGATTATCCATCCACCAACAAAACTTTCCCACATGTTGAAGATCTCCACTTGGCGAGATCAGAATAAGAACTGCTTTGTTGAAGTGAAGGTGGTGGTGATGATGACAGTGTTGTTGTTGTTGTTGCTGCTGATGTTGTTGTCGAGGTGAATTCTTAGCCAATCAATAAAGTTTGAACGTCTGATCAAATGGTTAGAGTGGGAACTGGCACATTCATTTTGGCTATGGAATCTGCATAAGAATATCCACAAAGATATGCATGCATACAGATACACTATTCATTAATGGCTACCCCATAGCAGCTTGCCACATTATAATACCAAGTTCATCTTATAATCAAACCACAATCAGGAAATACGTCAAACCACTATCTAGCATGAAGAGCAAATAGCAATCATGAACATGGAAATTCACACAGATTTCAATATTCAATTCAGGAACTTAGGAACACGATGATTCAAACATGATAGCTATATACCTAAGCGAATCCTGAGAACATATGCACAATATCAACAACAATTAAGCAACAATTGACTAACAAAAGTCAAACAACATTTGAAATTCATTCATTCAGATCATACACGTGCCAGTGGAGTATTCATGAACATCAAACACATCAGGTTTTCTAACTTCTTTCAGATTTTGAGTTTTAAAGTATTTAGGGGATTAAACGAGGATACCCAAGTAACACAAATGAACCTTCTAGATACGTAAAGCTAGGAAACTATAAGCAAATTGCACATAATGTCCTAAACTTTCTAGCAACTAACACATTTGGCCATTTGATATAAAGTTTTAGTAATTTCCTCTTCAACTAATACCCCATTAACTACAAAACCTTTTCTAAGAATTATGAATTAATCAAGAAACCCGTTTGATGATATAAAATTTGAATTCACTCTCCCCCTCAATCAATGACCCGTATTCTAGTTAAAGATTTGTAGTCGTTGATTGAGTGACAAATTTTAGGCACAATCCAAGTCTAAAAGAATTTCAAGCAACACAAAATGACCAAGTGTCTTACAAATAATTTTCAGAAGAATCACAGAATGAAAACTATTTGTATGCAAAGAAGATTTCTCTTCTTTTTCAAGAAATGATGCACTGAAACGTACATCAGATCGAACGAAAAACATGGATATAAAGTAATCCATGCCCAGGTGAACTTCACCCGGTTGGAGGAACAGCCGTCTTTTTGGCGACATGTTTTCCCCATTGTATAGCGCGGGTTGCAGTATGAAGTAACTGCAAGCCATTTAGACATGTTTTAACAATCCATTTTAACTTCTGCTCGAGCTTCATTTAAAGACCCGTGCCATTATTGAATGACATTTCTAAGTCCGTAAATGTTATCGATAAACAGAAGACATGCCTAGGTGAAACTATTTTTGGTATTTTCCATTTTTCAATTTTTATGGTTTTTCTGGTTTTACGATTCTCTATTTACAAATTGCAGGATTTCTATATATCTATTTACAAAATGGTATAAGATATAAACAAAAATGAATGAAGCAAATATATACAAGGATACGAAACAAAAACCATTACTCTTCTGCTTCCTGAATCTTCTCCGCTGCCATTCCTTTACTTGCTGAAGAGCAATGTGAGCACATTTAATTAGGGATTAATACTGGCTTTTCACTTTCCCCTAATTAGTGCTCTCCCCCAATCTGACAACCTTTCTGATGAGCACCCATAATAGGAAGAAGACTTTGGATGAACGCCCATAATATGAAGAAGTCTTTTGATAACCAAATGCATGTCGTCTTTAGTCTTCTAACACATAGCGGAGAATGCAGAATAGACTGTAGACTCGACCTTCTTCAAGATTGCCCAATATGGAGGAACAGAATACCAACCATCTTCATCTCAGCAAATGCCTTCCAGTAACCTTACATATAACCCATCAGCCCGCAGCATACACATGAGATGATAAAACACAACAGAGAATGTAGAATAGACTGACGACTCGACCTTCTTCAGTCTTTAGTATAACACCAAAGTAACAAGTTGAACCACTGATCATCTATAGTATGTATCCATCCTTAGATATTAAGCCCTGATCACGTGAACCTGTTGTGCGTCCTTGATGTACACATTCTCTCTCCCCTGATGGTTACGATTAATCAGCCCATGAAGTAACAGTGAAACGTCAATACCAAGGTAACAAGTTTAACCGCTGATCATCTCTGCGGTTAGCAACACCGGAATAAATGATTAAGCCCGATCATGTGAACCTATTGTGCGTCCTTGGTGTACACATTTCTCTCCCCCATGATGGTTACGATTAATCGGAATCATCATCATGATGTGTACATGCAGCGTAATGATGTGTACATGAAGCATTGACTAGAAACCCTTTGATGCTGATTATATCAGCCCGTGAGAAGATGTCGATTAGCATTCCATGACCATGTTCTTCAACACCTTGATAGACGGAGGAAGATGTAGTGTTGGAGAAACATGGTTTGCACGACTCCTGAACTGACGTATTCAGGAGTCGTATGACCATTTCTCAATCATCAATCAACATGTAGAATAATATTCACCCTTTCCCCCCCTCAAAAATTACATATGCCTGCCAACTGCAATTTTTGATGATTGAACTAGTGAATATGAATACCATCAACGGTAAGTAGCTCCACTTGACGGTTCTTGAAGACTGACATGTTGTTTATTCACCCTTTCCCCCCCTCAAAAATTGCATATGCCTGTCAACTGCAATTTTTGGTTGAATACGTGAATAAAAATATACTCCAATATGCGCCGATCCACTTGAAGACTGAATAAGCACGGAAAGAGCATGAAACTTGTTGATGAGAATGGCCATAAATAAGAAGATTCCTCTTCTTTTGAAGATAAAGTGCACTCAAGCGTACACTTTTCTTTTCTTTGAAGAACGAGGCCTGAACTGATGTGAACAGACGTCATATCTCTCTTTTCTACTTCTCTCATCTAACTCGTTACCAACCCCATTATCATTTTGTCGGCTTGATGTCGTGACCACTGATGGAGAAAACCCAATATGATGAACTTGAGACTGAAGTAACATAACCCGAACTTGTGACTTAAACTTGTACTAATGCGAGACAAAGAGCGGTGTAGAGACTTCGTGCAACATTGAATCCCTAAGTACTCTATACTCTTCAACCAACCAACCATCAAGTATAAGACGTACATCACCTCTTGGATATCCACAACTTCGTGTGACACTGAGCACTACAACGTGACTCCTTAAAGTGATAGTTATTTTGTAATAGAGAGAAAGAAAAAATAACTAGATATCCAAGTCCTCGTCATTGTAAATGTTGAAAGCTCGAACAAGGATCTTGAAGAATCTTCATCCAACCTCCCCGATATCTTCAGATACTAAGTACACGCACCCATGAAATTTCACTTCAGCCTCAAATAAATAATAATGAATTAACGCCGTAGTCACATCTTGTCGTTTAAATGCCCCGATCAAGTCCTTCATGATGTTTTAACTGAACTTTGATAATGGTTTTAACCCGATCATGGTCAAGAGCGCATAACCCATCATCACGGGATTTTACAAATCTATGATTTAAACCGAGAAATAAGTCCTTTCGCGGGATTTTACAAAACCAAGAAGAAACCGTGATTGAATGTGGCATGACTAATTTGATTTTGGTGAACATCAGTTTGGGTTAAGAATATCTCGTGAGAATTACAGATCACATCACTTTTAAAACCTTTGTCCAACTAACCAACCTCGTACACAGACAACTATTTGTGACCACTTGATGAAGGAAACCCGATATACCAATATTGCAAATGAAGTAGAATTACTCAAATTTGTTACCTAAGCTTGCATTGTTGTTGGAAGAACGGTGTTAATTCTCTAAGTACTTAATGTTATCCTGACAAAGTATGAGACTTTCATCACCTCTTGTGATTATCCACAATGTCTTCTACGTGTGACACTGAGTACTATAATGTATCTCCTTTAAGTGATAGTTAACCAGGTCTTCAACCATCCACCCCGACTTCTGGAAACTAGATAACCCAAGTCTTCAACTTACATTTTAAGCACGAGCAAGTTATCATTGAAATCATGCATCCAACCATCCCCGATTTCAAGATAAAATAGGTAGACTCTTTTGTGAAATCCAACTTCACTCTCAAGCAAGGAATACCAAATTAACTTCGTGATCATTTTGTGCGGTTGAATAGTCAAAGGGAGAAGAAACATGCGCTAATTCTTAGCAGTGCCCATGACTCATAGTCAGTCCTATCAAACATAGCTGTCTGACCCAGCTGCTTGGATGTTATCAGGAGCAGTGCATGGAATAGTTGTCGTCCTGTGTACAGGATTTTACAGTTCTTGAGATTTAACCGATAAATAAATTCAAGAACAAACTGCACAACAGTAAGTATCAAACCGCTGAAATCTTAGGCAATTTGCTAAGACCCAGACCAATGAAAGCTAAACCACTGAAACTGGAACCGCTAAGATTCAAACTGCTGGAGACTGAACCACTGAATCCTAAATCGCTACGATCTGACCCGCTGTAACCGGAATTGCTAAGATTCAAACCGCTGGAGACTGAACTGATACGATCTAACCCGCTGTAACCGAAACCGCTAAAATTCACACCGCTGGAGACAGAACCGCTAGAAAACATGCGCTAATTCTCCCCCTCAAAAAGGGCATGCAATGACCTTTTTGCCAAAACTGAGAGTCCGTGATGATTGTGAATTTTCCAGACACAACATAGATACATGGAAAGAGACAAATAAAATTACTGCAAAGAAGATGGTGATTAAGACTCTCTTGTAGTAACTGTTGGGTCAAGAAAAACCCAAGAATACTTAAAACATGATTTGGACACAAATTAACTAAGTGTTAACTTAAACTGAGAACAATTCAAGTCACTGAGAGAACAGCCTCTCAGTGAGTCATCTTCAGGATGCTTAAGGCGAATTCAAGTAGAAGGATTCACTACTCAGGAAGGCGGTTCTCCCTGATGTAGCACTTAAGCCAAAGAAGAAGATGATGGTTCAGTAAGTGTTTGACAAGAACTCACTGAACCCCAGTCTCTTCAACAACAATGAAGTAATTAAGAGTGATAACTGAGAAGCGTGTCCTGAAGAACTAAGTGCCTGAGAAGAAAGGCAGAAATATCTAGGAAGGATTTAAGATAAGATCAAATCTTATCTTGTCAGGAAGAAATCCTTCCTAAGACGGCTTAAAGTCTTGGAGTGTCAGACCAACCACTCCTAAAGACTTAATAGGCCATTTCTATTGGTTCTTAGAAATGACAATTACTGTTGTAATTGTCAGACACGCTTGCTCAACAACTTGTAATATTTTAATTACTTTTACTCAGTTTACTTGTGTACAAATAGATTGAGAAGGAGAGAAGTTGAGTATGTTTTGTACAATTAAAGCTTAGTCTTTTGCAAAACAACTTCTCTCCTACAAAGAGTAACGTATCCCTAAGATAGCTCAGTGAGGTCGCATTGTTACCACTCAAGCAAAACTTGAGTTTAGATAAGAGACACCACCATACCTTGTCTATTCAATCCCAAGTGTTTGTTCCGCAAAACACTTGGGTATAGATTCTTTGATTCATTTCTAATAAGAATTTAAACGTTGAAAATTATCTTGAGTTTTCTATATTCACGTTTTATAACTGTTAGAATTAATCATAACATTGTATTAGTCATAAACACAAATAGATTAACTTTCTAGTTAACTCTAAATGTGTAAAGGGACCAACAAGTGGTATCA
Organism: Artemisia tridentata subsp. tridentata; assembly: GCA_021014915.2. Classification (NCBI taxonomy): domain Eukaryota; kingdom Viridiplantae; phylum Streptophyta; class Magnoliopsida; order Asterales; family Asteraceae; genus Artemisia; species Artemisia tridentata. Next base: position 387,605,782 of record CP139507.1, on the reverse strand, counting down.
GAGCCTCTGGTTTATAAAATCTTTTTTAAACTAACCAAGAGTGCTCTAGGTTTTTAAAACCAAGATCCTACTATGGCTGATATCAATGTACCCCAGCTAGTCGACAAAAAGGGTGGCAGCTACTCCGCTGTTGCACCCAGACTTGAAGCTGGGAAATTTAGGAAATGGAAGAAGCGTATGATTTGCCATCTTACCGGTATGGAACCCTACTGCATCACCTGTATCAGGGATGGCCCATTTGTCCCTAGGACAGCCGCAGGGCTAAACAAGCCTGAGGCCCAATGGACCATTGATGAGAAGAGGGTGGTCAATCAAGACCAACGCCTGAAAAGCATCCTTATATCATGTCTTCCTGACGATATAATGGAATCAGTCATCAACTGTCTAACAGCCAAGCAAACTTGGGATGACTTGGTAAACAGCTTTGTGGGTCCCTCAGATACCAAGGAAAATAGGGTCATGGACCTTAAACTTGAGTTTAATACTTTCAGGGCAAAAGACTCTGAAAATCTCTCACAGACCTACACCAGATACAAGACTTTGATAAATGAATTATCAAATGATGGTGTTGTACTGACTAAGCATGAGACTAATGTTGGCTTTGTCAACAGTCTCCCTGAGAAGTGGCTCAACTTCTCACAAGGCCTGAGGAATGCTAACCACATTCAGACCCTTGAGCTCCCTGAAATTTATGGGAAGTTTGTCTATGAGGACAACTTAATCTCAAGGAGATACCCTGACTCAAAAGCTCTTGAGTCCAAAAAGGCCTTAACCTCCACACCCATATCAACTGCTTTCTATTCTAATGGTGTTGTGCAGGATTCTCAATAGGATTCTGAAGATGAAATTGATGAAAGAACTGGTGAGGAGTACCTAAACGACTTGAACTTGGAATTCCAAGAAAGGGCACTCCTTGCTAGTTCAAGACGTTTCATCAAAAAGAAATCAGTCCAACTTTACAAAACCAAAAGCAAATGAGACCACTGAATGCTTTAAATGTGGTAAAAAGGGTCATTTTGCTAGGGACTATTATTCTAAAACCATCTCAGAACCCTCTTACAAATTTTCAGGAAACAGTTCCTCAGGAACTAGCAAGTTTCAACCAAAAATGTTTCAGTCCACCCAACAATTTCAAAACAAGGGTCAAAAGGATTTTGAAACAAAGTATAGGAAAATCAAAGCTAAACTTGCACTTCTTGAAACTAACCCCATATTGCCTCAGGCTGCTCAAACATCTAAACCTATTCAGACAAAGAACAAGGTATTAGTAGCTGAAGCATATGACTGGGATGAAGAAGAGGCTTCCTCAGAAGAGGAAATAAGAGTTAGTGCACTGATGGCACTTTCTGAAGAGGATCAGGTGGCTGTGGGAAAAAGCCATGCTAGGAATGGAGAGTGGGTCAACATCACCATGAAGAAGGTAAATACTTTACTTTCTATGGATGATGATTCTGATTGGCAGTCTTACATGAATTATATTTGTGTTGATCTAAAGTTTGTTGAGGAACAAAAGCTTAACCTGTTATCAAAATATAACAATATTGTGTCAGAATTGAATAAATGTAGAGATGAACTGCTTGTACTAAAGCAAGCCAAACTAGAAACAATAACTCTACAAATTCAGAACACTGAAATTCTGAAACAAAACCAAGCCCTACAAACTGAACTTAACAAAGAAAAGGCTGTCATCCAAAGCTGGACCAAGAAGAACCCCAAGGTTTTTAACACTGTCTGATTAATCTCTCAGAAAACCATTGGAATTGACCCTCTTATGGTTGATCCCAATGTGTGTCACAGTGATCTAAACTTTGTTCCAGCTGGCATATCTTTTGAGCAAGAAATGCTTCCCAAGTCTAATGATTGGATTGTCAGGGACAACCCAGTCAGTAAGTTACCAAACTTTGAGACTGGAAAGATCTTGCTTCCTGAAAGTCAGGCCTTGAAAATATGCTTGGACTTACTGAACAACTCAGTAAGCTTGAACTCACTGAACAACTCAGTAATACTGAGTCTGTGAATGAGTCTAAATCAAAATCATACCCACCACTTCCTCCACTGAATACCCATCAGGGTGCTACACCTAACTTAGGCCTTCCACCAATGGTCTTCTCACCACACTCTCCAAAGGAGAGATCAGGAAAGGGAACAACCATCCTGAAGAGACCAACCCTTGATGTCTCAGTAAATACTGATGACTCATCAACTTCAGTCCCTTCTGAAGTATCAACCCAAAGCCCTGATTCAAAATTTGATCAGTTGGCTGAAATGGTCAGGAAGCTGGGAGAGAAGATTGCATCTTCTGAGAAACCTTCTCAATCCAAGAAGGAACAAAAACCAACTTCCTCAAAGACCAAACCCAAACCCACAAAACCCCTGAAAAGATGTGAACTATGCAACTATACAAATCATCTCACTGATGATTGCTATAGAGTCCTTTATTGCATGATTTGCAAAAAGGAAGATCACAGGACCTCTGATCATAAACAATGCTCAGTCATGTCAAACTTTTCAGGACTTAAGGCTCAGTGCCTGAACTACCCTTCTAATTCTAAGCAGAAACAGAAGCAAAAGGCCAAGCCTTTTCCACCTTGCCCATTATGTGGATTCAATGACCATCTTTCTGAGGATTGTCAAATTGACAAACACTGTGAATCTAGTGGAAGTTCCACTCAGAAATCCTCAGGAAAAGAGAAGGTCATTCAGTCAAGAAGAGGAATGAATAAACAATCCTCTCAGACTACTGAGGCTACCCCTGCGACTAAATGCAAAACATGTGGTAGCTCAGTCCACTCAACCACTGACCATGAATCAATTAATACTTTCATAAAGACCTACAATACCAAACCCTCCATGAAATGGAGTCCTAGAAAGAACTTACCCAGTTTACTATTTGTGCAGAGGCATGCTAGGGATCCTGTTTGGCATCTAGACAGTGGATGTTCAAGGAGCATGACTGGTATTAAGGAGTGTCTGCACAAATATGTGGAAGAACCAGGACCCAAATTGATATTTGCTGATAATTCATCATGTCTCACTGAAGGTTATGGTTCAGTAAACTGCAATGGTATTGTCTTTACTAGGATAGCTTATGTAAATGGTCTTAAGTACAATCTGATCAGTGTCAGTCAACTATGTGATGCAAAATACATAGTTCAGTTTGATGATAAGCAAGGAACCATCTTCAATGCAAATAAGGAAATTGTCCTCATTGCACCAAGAAGACAAGATGTTTATGTACTAGACATGTCCAGTCTAACTCAGGATGGAACTTGTCTCTTAGCTAAGGCCACTGATACACTCAACTGGCTTTGGCATAAGAGACTCACCCACCTGAACTTTAAAAACATAAACAATCTTGTAAAACAAAACAAGGTCCTTGGCTTACCATCTCTTGTGTTTTCAAAGGATAAACCATGCTCAGCTTGTGAAAAAGGTAAACATCACAGAGCATTCATTAAAACCAAAACCAACTTTTCCATCAGGAACTGCCTACATCTTCTCCATATGGATCTATTTGGACCTGTCAGTCCAAGGTCTATTAACCATGAGAAGTATACTCTGGTCATAGTGGATGAATACTCTAGATACACTTGGGTATTCTTCCTGATCAAAAAGAGTCAGGCAGCTGAAACAATCATGTCCTTTGTCAGGAACATTGAAAATCAAAATGACATTAAGGTCAAACAAATTAGAACTGACAATGGGACTGAGTTCAAAAATTATGAACTTGAATGTTTCTGTGATGAGAAAGGTATTTCCCAAAACTTTTCCTCTCCATACACACCTGAACAAAATGGTGTTGCTGAAAGGAAAAATAGAACACTCATTGAAGCTGCTAGGACAATGCTATGTGGATCAGTCCTTTCCAACCATTTTTGGACTGATGCAGTCAAAACTGCCTGTTATACACAAAACAGATCCATCATTGTCAAGAGACATGGGAAAACCCCATATGAGTTATTCAAAGGAAGAATCCCTGACATCAGCTACTTTCATGTCTTTGGGTGTCCTATGTTTATTCATAATCACAAGGATCACTTAGGGAAATTTGATGCAAAAGCTGATGATGGATACTTCCTGGGATACTCACTTGTCTCAAAAGCCTTCAGAGTGTTCAACACAAGGAGACAGCAGACTGAGGAAACATTTCATGTTACCTTTGATGAGAGCACTGATGCAATCAGGTTCTCAACTGCCTCAGTAGAAGAGATAGGAATTGATAATTCTTCAAGATATCCTCCTGATGAATATCTTCCTGAAAACAATCCTTCTACTTAGTATCAAGATGATGCTAACCTCTCCTATTACATTATCCCTCACAACCTACCTAACCCAACCATCACTGAGTTTGTTGAGGCACATGCAAACACTGATGAAATTAATCAGTCTGTTCAAAATACTCAAGAACCAAACAATCTTAGTGATCAGGTAGACACTCAAGATCCAATCAATGATCATGTGTCTACTCCAGAACCAACCCCTCTACCCAATCAAGCCTCCACAAGTTCAAATCAGTATCCAGGACCTCAGGAAAGTTGGACTAGGTCTCAGGATATTGAACTTGTCAATATTATTGGAGAGCCTACTGAAGGCATGCTCACCAGGAGCATGGCTGCTAGTCTAAGAGCAGCCTCAGCCAATGAATTCCTATTTGTGGACTTCATTTCCACAATTGAACCCAAAAGTGTTAAAGAAGCACTTACACATCCAAGTTGGGTTCAGGCCATGCATGATGAACTGGAACAATTTGACAGAAACAAGGTAATGACCTTGGTCAAATGTCCTGAGAATGTCTCAGTCATTGGCATGAAATGGGTATTCAAAAACAAAACTGATGAAAATGGCATACTCATTAAAAACAAAGACAGACTTGTAGCCAAAGGCTATAATCAACAAGAAGGCATTGACTATGAAGAAACATTTGCACCAGTAGCAAGGATGGAAGCCATCAGGATCTTCCTTGCTTTTGCTACATACATGAACTTCAAAGTATACCAAATGGATGTTAAAAGTGCATTCTTAAATGGTTCATTGAAAGAAGAAGTTTATGTTCAGCAACCTCCTGGATTTGAAAGCCACGAGTCTCCTGATCATGTCTGTAAGCTTAACAAAGCCCTTTTATGGACTGAAGCAAGCTCCCAGGGCATGGTATGAGACTCTCTCAGACTTCTTAATCCAAAACAAATTTGTCAGAGGCAAGATAGACAACACATTGTTTATCTATAAGACAAATAATGATGTCATACTAGTACAAGTGTATGTTGATGACATCATCTTTGGCTCAACAAGTTTCAAACTTTGCAAACAATTTGAAAAACTAATGGCAAAGAAGTTTGAAATGAGCATGATGGGAGAACTGACATACTTCCTTGGTCTACAGATCAAGCAGACTGATAGAGGAACCACTATCAGTCAAGAGAAGTATGTTAAGAACCTACTGAAAAAGTATGAACTCAGTGACAGTGCCTCAGTCAAGACTCCCTTGGTTCCCCCAAACAACCTTGGTCCTGATCTCACTGGTAAACCAGTAAATCAAACTCTCTTTATAGGAATGATAGGATCACTGATGTATCTACTTGCATCAAGGCCTGATATCCAATTCTCAGTATGTCTGTGTGCCAGATATCAATCTGACCCAAGAGAATCACACATCACTACTGTGAAAAGGATATTCAGGTACCTGAAAGGTACTCTAAACCTTGGATTATATTATCCAAAATGCTCAGGCCTTGATCTTAAAGGATACTCAGACTCTGACTATGCTGGATGCAACATGGACAGAAAAAGCACCTCAGGCTCTTGCCAAATTCTTGGTAGGAAACTAGTCTGTTGGAGTGCTAAGAAGCAATAATCAGTTGCCTTGTCCTCAGCTGAGGCTGAATATGTTGCAGCAGCTAGTTGTTGTGCAAATGTACTCTGGATGAAAAGTCAACTCAGTGACTATGGAATTCAGTATAAGATGGTACCCATCTTTTGTGATAACACAAGTGCAATTGCAATATCCAACAACCCTGTTCTTCATCAGAGAACAAAACACATTGATATCAGATATCATTTCATCAGGGACCATGTCATGAATGGTGACATTGAATTACACTTCATCCCTACTGAATATCAGTTAGCTGATATCTTCACCAAACCTTTGGATGAACCAACTTTCACAAGGCTGAAAGCTGAATTAGGAATGTTGGATATAGAGAATCAGTCCACTGATTGAATCCTTCCAACTGAAGTGTAAATTCTTAAAACCTCATGTCCCTGACTCAATGTGTACATCAGTGAAAACAAATCACTGAATCCTCAACCTCAGGAACTAAACCCAAGTTCCTGAATCCTTGTTGCTCAGGAATCATTCCATATTCCTGAATCATCAGTGACTAATCCCAAGTCCCTGAAAAACCATCACTGAATGAAAAGTCATTCAGGGCCCTGAAATGAGACATTAAATACTGACTTAAATGCTCTAAGTATCTAGTTAGTAAATGTCCGAGGTTGGTAACTGAACTCATATTTAATTTAAGAATATTTGTTCTTTTTGCCTTTCTGGCTTCCACCTCTGGGCCACCACATTCCCACTTGGCATTAAATGCCTCTCCAATCACATTACAGATATGTGATGACTCATCTCTGCAAATTACACTTTTGCAGAACTGCTCAACTGTTCACCTTGACTGTTGTGCCAAACCAGGGAAAAGTGAAGTGTTGGCATTAAATGCGGATCCCAAAACATTTTATTCAAAACGGTTTCCAATAATTCTTTTTAAATAAATTAAAACCGCTCAAATGCCTAAAACACCCCCATATCCACTTCCCTATAAATAACCCAACCAAAAGAAACACACACACGTTTTTATAGAATCTTAAGAAAAACTCTGCCATTTTTAATTCTCAAAAACAAATTGTGTGTGTATTCTTAAGCTTTAGAAACCCAGAAACCTTAGTTAAACCCAGACTTACCCACAAATGGCTTCTTCTAAAGCTATCACATACGCCCCCAATGTGGAATTCCTCACTGGGGACGTTGACCTAACAAAGAACAATGTGGTAGGAAATTTCTCTTTTCCACAAAACTACCCAGCCTACAAGAACGTTATGAAATTTCTTCGTAATTGTTTCCTTGCAAAGGCTTTCACCCACACCCCTTAGTCATCTACCATGACTATTTGAGGGAATTCTGGTGCACGGCTGTGGCTACCAGCCCCAAAGACACCAAAGAGTCAATCATCACCTTCACGGTGATGAATGGGAGCAGAACCCACTCCTTTGGCTACTCAACCTTCATCAAAGCCACAGGCCTTGACTTTGCTGAAGCATTTGCACCCAACCTTACTGATCAGGACATAAAGAATGAACTGATCTTTTTAGCACCCCACGACCCCAGACGTCCTACAACGTTTGCGGGAGGCTTATTGGAGAAAACTCCAGTAGTCAAAACATGGTTCCATCCTATTTGGAGGATACTGATGACATTTGTCATTCAGGTCCTGGGTGGAAATAAATCCTCTACGGAACAATTGAACTCATCACAACAATTGATGCTGTTCAGTCTCCTTGAGGGTACAAAAATTGACATCGGAGGAATAATCTTCCGAGACCTTGTTGCCAAGCTCTCAGGAAAACATAGGCAAAGGCATATGTCCTACCCTAGATTTGTTTCCTGTGTGCTTCAGGACCTACTTGGTTCTGACTACGTGAGGCCTGATGAAGAAGGTATGAAGCCTGACGTCCTGCACAAGTCAAACTTCACTAGTGGCATCAGTGAGGTTACAAATATTGCCCTGACTGAATACATGCAATCAGTCATTCAGGGTAAAGACGCTGTCTCACCAGTTCCTTTACCGACCAAAAAGGTGAAGAAGATAAAGAAGGGTCAGTCCAACCAGGTGGTTAGACCCAAGCCACTCGCCACTGAGACTGATCCTCAAAACCAACTCAACCTTAAAAAGAGGTTAAAAAAGGCCGAGACCTCTGAGACACCCATTTCTGTGACCCTCTTGACCACAAAACAAAGGCCAACGGAGGTCACTGAGCAATCATCCTCAGTGACCTCGGGCACACCCTTTCCACATGATTCCATTGACATAAATAAGTCAGAGGGATCAGGAAGTATTCCCCTCTCACATCCCGATGAAGGTACTGATAAATCACAATCAGTGCCCAAGGGAGGAAAGGGTCCTGAATCCTCGGTAGGGCAGCACCACCCTACTGGGAAGAGGACCCACACCCCCTCACATCCCGATGAAGGAACTGTCAAAAAACAATCAGTTCCCAAGGGAGGAAAGGGTTCTAAATCCTCGGTAAGGCAGCACTACCTTACTGAGAAGGGGACCCATAAACATTCACATCCCGTTAACGTTCCTGAGCAATCACCCTCAGGATCTCAGGGAGAAAAGGACCCTAAATCCCGAAAAGGACAGCACAATCCTGATGGGAAGGGGGTCCACCAACTTTCACAATCAGTACCTAGTGATACCACTGGAAAACACCCATCAGTGGTTGAAGGTGCTAAGGGGGACAAAGACTCAGAGGGAAAGAAACAACCCGCTGATACGGAACCCATAAAACCCTCAGGCGGTCCGATTCTCTTAGGAACTGCCCCCAAAAGCCAGGCTGGTATTACCCCAGTTATTATGGCTAGTCAGGCTGAGCAAACCCACTCAGTTATTATGACAACGGGGTCAGGACCTGGCCAAACCAAAGGTGAGTCTTTTTATAAAGAGGAGCCGGTTGAATTCTTGGGTATTGAGTCCATGGGGGACTTTCAGGCTCTTCTTGAGTCTGATGATGAGCTCAAGGAGGAGAGTGATGAAGAAGTGTTTGAGGCAGGTAAGGATATGGAAACTAATGAACAACCTGAACAATCACATCAGTCATCTTCAAACTAAAGTGAAGAGTCACGTTCTCAATCTTCTGATTCTTCTGATACTGTGGACATCCTCAAAAAGTATGATGACTCTCTTCCCCTCACTGAAAGAAAATTGGTCAAGTTCCTACTCAAGACCAATAGAGCTCTTTACACTGGTCTCACTGAAGAGATGTTCGATCATCACACTGAAGTTGCTGTTCACTATGCCAATCTGAAGGCAGATATCAAAAGTTATCATGATAATGTGAACGAAATGCATTCTGACACCAATAACTCCCTGACAGCTATTGATCTTCATCTCAGGAAGTTCAATCTTACTCTTGAAGGCATCACCAAAAGCCTTGGAACTATTCAAACAGCTGTCAAGGATGACCCGGAACTCAACAAGAAGGTCCTTCAGGCTGCTGAGACTTACCAGAAGCAATCAGCTGAATTCAGTGATCTTCTCAGCTTACTGAAGGATTCTAATATTCAGGGTCTTAGCTCTTCATTGGACTCAATCAGGACTTCTTTGGGTCTTCAGGAAAAACATCTGGGTACTTGGGCACAATCTTCAACATCCTTGGCATGGTCTCTTGGGTCAAGGATGTCAGGCATCGAAGCTTCTCAGGCATCTCTTGCGGATAAGATCTCAACTCTTCAGCAAGACACCTCGGACATCAAATCAATGATGACTGAGATCTACCAGGATTTCAAGGGTCCTGCTGCTCCAGTGGCTCCAACTCTTGCTATCACCATGGCTCAAGCAACAGTTGAGGGGGAGAAAGACACTGGAGTCCCTGAAGTTTCCACAAGCCAGCAACCTCCTTCTCACACTGAAGGGGAGATTCCTGAAGCTTCTTCCACCCATCAAGATAAAAGCAAAGGCATCCTCACTGATCCTGAGCCTCAACCAGCACCAATCTTGGTAGCAAAGGATCCTGAATCACCAGCCAGGATCCCGTATGATATTGATGGAGTTCTTCACCACTTCTCAGCTGATGAACTCAGTGCTTACCTAGAGGAAGAGGAAGCAAAGAAGAAGTTAAAAGAGGAAGAAAAGGTGAGCAAGCCTGCTATTATTAAGGTTGTTCATGAAGAGGCTGAGAAGATTGGTCTTGAAGCTAAGGCTCTTTCAGGAAGAGAGGGTGGTATGACTTTTGTAAAAGCTCAGACTGAGGAGATGATCACTCTCAGGAAGAAAAGGGAGGAAAGGAATCAAAGGGCTGAAGAGATCAGGCAGAACAGGATTAAGAAATATCAGTGGTATATGACTAACAGGTTGAAGCCAGAACCAATCACTGATGTTCATATTCATCGAAACACCAATCCTGCCATTGTCACTGTCTATAGAAGTGCTGACAAAAGAGACTTTCAGGTTCATCAACCTTTCAGATTCGCTGACTTTGGGATCACAGAATTGGATGAGTTGGGTCCATTAATAGCAAAGAAATCAAACGTTGTGGTCCCTAGTTTGATGAAGTCCTTGAGTCAGAGGTACGAAAGATTGGCAGCTGCACCTCAGGAACTTGGCACTCCATCTCTTCTTCCTGATTCAGCACAACCAGCTCCCTCTCAGTCTTCTTCAAGAAAAAGAAAGAAGATTGAAGCTGAGCCTGAGATCAAGATTCCTGGTCTTGACTGCAATAGGGCTCTCCCTGAAGGTGTTCCTTTCAGGAACAATGTGGTCATTGAACAACCTGAAAGAGGTTTGTTCTTCATTGATGAGTTCGGAGACCAAGCCTTCCAGAGGTGGAGTGATATCGATTTGTCAGGGATCAAAGCTACGCTTGGTTTTCTAATGATGGCCTCTCTACTCAAGAGTCCTGAAAATGTGAAGTTTTGTCAAGATCTGAAAAGGAAAATCCGTGAGCACCCTGACCAACAAGAGCTGTAGTCAAAGAAGCCCAAGCTTGAAGCCCTTGGTATTAAGTTGAACTGATGAATCTGCCTGACTACCACCACCACCACCTTTTTGTACTTAGTTTGTTAGGACTTGTAATGATATTAATAAGATGATGTTTTTATTATTTCAGTGTCCTTATTTACATTCTAGTACATTCAGTATGAGTAGAAGTCATTAGCTCACTCATAACTGATCAAAACACTTAGGAATAATTTATATCCAAATAGGGGGAGATTGTTAGGTCAAGAAAAACCCAAGAATACTTAAAACATGATTTGGACACAAATTAACTAAGTGTTAACTTAAACTGAGAACAATTCAAGTCACTGAGAGAACAGCCTCTCAGTGAGTCATCTTCAGGATGCTTAAGGCGAATTCAAGTAGAAGGATTCACTACTCAGGAAGGCGGTTCTCCCTGATGTAGCACTTAAGCCAAAGAAGAAGATGATGGTTCAGTAAGTGTTTGACAAGAACTCACTGAACCCCAATCTCCTCAACAACAATGAGGTAATTAAGAGTGATAACTGAGAAGCGAGTCCTGAAGAACTAAGTGCCTGAGAAGAAAGGAAGAAATATCTAGGAAGGATTTAAGATAAGATCAAATCTTATCTTGTCAGGAAGAAATCCTTCCTAAGACGGCTTAAAGTCTTAGTGTGTCAGACCAACCACTCCTAAAGACTTAATAGGCCATTTCTATTGGTTCTTGGAAATGACAATTACTGTTGTAATTGTCAGACACGCTTGCTCAACAACTTGTAATATTTTAATTACTTTTACTCAGTTTACTTGTGTATAAATAGATTGAGAAGGAGAGAAGTTGAGTGTGTTTTGTACAATTAAAGTTTAGTCTTTTGCAAAACAACTTCTCTCCTACAAAGAGTAACGTATCCCTGAGATAGCTCAGTGAGGTCGCATTGTTACCACTCAAGCAAAACTTGAGTTTAGATAGGAGACACCACCATACCTTGTCTATTCAATCCCAAGTGTTTGTTCCGTAAAACACTTGGGTATAGATTCTTTGATTCATTTCTAATAAGAATTTAAACGTTGAAAATTATCTTGAGTTTTCTATATTCACGTTTTATAACTGTTAGAATTAATCATAACATTGTATTAGTCATAAACACAAATAGATTAACTTTCTAGTTAACTCTAAATGTGTAAAGGGACCAACAGTAACCCCTTGCTTTGTCTCTTCATCAATGGTTTAGCAATTTAAAAAATTCCCTGAAGCTCATAGTATGCCAAAACCGCTTGATGAAATATGTTTAACTTTAAAATGTGTAAAAGGTTAAAACACGTCTCTAAATAAACCACCTCCCGTCTTTAAGTCTGACCACCTCTTGAGAAGATCTTGTACTACAATCCCATTAGAAGCTCGAGAAACAACAATCACTTGATGAAGCTTGATAAAGGACAAGTCCGCGACTTATACTTGCACTAAATTTGTGATTTAGAACCTATATTGACCACAACAACGTAACTCCTTTAAATATAGGTAGTGATATATACCCAACCTTCCATCCTTTATTGTATATATCCACTTCTTGAACTTCCAAGTCCAATCACCAGAAATACGCTCGAGCAAGGGTCATCAAACATCGTGCATCCATCCAACCCCGAGATGTTTGAGACACTAAGTACACCAACCCGAGAATTAACAAAGCAACCAAGCTACCATAATTTCCCAATTCCTACCGTTCTCGTAGCACAAACTAATCCCGGAAAGATCGTCAAACCCCGTAAGTTTTATTATGTCTAAGTCCAAGTCCAGCCCACATATCCAAAATTAATTTGACGGGATTTTACAACTCTTGAGATTTAAACCGAGAAATCGAATCTTTCGCGGGATTTTCTAAAATCTACAAGAGAAACCGTGAAATCAACCAAAATACCCAAGAGTGAACTGCAACACTAATCTTCGAAATTCAAGTCAAAGAAGTCAAATCTCAACTTGATCAAATCGCAACAAGTCAATCCACAGTTTGTCAAATTGCAACAAGTCAAGTCGCAATTAACCAAATCGCAATAAGTCAAATCGCAAGTGTCAACTCGCAACGTCAAATCGCAACTGGTCAAATCACAATCAGTCAAATCGCAACAAGTCAAAACGCAACTTGACAAATCGCAAATTGTCAACTGTAACTCAAATCGCAAAGATCAAATTGTAGGCTCACTCAAATCGCAGGCACTAATAGGACAACGCTGCCAAATCCACACCTTTGAAATCACATAGATCTTCATATACCCAAATACCAGCAGTGACGTGTGCATCCACGAGAAATTTAGTAGATCCAACCATATCACTCATATTCGCCAAGTAATTATACCAAACAGTTTACCACTCTGTATTATTAAAAAAATACATATGAATATGTATTAAGACCCAACGTCCTTGCTCGGGTTTCAACTTGGCCCAACATGCGTACTCGGCCCAACGTCTATAATATGAATCCAATGCTTCAATTCCATGAATAAGCCCATGTTCATAACAGACTATCACCGGCCCATTTCTCAACCAATATGATTACCCGGCAATGATATTTAACAAAACAGATATAATACACATCCTTATGCCACACTTAACCCTAATCCCCACTTCTCATTCTACTCCGCCTCATCGCTTATCTCATCACACCAATCAGTTCATATTACCAGCAAATCAAGATCACACAACTATCAACAACTCATCACACTCTCATACCAGCATTAACATCAACCATAATCGATCCATCATCTAATCACCACCATACGCATAAACCCAACCCTATTCACCCTATATCTTCCTTTTCCTGTAATCAGTTCGAACAACCACACTTCCCCTTTTGTCAATCCGAGCCAAGCATACGTTTGAAGTCATCAAGATCCTAGGATGGGTCTCGGGTAAGGTACTCGAAGTTTTTCAGGTTATATTCAATCGAAGTGAAGAAAGGATTAAAACTGATATCGAGTGGGTTAGATTAGGGTCTAGGTTAGATGAGATTTCATTGATGATGAAATTTTCGGTTATGTTGAGTCAGTTGATGTGAAGTTGTTTGATTTGAATTTGTTGTAATTAATCAGATTTGGCATCATGATGGATGATTGATAAATTGTGGTTGTGGTTTAACTGGTTTTGTTGTTGTAGTTCTTTCTGTTGTTCTTTTCTGTTGTTGTTAATGGACTCATGATGTTTGAAGTTCCAAGAGTTGGTAGTACTTTGTTGTTTTGATGTTACATCTAAGCGTTTGAGAAACCAATAGTTCAATGGACAAATCGCAACATTTGTTGAAATTTTGGCAGCATATCATTTCTGATTGTTTAACAATTTGGTCTTGAGTAGACAAATCGCAATACCCTAGAGACAAAAAGCAAGCCCACACAAAACGCAACCTTAACAATCACCAGTTTTGAGACAAGTCGCAACAAAACACAAGTTGCATGCTTGCAAAACACAAAAAAGCAAGAGAAAGATGACAAAAACATGGCAGACAGTAAAGTCACTTTCTCCAGTTTGACTTTTTCCAGTTTTGGCAAACATCCAAACTGCAGCCAAAACAGATACACAAGTCGCAACCACTTCATCCAAAACAATGCACAAAACGCAACTATTGCAAGACCACATGTGATGTGTCGCTATCACATATTGTTGTCCATATACCCGATTTGGCAACAATCCAAAGTGCGAGTCAACATCACCACAAATCGCAACTAAGAACACCATAAAGAAAAACCGCACTTTTGATCTTAAAAAAAACTTTAGAGGCCAAAGAGTACGAACCAAAATTGACTACCAAGCGTTCATGAAGACTAGCATACCCAACTTCTTAAACCGAGATTACAACGAACAACAGTAACCATTTCAAACACACAATATAAGCTATGACCACTTGGACATCAAGTGACTTTCATGAAACTTTGTTCGAATCAATTTTCGAACCAAACAAACAAAGTATAACCAAGAAGATGGAAGCCATGAGCACGCACCACTGTTTGTAACAAGAAAGTGATGTTCGAAGAAGACCAGAAAATGGTATATTCAACAGCCAAAAATTAAAGTGAGCCCAATACATACCTTGACTTTATATTCGAACAAGTGGACAATAGCAAACATAATATATTCGAACCAGTAGATCAACAAAAATATTGACAGCTAATAGACATTCACGAACAGTGTTCGAACCAAAAAACAACAATAGAGACCACAAAACTAGGCACACACAATCAATCGAACCTAACCATGGCTCTTGATACCAATTGTGAGATCTAAACATATTGATTGTGTGGATCGGGTGGTCTTGGATTGTGGAAGATTAGATCCATGGTTAGAATTAGAGAGATGTAGAGTAGAGAGGTGGGAACCATGAGAGAAACTTTCGAATGTTAGATTAAGTGTGTGAAATAATACAAGAGTTCCAACCCTTCCCAAGTGTGGGAAGGGGTATATATAGTACCTAATATTGGTGCCCCTAGTGGGCTGTGGAGTGAGCTGACAGTGGGTAAAGACCCGACCCACTCCACAAATAAAAATACGACTAAGCTAATAATACTAATACTACTAGTAATAATAATAAGCCTACGAGCTATATAAATGCTAAATAGATACTCGGGGTGACCGAACCTTCATCTGAATATTTATATTCCTAACAAGAAGGATACAGCGTATCTGCAGAAAGCGTTGTTGTTGGCACAGAAGGAAGATGCAGGGTTTCAGTTGAATGCTGAGGAAAATGATTTTATGGCTCTCATGGATGAAATGGAAGATCGAGAGGATATCAATGCAAACTGCATCTTTATGGCAAATCTTCAGGAGGCTAAGTACGACACTGATTCTGATACACCTCCTGTCTACGACACCAATGCACTCTCTGAGGTACCATTATTCAAAACATGCCATAATAATGATATATTTGATATGTCTCCTCATGAGGAACAGCATTCTGAGACCCCAGCACTGACTTATGATTCATACCTGGACAAGCCTATTAGTTTCAATATTGATTCGGCAACTCCAGATATGAATCACAGTGGAAGCTCAGATTCACAGCATGCTGAAAATGATGAGGAAACACGTGCTCTCTTTGAATTATTATTGAATAATTGTAGCATTGAAATTGAGAAAGTGAAAAAGGTCAATCGCGAAGTTAAGGCTGCGAATGAAAAATTGACCGCTGAGCTTAAGAGATACAAGAAAAATGAAAAAAGTTTTCAGATTGATATAAAACGCGAGTCAGAATTTGAAATTGGTTATAGGAAGTTACTTGTTAAAGATAGGAAATTGCAAAACAAATTTAATGAACTTCAAATTAGTTCAACAGAAACCATCAACTCTTTAAAACAAGAAATTTCTGATTTAACAAACCAACTTTCAAAACAAAAATCAGCTTTTGCCAATCTTGTAAAAACAACGGGATGAGTTGAAAAAGGACTTTGCAAAGAAAGAAGATAAACTTTTAGACAAAATCATAGAGTTAGAACATAAGATCGAAAAACTAGAAAACTTACTGGTTAAAACGGGTCATTCAAGTCAAACTATTCATATGATTACTAGTCAAACTGATCCGCTTTACCATACAAAACAAAAAATGGCTCTAGGTAACAAAACTCTTTGCAATCTCAAGAAAGCTCAGAAAGAACAGAATACTTTATATAATGGAAATGTTTTGTTTACGAAGCATGATCCTCCTATTGTTCGTGATTATGTGGAAACGATAGAACTTGCTGAAGAGAGTCAAACCAAAATGAAACAAAAGAATCCAGACCAGAAATCAATTGATTAAAACAAACTGAACAAACTTTCTGGAATTACATTTGTTCCACAAAAACAAACATCTGAGTTTTCCAAAATCCCGGGCATCTTAGAACAAGTTTCTAAACCAGTAGTTATTTCCAAATCTATTTCAAACATGGAACAGATGTCTTCAAACAACATCTTTAACACAAGTGCGGCCAGAGGATTTCTTGATAATATTAAAACCAAACTTGGGCAACTTCAAACGACTTTAGAATCTAAAATGAGACTGACTGGGAACAATTGGAATTCAACGGTCCACTTACAACTGAAAAAGATTCTTGAAAGTGAATTTACTCCTCAAATTAATAACATTAATGCACGAGTAATTCATTTTGAACAAGCATTTTTAAAAGAAACAGTTGACTTTGTCTAGGACCACAAATCTCTGATAAAGAAAGCTAATGAAAATCTTGAAAACATCAAAGTTTTGGAAAACCTAAATGATTCTCTCTTCGAAGCAGTTATGTCTACTGATATAATGTCCATCATTTTCCAAACATATTATGTTGAACACGATGAAAGACTGAGAGCTGATTCGTATCAATTATAGTTCAAGGAAAACACACGTGGAAATATGTGTTAACCCGAGTCGTTAGTCCCGACGAAGATCGAATGGAATTTGTGTTCCCGGAACGTGATTCGTGTAGTGAATGTGAATAAGAGTGATTGATTTGTGATTTTACACTACGAACAATGAAATAATAAAAGTAAACAATTAATTAAGCTAATGAAACAATTAAACTAAGCATATGAACTTAAAAACGAAAATTTGATTTTAAAAACGGAACGTGACGTAATTTAAAAAACGCGAATAAAAGTGATTTTCTAAAATTTAAGCCTTAAGAATGCAAATTAATTTTTCCTATATTAAAAATGATAAAAGAAAATTTTTGGAAAAAGAAAAATATTTTTTTTTTTTGACTTTTTAATAATTTTTTATGAATTAAAAACTAATTTAACTAATTAAAAATCAAAAGAAAATGCAAATAAAGTGAGAAAAATGCAAATTAAATTTTGAAAATTATAAAATAACTAAAAAGTAATTTTAAAACTAAAAACTAATAATTTTTTTTTTTGGCTTTTTGTGATTTAAATTGAAATTAAAAATGATTTAAAATTCTAAAAACTATTTAAAAATGAAAAGAAATAGTAAATGATTGAAATAAATTCTGAAATAATTCTGGAAATTCTAAAATTATGTTTGAAATCTAATAAAAATAAAAGAAATGAAAAATAAGCTGAAAAAGTGCTTATTGAGTGCTAATCACCTTATTACAAGTGCTTATTAATAAGCACTTGTGTCAAAACTAAGTGAAACTGAAAACACAAGTATCTATCACTCAAATAAGCTAAAAAACACTCAAATATGATCAAGTGAACCACAGAAGCAGATATTATGACCAATAAGCAGTTTACACTAAGCCAATGAAATAGCATAAGCTAGCAGAAATAAGCCAGAGGTAAAGCAACAATGTAAATCACTAATAGACACTCAAAGGAACTCCATATGCTCAAATAAACTCAGGTTACAAACAAATTACACAATTGCAGCCCTAGATTTGTATCAGCAATCTTATGTTGAACACCTAACTTGCAGAAGCTTATAAGCAGTCCAAATAAGCTCCAAACCAAAAAATGAGCGGGGCAAAATCAAGCTAGCACTACTAATTAACTAGAGAACACAAAAGCCCCAAAAGTTATAAGCCAATTGAATGCTAATTTAAGTCCAGATCAGATGCTAGAACACACAAAAGCTGATGCAGCAGTAGGCAAACTTTGAACAAAGCTTAAGCAAATTTTCATGAAACTAAACCACAACTTGAACTATTACTTTAACCTTTTATTTGAACACAAAAATGACAAAACTATTACCCAACAGGCTCAGCTTAAGTTGAAACTTATTAAGGCAGTGGGCTACTCTAATTTTGCACTAACAACCTCAAATCTTCAAATAACCTCAAACTAACCTATCTTCTAATGAAAACAGCCACATTACCCTTAACTGAGCTTAATCCAAATTAGATATAATGCAAATGAACAATGCTTCTAACATTTTACCCAAACTAACCCATAAGCCAACCATGTTCCAAACCACCCTACACTGATCTGATTTGCAGATTGTGAAATAGTCCTATTTAATCTAATAAACATAACACAAATAACTAACCTCACTAATTTTCAAACTAGAAAAGAGTTCTTCAAAACTAAATAAACTGTTAAATTAGCTTATGCTGATTTTGACTTCTTATTTGACTTTAAGTACTAAAGACAGAAATTAAGTAACAAGCTAAATACCAATTACTGTGATACTGATCAGACATCAAAATAACATAAAATAATCAGAAAGTTCGAAATAAGAACTTACAAGAACCGATTAAGCTAATGCACAGGATCGTTGACCAAATTGACTTTATATTAAACTTCAAAGACTGAGTACAATATTTTTACTGGAAATACAATAAACTTAAAATAAGCTGAAACTTGAATTAAAACTAACCCTAATAAGCTATTTCTACTACCCTACTGACTTAAAAAATAAGCTAAAAACTACTCCTAGCTGCTAAAAAAAAAACTCCCGATACGTGAGAATGAGGGGGCTATTTATAGCCATCCACAGAACCTTCCAGGGACTCCTTGAAGCAATCCAAGCCCTTCGATCCATGCTTGCTCACCACGCTTGATTATCAGTCGTAGGATTAAAATAGTGAGGTGTTCCCTCCAATCAAAAGCTCCCACGTGTCCCCTAAGCTGTCAGTCCCTTCTAGAACATCAAATGATTGGGTAATTAATATTGGGGTGAGGTAATTTTGATGTACGGTAACTTAGGGTTCGTGGGTGAATTTTGGGAAAAAATGGATTGGGCGCGTTTGAGTGTGTGAGGGAGAGTGTGTTTGTTTTATTTTATTTGACTAAAGGTGGGTTGTTTTATTTGGTTTTGACCCGGGTTTGTAAATAATAAAAGGGTGGGCTCGGTTTAATGTTTTTGGGCTTGTGGAATTTGGACTACACATAAAAGGATCCGGATGGTATATGTGTGGGGTTTATAAGGTTTTTGGTTTAAAAATACAAGGACCAATTATATATTTTCAGAAACTCAAGAGACCTTTCTTGCCAAGTTTCTGAAATGTGATCCAAGGCTTCTTTTGACAACTTGATGATTCTTCAAGGATAAAGATGATCCGAACTTGATAATACATCCCCGGCAACGGCTTTTGACACTCTTCCAAATCTCGTGCTCGGTTTCCCGGTCTTTGCTTGATTTTTGTCATTTTCTTCGATATCCGTGCCTGCATATGTAAAAACACAAAAACACAATATATTTGGCATTTTGGTCGGGTTTTTGGTCTATTTGGGTCCGGTTTTGGTCAAGAAAAGGTATGTGAATAAGCACATACCAAATTCCCCCAGACTAAGCTATTGCAATGTCCTCATGCAATGTTATAAAAACACGTTTTTGAAACCGAAAATTTCCAATCTCTTTTTACTAACTTTGAAAAGTAGCAAAATTTTCAAAAGAGATCAAGAAATCTTAAGCTTTAAAAACTCCCCGATTTTCCTTTTATTCTATTTTTGGATTTTTCTCGTTATTCATGTGACGGCTTTGTTGACAATCATTATCTATCGATAATTTTTAGGATCACGGAGCAGGAAACACGACTTATAAAGAAGTGACCATACGGATAAAATTCGTCGTCCCTGATTTTTCACGAGTCCCCAAGCTAAGCTTAAAAACGAAATCATTGTCATTTACAAGTTAGATTGCCAATACTACTCAGAAAGCTAATTGTGGACTTCTTGTTCCCAAATTCCTATTTTCCTCTATTTATTTTATTTTTAGTGAGAAATGAATTTCTTCAAATTCTCGTTTCGATAATTTTTAGTCCGATAAAGATACCTAGTTTAGACGCTAAGTAGTTTTCAAATCTTCCCTCAAAAACCGTTGCATACAAAAATGAGGTCCACATCAAGGTCTCTGATTTAACACGATTTTGAGGATATCCCTTTTATTTGCGACCGAAACAACTCATCTACGAGTCCAGAGACGGAAGCCTTTATTAGGATACCTCGGAGTCGAAATTTGGCATTTTTAACATTATTAAGCACATATTATTATTGATCCTTGGCCCTTTATAACAATCACAACATCGGCTGCGAACCGGCAAGATGTGATAGTCTATTATGACCTTGGAATTTTTCCTCTGCCTTTATTAGAAGTCTACAACATCGGCTGCGAACCGGCAAGATGCAGAAAACTTTTTATGGCTTTGGATTATTATTATTATTCATTATTATATATTTTGCCAAATCCCGAGTCCTACGGCTTTTATAACAATCCCAACATCGGTTGTGAGCCGGCAAGATGGAATAGTCTATTACACCGTAACACTGGCAGTACCTTGATGTGTACCCAACTTTCATAAGCAAGAATTCTCTAAGGAAGAAATAAAAACTAATCATCGCCAAAACCAAAATAGCTTTAATTATTACTATTTTTGAGTGAAACAAGCTGATGGGAACAAAAAGCCACAAATAACTTCGATGAGCTCTAAAGAGATCCAACTACTCCACGTTTAGCAATCTAACTTATAAACAACTCTATCATTTCTCGTTCTTCGCAAATTTAAAATCTTAAATAATAAGATCCGCGAATGCTTAGCCAAATAATCAAGCCATGCATATATAAAGTCAAATACGGGAACTTGCAAACTCTTAAAAAGAATTCGCGTTTTCTAGCTCCTTGTGTAAAAGACTAGCACGAGCTTATAGATTATAAACGGTTAAGGGAACAAGCTAGGGCTCAACACGCCCGGTCAAGTCAAAATTTTATTCCTACTCTACCCAGCGGAAAATCAACAAAAATGTCAAAATTTATTATATTTTTGCAAAAAATTTTAAATTTTCTCATTTTTTTGGATTTTTTCAATTTTGGAGGAAAAATGGGGTTGCATGAGAAAACGGCAAAAATGCAAGGCAAAAATCAAATCGCAAGATTACCCCCCCCAGACTAAAACGAGACATTGTCCTCAATGTCTTAAAGGTAAGGGTTCTCCTACATAAATCTAAGGCCGTTTATTAATTATGCTAAAAGATAAATGTAAAACGATAAGATTTAGGATATCGGATAAGCAACGGATGATGAAACTCGAGTAGCGTGAAGGAAATTACGAGCACGAGAGTCTTCATCATCGGGCATTCCTGGACACATCACAGAAAAACACGAAACACAAGATATGGAAGAGGAAGACCTCCTCACTTCACTTATTAGAAAATAGATAGAAGATAGATAGATATGCATGGGGTGCCTCCCACGAAGCGCTTGTTTTTGTTAACCGAGTCACATGAGCTTGACTCGACCTCGAATTTAATTGTCCTTGGGGGAGCAAGTGGAAGAGATACTCTCAATCGGACTTCCGTTCAAGATGTTTGGATAAACATTGAAGCA
This sequence comes from Artemisia tridentata subsp. tridentata, assembly GCA_021014915.2. Taxonomy (NCBI): domain Eukaryota; kingdom Viridiplantae; phylum Streptophyta; class Magnoliopsida; order Asterales; family Asteraceae; genus Artemisia; species Artemisia tridentata. The sequence goes on along the minus strand of CP139507.1, from coordinate 387,583,815 downwards.
TACGAAAGTTCCACTCCGATGAGATACCCACGGCTCAAAAGAAGGAGAAATGCCGGGGTCAAAGATTGTATCTTCACTCCCGAAGGAGTGAAAGATAGGAGAAGTCACCGGGTAGGTGAAGAAAGGAAGAAAGATCATAATTAGAATGGAGATCCATTCTTCATCATCTAAGCTCTTGAGAACCTCGGGAGGGAGGGTTGGGGTGATATCATCATCAAGCAAACTCTTATGATAGAGCATATCTCCCCCCGGGTCGGGATCTTCTTCAATAACAAAATAATCATACTCCGGAGGAGGTATGATATGAGTGAGTTTTTCTGAGAACTCCTCATGAAGAGATTCAATCATACGAGGAGAATCTATGAGTTCCGGTATGGGCTCATCAAGATTAGAAAGAAGATCCTCCTCGCCCTCAACGTCCTCTAACCCCTCATCAAAAAGAGGATTAACAACACTGAAAGTGTTCTCTTCATTATATTCAAAGAGTGGGTTAGAGAAAATTCCGGAGGTAACCTTGGAAATGTCAAGGGAATCTCCATAAGATTGAAAATCACTTGCACCGTCAGATATTTCCTCGGACTCACTTGGGATTGGGACAAGGTTCTCAACACCGTCTGATTCCGTTGCTGGAATAGTGTTTAGATGCTCGTCCCCCATTTTTAGAGAGTCCTCGGGTTCTTTGGTAGGAACGACGGGTATGGTTTCAACTGACGAACTCTCATAAACTCCCCACCCAGAATCCTCATCATCGTCGTCATCGTAAACGATAGTTTGACGATATTGGGAGCTTACTCTAGCTGCTTGTTCTTCAGCTAGAAGTTCTCTAGAAGTTTCTTGGGTAAATTGATTAACCATATCCTTAAAGCTTTTTGTTAACTCTAGAAGTTCATGGTTATATTTCTTTGTTGACTCTAATAGTTCATGGAGAAGTTCTTGATTGAGTGGTTGAGATGGTGTTAGAATCATATGGTGTTGTGGAGGTTGGAAATTGTCTAAACCGGGAGTATTATAACAAGGATTCGGTTCATAGTAATTTTGATTCCACGGTTGACATTGATAGTCATTATGAGGACCTCCACAATTTGGACAAGAAAAGTTCGGTGTATCATTGAAATACGGTTCTTGCTCATAAAAGTTTTGAGGAGGGTGATTGAAATTGTTTTGAGGATAATCGGAAATGTTCGGATTAAAATCATAAGTGTATGAATTTTCGGCTTCCGAAGCACAAAACGAACAAAATCCATTGATCAAATTTCTACCACACCTCTCGCAAGTGCACCGTTGACAATAAGACGATGTCGGATCAATCGAATCTCCACACCCATCGCAATATCGTTGATCGAATGAAGATATATCGGGCTGTGGTGGGTAGTTGTAGAAATTTGAAGAGTCGTTGAATGAATTCGTATTTGGATTATAATCAACTGAATTCCTCGAACCACAAAACAAACAACTTCCGTTTTGAATATCATTTCCGCACCCTTCGCACGTACACCACCGACAAGGTAATCCAAAAAGCGGTTCTCCACAACCGACGCACGGGATAACCGATTCCATCAGAATTAAAAATATAGAGGATTAAGAAGATAAGAATTAAACATTTAAGAGGATTAAAGAAGATTATTTTTGTGTTTTGAAATTTAGAAACATGAAAAAATCAAAAAAGAAAAATGGAAAATAAATTTGAAGAGAAAATCTTTTTGGATTTTTTTATATATAAGGAAAAAAATTATTATCTTTTTGGTGATCGTTTTATCAACCGTACTCGTTTCTTTCAAAACTACGCGCAGCGTGGCGGGAGAGAAGAATGGATCTCTCTTCAGTCTGCAATTTAATGTCAAGACTTCCTTAAACCCCGTAATTAGGTTGTAGTAAAGAAATAATCCGAGCAACGTTTAACTACACGATCTCTTTTGTTGTTTATTCGGTATGGTTTACAACCGCCCTCCTTCAACGGAAGACCGAGGATGTTTATTAAGATGAAAACACTTTAGGAAAAGTGTTTTTTTTTTTAATTTATTTATTTTCTTTTTGTATTTTTATTTTTTATAAAAACGATAACTTCCGAGGAAGGGTCTTCAAAACACGATTCGACGAACGAAATCACGAACTCACTTCAATCTTCCCCGGCAGCGGCGCCAAAAATTGATTCGTATCAATTATAGTTCAAGGAAAACACACGTGGAAATATGTGTTAACCCGAGTCGTTTGTCCCGACGAAGATCGAATGGAATTTGTGTTCCCGGAACGTGATTCGTGTAGTGAATGTGAATAAGAGTGATTGATTTGTGATTTTACACTACGAACAATGAAATAATAAAAGTAAACAATTAATTAAGCTAATGAAACAATTAAACTAAGCATATGAACTTAAAAACGAAAATTTGATTTTAAAAACGGAATGTGACGTAATTTAAAAAACGCGAATAAAAGTGATTTTCTAAAATTTAAGCCTTAAGAATGCAAATTAATTTTTCCTATATTAAAAATGATAAAAGAAAATTTTTGGAAAAAGAAAAATATTTTTTTTTTTTTGACTTTTTAATAATTTTTTATGAATTAAAAACTAATTTAACTAATTAAAAATCAAAAGAAAATGCAAATAAAGTGATAAAAATGCAAATTAAATTTTGAAAATTATAAAATAACTAAAAAGTAATTTTAAAACTAAAAACTATTTTTTTTTGGCTTTTTGTGATTTAAATTGAAATTAAAAATGATTTAAAATTCTAAAAACTATTTAAAAATGAAAAGAAATAGTAAATGATTGAAATAAATTCTGAAATAATTCTGGAAATTCTAAAATTATGTTTGAAATCTAATAAAAATAAAAGAAATGAAAAATAAGCTGAAAAAGTGCTTATTGAGTGCTAATCACCTTATTACAAGTGCTTATTAATAAGCACTTGTGTCAAAACTAAGTGAAACTGAAAACACAAGTATCTATCACTCAAATAAGCTAAAAAACACTCAAATATGATCAAGTGAACCACAGAAGCAGATATTGTGACCAATAAGCAGTTTACACTAAGCCAATGAAATAGCATAAGCTAGCAGAAATAAGCCAGAGGTAAAGCAACAATGTAAATCACTAATAGACACTCAAAGGAACTCCATATGCTCAAATAAACTCAGGTTACAAACAAATTACACAATTGCAGCCCTAGATTTGTATCAGCAATCTTATGTTGAACACCTAACTTGCAGAAGCTTATAAGCAGTCCAAATAAGCTCCAAACCAGAAAATGAGTGGGGCAAAATCAAGCTAGCACTACTAATTAACTAGAAAACACAAAAGCCCCAAAAGTTATAAGCCAATTGAATGCTAATTTAAGTCCAGATCAGATGCTAGAACACACAAAAGCTGATGCAGCAGTAGGCAAACTTTGAACAAAGCTTAAGCAAATTTTCATGAAACTAAACCACAACTTGAACTATTACTTTAACCTTTTATTTGAACACAAAAATGACAAAACTATTACCCAACAGGCTCAGCTTAAGTTGAAACTTATTAAGGCAGTGGGCTACTCTAATTTTGCACTAACAACCTCAAATCTTCAAATAACCTCAAACTAACCTATGTTCTAATGAAAACAGCCACATTACCCTTAACTGAGCTTAATCCAAATTAGATATAATGCAAATGAACAATGCTTCTAACATTTTACCCAAACTAACCCATAAGCCAACCATGTTCCAAACCACCCTACACTGATCTGATTTGCAGATTGTGAAATAGTCCTATTTAATCTAATAAACAGAACACAAATAACTAACCTCACTAATTTTCAAACTAGAAAAGAGTTCTTCAAAACTAAATAAAATGTTAAATTAGCTTATGCTGATTTTGACTTCTTATTTGACTTTAAGTACTAAAGACAGAAATTAAGTAACAAGCTAAATACCAATTACTGTGATACTGATCAGACATCAAAATAACATAAAATAATCAGAAAGTTCGAAATAAGCACTTACAAGAACCAATTAAGCTAATGCACAGGATCGTTGACCAAATTGACTTTATATTAAACTTCAAAGACTGAGTACAATATTTTTACTGGAAATACAATAAACTTAAAATAAGCTGAAACTTGAATTAAAACTAACCCTAATAAGCTATTTCTACTACCCTACTGACTTAAAAAATAAGCTAAAAACTACTCCTAGCTGCTAAAAAAAAAAACTCCCGATACGTGAGAATGAGGGGGCTATTTATAGCCCTCCACAGAACCTTCCAGGGACTCCTTGAAGCAATCCAAGCCCTTCGATCCATGCTTGCTCACCACGCTTGATTATCAGCCGTAGGATTAAAATAGTGAGGTGTTCCCTCCAATCAAAAGCTCCCACGTGTCCCCTAAGCTGTCAGTCCCTTCTAGAACATCAAATGATTGGGTAATTAATATTGGGGTGAGGTAATTTTGATGTACGGTAACTTAGGGTTCTTGGGTGAATTTTGGGAAAAAATGGATTGGGCGCGTTTGAGTGTGTGAGGGAGAGTGTGTTTGTTTTATTTTATTTGACTAAAGGTGGGTTGTTTTATTTGGTTTTGACCCGGGTTTGTAAATAATAAAAGGGTGGGCTCGGTTTAATGTTTTTGGGCTTGTGGAATTTGGACTACACATAAAAGGATCCGGATGGTATATGTGTGGGGTTTATAAGGTTTTTGGTTTAAAAATACAAGGACCAATTATATATTTTCAGAAACTCAAGGGACCTTTCTTCCAAGTTTCTGAAATGTGATCCAAGGCTTCTTTTGACAACTTGATGATTCTTCAAGGATAAAGATGATCCGAACTTGATAATACATCCCCGGCAACGGCTTTTGACACTCTTCCAAATCTCGTGCTCGGTTTCCCGGTCTTTGCTTGATTTTTGTCATTTTCTTCGATATCCGTGCCTGCATATGTAAAACATAAAAACACAATATATTTGGCATTTTGGTCGGGTTTTTGGTCTATTTGGGTCCGGTTTTGGTCAAGAAAAGGTATGTGAATAAGCACATACCAAAGACGATGAAAGACTGAGAGCTGAGACGTCCGAAATTGTTTCAAAATATGAAAATGCTCTTATAAAACTTGAAAAAAAAATGTGTCATATTTTAAACAACTTGATCGAAAAAACGAAGAATGCAAGTATGACAAACTGTTGTATAAGCGTGCCTTCAAAAACATGAAAGAGCAAAATGACCTTTTGAGGGCTCAGCTGGAAAGTCAAAAGGGAAGGGTGTGGATACTAAGTTTGCAAAACCATCAACTTCGGAGAAACCTAATACTTCAAAACCGGTTGTTAAACCAAAAATGTCGATTTCTCAATTTGTTCCAAAAGTCGATGTGAAAAATGATTTGCCAAAATCAGTCACTCCAACACCCTTGCCCAAGCAAAATCAAAATGAAAAGATTGTTGACAAAGGAAAAGCGGTTGTTGAAACACCAAAAGTAATAGCACCTGGCCTTTATAGGATTAGTCCCACTATTGCGTCTGCCTCCACATCTAAAACATATAGGACAAACGACCTGAGCTTAAACAAGAATCCTAAAGAGTCTAGGAACAATGCTAATACTTCTAAGGACAACAATGTGAATCCTAATGCGTGTGCCTTACCTTCTACAGGACTAGAAAGCACCTTTAGGAGCAGCAGACTACAGCCTAGGAGCAATACAAGGAACAATAGAGTCTCGCCTGTCTATAAGAGTAGATTCATGAATAAAGTTGAAGAAGTAGAAGAACACCCTAGGAATTTACCGCTTTGTAATAAGAGATATTTCATCTGAATGTAATGTCAAAAATACTATTTCTAATGCATGTAATGACTCTGTTTGCTTAATGTGCAAGAAAAGCTTATTTAATGATGATGTTCATGATGATTATGTTTCTAAAAATGTGAATGTTACGCTTGAACAGAAGAACGTTCCAAAAAGAACTAGTGCCAGATCAATAGGAAGACTAGTTGCACGATTTAGGTCAACCACTAGTAGTAAAATACCTAGTTATTACCTTAAGCATTGTGTTTGGAAACCAACGGGTAGAGTGTTCATACTTAAGAATGGCAGATGGAATGATGTTCCAATTGAACCAGTAGAAACTTTCTATGAGTGTGATCCGGATTTTACCCCTAACCTCATGGAACCAAATTTAAAACGGTTTACAAAAAACAAACTCTTCTATTCGTCGCAGGTTATCGAAATATGTCTTTGGATCGTCGACTCGGGTTGCTCCAAGTACATGACCGAGAATCTAAAGCTGCTGATCAATTTCGTCTGGAAATTCATGGGAACTGTGCGCTTTGGAAATGATCATGTAGCAGCTATTCTAGGTTATGGAGATCTTGAGTTTGGGAATTATTTGATCACTCAAGTTTACTATGTCGAAGGGTTGGGACACAACTTGTTTTCAGTTGGGCAGTTTTGTGATGCAGATTTAGAGGTTGCTTTTAGGAGAAACACGTGCTTTGTTAGAAATTTGGTTGGCGATGATCTTTTAACTGGGATTCGCAGCACCAACTTGTATGCGATCGACATCAACCAAATGGCCTCTTCATCACCAATATGTGTTATGACAAGAGCATCTGGAACTAAATCCTGGTTGTGGCATAGAAAATTATCCCATCTCAATTTCAACACCATCAACAAATTAACCAAAGACAACATCGTCACCGGACTTCCTAAGTTCAAATACACCAAGGATCACTTATGTCCATCATGCGAACAAGGAAAGAGCAAAAGGGCATCATATAAACCCAAAACCGTACCCAGTTCAGAAGCAAAGTTACATATGTTGCACATGGACTTATGTGGCCCAATGAGAGTTGAAAGCATAAATGGGAAGAAGTATATTCTTGTTATCGTCGATGACTATTCAAGATATACATGGGTAAAGTTTCTGAGGTTAAAAGACGAAGTATCAGGCATCATCATCACCTTTCTGAAGCGTATTCAAGTTCTACTTCAAGCTCCAGTAAGTATTGTAAGAACAAACAATGGCACAGAATTCACAAATCAGGAGTCAAAAACTAATTTTGAAGATGCTGGAATCACACATCAAACATCCGTTGTTAGAACTCCACTGCAGAATGGGGTAGTTGAAAGAAGAAATCGAACTCTTGTGGAAGCTGCTCGTACAATGCTGATCTATTCGAGTGCACCACTATTCTTATGGGCTGATGCTGTTGCCACTGCTTGTTTCACTCATAACCGTTCCCTAATCCACCCAAGATTCAATAAAACCCCATATGAACTAGTGAACAACAGAAAACCTGATATCTTTTACCTTCACATGTTTTGCGTTTTGTGCTATCTAACGAACGAAAGAAAAGATCTAGGAAAGTTGAAAGCTAAGGGTGATATTGGAATCTTCATTGGATACTCAGAAAACTCGAGGGCATTCAGGGTGTATAATTGAAGAACAAAATGGATAATGGAGACGATGAATGTAAAGTTTGACGAGATTTCACAAATGGCTTCTGAGAGACTCGCTCTATAACCCGCACTTAACCCAATGGCTTCTAATCAAAACATATTAGGACCCGCACCAAACCCGCAGACTTCTGGACACATTAGTTCAGGACTCGTACCTCAAGGAGCTCAATCAACAACCACTGAAAAACCTTCAGAACAAGAACTAGAAAATTTCTTCGAGTTAATGTTTAATCAATACTATGGTGGAACTTCGACAAATTCATCACAACATCATTCCGCTGCACCTGCTCAAAATCATCAACCACCACCACCACTACCACAAGAGCATGATTGGTTCTCGCATGTAACTTACTGCTAGTCGACCCGATATTCACTTTGTTGTTTGCTTATTATCACGGTTTCAAGCAAGGCCTACCGAACTTCACCTCCAAGAGGTTAAACGGATCTTTCGGTACCTACGAAGAACCATTAACAAGGGACTTTGGTATCCGAAGGATTCCGAGTTTAAACTAATAGCATTTTCAGATGCCGATCACGCAGATTGTCAAGTTACCGCAAAAAGTACATCAGGAGGAGCACAATTTTTGGGTGAAAAGCTAGTAGGCTGGTCGTCAAGAAAACAAGATTGTACTACATTATCAACCACAGAAGCCGAGTATGTTTCTCTATCTGCGTGTTGTGCCCAAGTTCTATGGATGAGGACACAACTCACAGATTATGGCTTTACTTTCGACAAAATACCTTTGTATTGTGATTCGAAAAGTGCCATAGCCATCTCGTGCAATCCAGTACAACACTCGAAGACCAAGCATATTAGAGTCTGCTATCACTTCATCAAAGAACACGCAGAAGAGGGTACTGTTGAATTATTTTTCATGAAGACAAATTACCAACTCGCCGATCTATTTACTAAAGCCCTTCCAAAAGATAGGTTTGACGATTTAGTTCGATGAATTGGGCATGCGAAGCCTAACTCCTGAGGAGCTAGAACGTCTTCTTCAATCTTCTTGAAAAACATTTTCAAAAAGCTTCGCTGTAAATATTTTTGAAAAACAAAATACAAAATTTGAAAAAACAACAAAAACAAAATACAAAAATAGAAAATTTCAAAAAACCCAAAAACACTAGAAAATTTTCAAAACTACAAAATCTATATAAAACGAAAAATCCAAAAATATTCTTCTCACGACATGTCTCTCTTATAATCGATATTCTGTAAGTATCTAGAAATGTCATTTAACAATGATACAGACATGTGCAGATGCTTGAGCGAGAGTTCACTAAAATGTTTTCTAAAACATGTCGTTTCTCAAAATTTTCTTCACTATGGCTTTCATATACTTCATTACGAAACCCGAACTTAAATGATGACTTCTGATTATTTCATATCAGGACTCGTATTTTCAAAAATGAAGTCATTTTCAGAAAGTTCGAGTATAAATAAACGAAAAGATTTCAAACAAAAACTCGTTTTCCCAAAAATACTTGTGTACATTTCAGTACATAACTCGCATTTCAAAAAGATAACTCCCTCCAAACCCTTAATTGATTTTAAATTTCTGTTTGAATTATGCTTTCATTAAGGGGGAGTATAAAATAAAATGTTTCGATTTCATGCAAAACATATCCGTCTATCTCTCCAAAAGATTTTCTTTTAATCAGTAGATATCAAAAATATCACGGATATGCTATTTTTTAGGGGGAGAAGACGTGATTAAAATGTGATCAAAATGTTTAAAGATCAGTGTAGAATCTCAAATGAGCTCAACTCAGATATAACCAACGAATTGACGAAGCTTAAACATCAGTAATCGAAAAGACTTGTCCAGGACGGGTAATAATTTCAAGCTAGTCTAACTAGTGATGTAAGCAAGTCTCGAATAGGACTTGTCTAAGTAGAATGTACCATCTCGAGAGACTTTCTTTGAACTTGACCAGGACGGGTAATAATTTCAAGCTAGTCTAACTAGTGATGTAAGCGTGTCTCGAATCGGTCATGTTCACTGAGAATCGATCAATTCAAAAGTGCAAACTCTACCCAACATGTGAAAATCTATCTTAAAACTTATGAGCACATGTGAAGCAGGAGTATTTCAGAAAATGCAAAACTCTCGAAGTGTTAACAAAATGTGTTTTATATAATAATAAACACTTTGAGTGATTTTCACAAAAGGTTTTATGGCACATGATCGGAAAAACCTAGGATAATCATAGAGTAATAAGGTGATTATGGTTAGGTTTATGTTCTATGATACACCAGAGCCGGAGGGATCTACCCAAGGACAATTTCAATAGTTTAGAATTAGAAGTCCTTAGGTATGATTGAAAAAAGGAGTAAAGTGATGAAAGAAAAAAGAAGGGGTTGAAAAATTAAAAAGAAAAGTTTATAAAAGGGTGAAAAGAAATAGCTCTCCATGAAAACTTAGGGCAGAAACTGGGTCAATACATCTGCTATCGGTTATCACAAAGATGATACCGGCATTGAAGACAAGAGGTCATGGACCCAGTGACGCGCTGCACAACCCCTCCTAGCCACTCAGATATCTCTTAAAAGATATTTGTTTCATTTCTCACGGAGAACCTTGCATAATCTATCGACCTCTCACTCAGAGATGTGTTGATATTGAAAAGGAGGCCCCCTGCTCCATGCCTTCGACGACTAAAACCAAAACGCACGTAAGAGAGTCTAGAGCCATGAGATTCATTAAAAATATCTCTTAGGATACACTTTCCTATGCATACACTTGTGTTCGTCAAAAAGGACACAAGTTGTACAAGAGTCTTTTATGAGATCTACGGATCTTGCCTTATATATCATGATGGTTAATTGTTTTAAACTGTCTACAGTCATGGAGTGATACTTCGGTATACTTCAGCGGCTCACCTGAATTGTTGGTATACTTCGGTATATCGTTGTAAGCCTTCTTGAGGGTATCCAATTCAGGAACAGCCTTTGTAAGGATTAGAGAGGGCTCTCACACTATGTTGTTAATTCTTTTGAAGTTTGAGCCTGTAAGTGCTGGAAATCCCGCCAAGGATATTCCTTTCACGAATCGAGTCCTTAAGACGTGTGTATTTACTTGGATTTTATCCATAGTATTGATAATTGTCCCTCAACGGGATTAGGACAGCTGATGTGCCCGACCAAGGTGAATGGAATCAAGACATTCATCAGTAAAACAATCGTAGTGGTCTATTCTCTAAGAAAAGTCCACGATGATCGATTGTTGATTTCAACTAACATTTTTATGTAGGCACTGATGATAGTCCCTTGGAGGAAATGCAATTTTCCATCATATACATCAACATCTCCACCTCCACATACTCCATCATATACTTATGAAGTTCGTCCTCAACAAGCTCCAGTGAAGAACGTTCAAAACTAAAAGGTCAAGTTTAAGACAAAGAGTTACGTCAAAGTCAAGAGCTAGTCAATAAAGTCAAGAACAAGTTCATGAATCAAGTGAGGAAGACATAAGTGTGAAGTTCAAAGTATTTTCAAGAAGTATGAGTATGATGGAGAAGACGACATGACAAAACCATTAAAGATGTTGATTGAAGACAAGAAAGATCAAAAGACGTTACTTCAAAGATCACAAAGCATGAAGGAACAAAGAATCAAGACTATTCTATGACAACACACAAAGTTCAAGACCAAGAAGACAAAAGACCTAATCACGTGGAGCATCTTTTGAATGATCACCCCTTAGGGGAGATTGTTAGCATTAAAGAAATGTAAAAAGAAGTGATGGTCATTCTTATAGTTAGAACTTTGTGTCGTGTGTTAGAATTATATAATAGTCTAGGTTAGTGGGCTCATGGACTAAGCTAATATGTTATAATCTATGTTAGTTAGTCATATGTAATCCAATCCACTAAATCCCAAACCCATGAGCCAAGCCCCTTAGGGCGTTTTATGTGTACTATATAAACACCTCAAATGTGTCATTTGAGGTGTGTGCTTGAGTGTGTAAGTGTGTGTTTTATGAATAAAAGCTTTCTTTCTTTCTCTACTTTCTCTCTCTAGTTCATTCGACACATACATCTCTTGTACCACCATTTGTGTGCTTAATATAGTGTGATAAGGTTATAGATCTAAGGTCCTACAAAACTGTAACGATTAAGCAAGCACAATTACCCATATTAGCCATAAGTTCTGCAAAATATCAACATACCAACCAAATTATACATTACAATTTGTGGAAAACTAGAAGGGGAGTTGAATAGTTTTACCATTTTTAAGCTTGATTTAAAACTTTGCTTTATGAAAAACTTTGATTTGAACTTTTGTGAGATCAATCGATTGCAATATGAGCACTATAATAAATAAGCTACAACTACTAAAATGTAAATTGCAAGACAAAGAGTAAGAGATGGAAAGACCAAACCGAGACAAGAGATTTATAGTGGTTCGGTAACGAAGCTCCTCTTCACCCTACTCCATTCCTCGAGTACCCAAATCGAGAGTTCAAAACATTATATCAACAAACTCCCTTCAGGCGGAGAAAACCGTACAACGTCGCTTATCACTATTTCCAACACTAAGCTAAATGTCAAGTACTAATCTCGCTAGTACTAATCTCACTCACGATCTACTCGATCCTCACAATTCACACAATCAACAAGATCCACACGATCTTCCCTCGATCCACTCGATCTATAAACTATCTTCACAATCTACACACTATCAACACAATATCTCCATGATCTCTACACGATCACAATGATCCACACAAGTTAACTAAACAAGACACTAGACAACTTTATGTATATCAAGATACAACAAGTATGTAACAAATGTTACAAGTGCACTATACTATCACTACAACACTTTGTATCTTCTTGATACAATGTGTTCTTCTCTTGCACTAATAGAGGAATGAAGGTGATCACTTGGTTGGATGATTTGATTACTCTTAAACAAAAACAAACTAACTAAATGAAAAAAGAAAGGTGATTAAAGAGGAATGAAGGTGATCACTTGGTTGGATGATTTGATTACTCTTAAACAAAAACAAACTAACTAAATGATAAAAGAAAGGTGATTAGAGAGTATGGATTTAACTCAGAAAGTTCTGTGTGAAAATTGGTGAATAAAAACTGTGAAATGGTCTGGTATTTATAGGCAAAAAGAATTAGCCGTTATAGAGGGGAAGGCATCACTAAAGTTCAGACGGCACCACTAAATTTAATGGTTCCATCAGTCCTTTAACGGTACCGTGGAGGACAAAAACGCTCCTCTCTTTGTTTTTAGTAGGGAAGGTTTATTTGGGAATGTTTGGAGCTGTTATAGGGGGAAAAATAGCTGTTGGAATTTTTAAACTTATTTTTTCAATTAAAACATTTCTTTTTAATTCAAAAATAATTTGTAAAGTGTATTTTTGAAAAAATGTTTTATCACATTAAAAATGTGAAGTTTAGAGCAAAATATAATCCTTTGATCATTAGTCAAGTTGTAGATTTGTTTGTTCATGCCTTGAGTGATTTACGTCTAAATGGAATATTACGACTAAAAACTTGTTTACGTTAATTTTGACGTAAGACGTTTTTACATTTTGTTATTATCAAAACGTAAAAGTGTCAAAAAATACGAATAACATTTTTAGACATTATTTGTATCAACACAATCCCAAATGCAAAATCAGTTAAATTGAACTTAATCAGGTATTCTACTAATCGTTCCCACCAAAACCCATAAAACAATTTTGTAATATTAGAAGGAAAAAAAAAAGACGGCTCAATTTTCTTACCAGCACCTATCAAGTGTGTGCTAAATGAAGCACTGATTCCTTATATAAATGGTCTATAGTCAACAATGGAAAACAGGTGTACAACATGTATCAAACCCCTAAATCCACTGATGATGGAAAACAGGTGTATAACATGCGGCCAACCTTAAGATAAAGTGGCAAATAAGTGGGGAACCCACTAACCTTATTTTAATTCCTCTAAGCCATCGGCTAGACGTGTGAATAGTTCGGCTCAAGTCACGACTCCACAGTACACCCAAGCCGCCCCACTTCCTCAAGCCAATCTCCAAGTCGGCGGCTTCGGAACAGCGACGGCTCCCAAAACACTTCAATGAATATTATATAGTACTAGACGAGTACCCGTGCATAGCAACGGGATTTTATAGCGGCAGATAGTTTTAGTGATAAAAAAGGTTTATGGGTTATAAACGAAAAATAATAAAAGTTTGAGGATTTGATGATTAAATATAATGTTTTGAAACCCGGTTCGACCCGGGTGGTTCAACCGGCTGAACTGTTCCGGTCGAAAAATGGGTCAATTTAAACCAAGTCATCCCGACGGGTGGGGTCGAGTAAATAGGTCAAATTAAACCGAGTCAACCCGTCGAGTTTGAAGCATCCTGGGTCAACCCGGTTTTCAATGTGTATTAATAGTTTCCTTTTGAAACATATGTTTTCAACATTTCCTTTTTTAGTTTCAAACTTTTCACTTCTCACTTTTGGTTTTTTTTTTATATATAGTATAGATTTCAAATTCTAAAAGTTCAAAATTTTCAAAATTTTAAAAATTTCAAGCATCTCAAATTTTTATAAAAGAAAATCTCAAATTTAGATAAATAATTCACGTAACTTTAATTGTAACATAATTTACCAAATATCTACACCGGGTTACCCGCAACTTACCAACAAATTATAACAAAACTAAAGACAAACCATATCTAAATTATAACAATCATGAAACCACACCTAGTAATTACACCCATGAAAAATCAACATAAAACAAAAAAGCATATCTGATAATCATCTCAATATTCCTTGTAGTAATATACACCAAAATGCCCTTGTACTCCTTCACCAATCAAATTAAAAAACCCCTACGATATATGTAAAAAGCTGTCAACGAATATCTGAATCACAAGAGTTAATTACAAAAATGGTCACTGTGGTTTGACGGTTTTTTCACTTTCAGTCACCGAAGTTTTTTTTTGACTGGTACAATCACCGTGGTTTGCATATGTTACGGATCCAGTTCATATCCGAATTGAAATGACCAAAATGCCCGTGTCATCTTCATTTTCAAATCTTTTGACAATTAAGTAACGGCTGTTAGTCCTTTATACTAATGGTCGTTAGTCCTCTATATGTTTTCGTAAGTTTATACACCTTTTTGTCCGTTTTTACACGTTTTCATCCGTATTTACACGTTTTCGTACGTTTTTACACGTTTTCATCCGTATTTACACGTTTTCGTCTGTTTTTACACGTTTTCGTCCGTTTTCACAAGTTTTCGTCCGTTTTTACACGTTTTCATCCGTCTTTACAAGTTTTCGTCTCTATTTACACGTTTTCATCCGTTTTTACACGTTTTCATCCGTATTTACACGTTTTCGTCCATTTTTATACGTTTTCATCCGTATTTTCACGTTTTCATCCGAATATACACATTTTCGTCTGTTTTTACACGTTTTCATCTGTATTTACACGTTTTCCTCCGTTTTTACACGTTTTCGTCCGTCTTTACACGTTTTCGTCTATTTTACATATTTTCATTCGTATTTACATGCTTTCGTCCGTTTTTACACGTTTTCATCCGTATTTGCACGTTTTTGTCCGTTTTTACACGTTTTCGTCCGTATTTACACGTTTTCGTCCGTATTTACACGTTTTCATCCGTTTTTACACGTTTTCATCCGTATTTACACGTTTCCTCCGTATTTACATGTTTTCCTCCGTTTTTACATGTTTTCATCCGTATTTACACGTTTTCATCCGTATTTACACGTTTTCGTCCGTATTTACACGTTTTCATCCGTATTTACATGTTTTCGTCCGTATTTACACGTTTTCGTCCGTTTTTACACGTTTTCATCCGTATTTACTGGTTTTCGTTCGTGTTCACACGTTTTCATCCGTATTTACACGCTTTTGTTTGCTTTTACATGTTTTCGTCCGTTTTTACACCTTTTCATCCGTTTTTACACCATTTTGTTCATTTTTGCATGTTTTAGTCCATTTTTACATATTTTCGTCTGTTTTTGTAGGTTTTTGTTCGTTTTTACATGTTTTCATCCATTTTTAAACATTTTCGTCTGGTCTTGATACGTTATTGTCCGTATAAAACGTGTAAATACAGATGAATATGTGAAAAAACGGACGAAAACGTGTAAATACAGACGAAAACATGTAAAAACGAACGAAAAACAAGTAAATACGGATGAAAATGTGTAGAAATGGATAAAAACGTGTAAATACGGACGAAACATGTAATTACGGATAAAAATGTGTAAATACAGATGAAAACGTGTAAATACGGACGAAAATGTGTAAATACGGACGAAAACGTGTAAAAACGGATGAAAACGTGTAAAGTACGGATGAAAACGAGTAAAAACGGATGAAACGTGTAAATACGGAGGAAAATGTGTAAATACGGATGAAAACGTGTAAAAACGGACGAAAACGTGTAAATACGGATGAAAACGTGTAAAAACGAAAGAAAAGGTGTAAATACGGATGAACACGTGTAAAAATGGATGAAAACGTGTACATACGGACGAAAACGTGTAAAGACGGATGAAAACGTGTAAAAACGGACGAAAACGTGTAAAAACGGACGAAAACCTGTAAATACGGATGAAAACGTGTAAAAACAGACGAAAACATGTAAATACGGAGGAAACGTGTAAATACGGATGAAAACGTGTAAAAACGGACGAAAACATGTAAATACGGACGAAAACGTGTAAAAACGAACGAAAAAGTGCAAATACGGATGAAAACGTGTAAAAACGGACGAAAACGTGTAAATACGAATGAAAACATGTAAAACGGACGAAAACGTGTAAATATGGACGAAAACGTGTAAAAACGGACGAAAACGTGTAAATACGGATGAAAACGTGTAAAAATGGACGAAAACGTGTAAATACGGACGAAAACGTGTAAATACGGATGAAAACATGTAAAAACGGACGAAACGTGTAAAATCGGACGAAAACGTGTAATGCGGACGAAAATGTATAAATACGGATGAAAACGTGTAAAAATGGACTAAAACGTATAAAGACCGGACGAAAAGGTGTAAAAACGGACGAAAACGTATAAAGACCGGACGAAAATGTGTAAAAACGGACGAAAACGTTAGAAAACCAAATTTTCGGTTATTTACTAACGGCTGTTTGTCTAAAGGACTAACGGTCATTACTAAATTGTCAAAAGATTTGTAAATGAAGATGACAAGGGCTTTTTGGTCATTTCATTGTGATATGGACTGGATCCGTAACATATGCAAACCACAGTGACTGAACCAGTCAAAAAAAAACTTCAGTGACTGAAAGTGAAAAAACCGCCAAACCACAGTGACCATTTATGTAATTAACTCGAATCACAATAAACCTTTCCTCCTAGAAACAATAAACCTTACACAAAAAAGTATCAATCTTTTCCCAATTTATTTTTTATTCTAATCAACTAAAATAACTTGCATAGCCAACAATACTAAAAGATGATCCAACGTTGTTCATCCACCGACACGACAATCAAACATTACCACACTCTGAGATCTCATATTCAAGAATAAGAAAGCCATCATTAAAAAATTATGTACCAAAACACAACAACAAACACATATAGCTGCAGTTCTTACATAACCGAAAATGGCCATAAACAAACCTTAATTTTTTAGATCTAGAAATAAATAACCTTGAAATATTTAGGTATACGATTTGTGTTGAAACCACATACACAACAGATAAGCCACACAAACACAATTTAACAGCAGAAAGCGGCGAGATAGTTGCTCGGCGGCGGCGAAGATCCGGCAGAAAGCGGCGGTCGTTGTTTTCCGGATAGACAAAGACGACAGCGGCGACGATGGTATTTTCCAGCAAGACTGCGGCTTTTTCCGGCAAGTGGCGGCTGTTAAAAAACACGTAATTATTATTTTATTATTTTGTTAAAACTCATATCTAAACATAAAAAATACATATCTATAAAAAAGAACACTAAAAACTTAATTAATAGTCATAGATCTATTAAAACTCAAAAAATACCTCAGAACATAAAAAACTCTTTTGGTGGCTGTTGGTTTCGGTGGTTGGTCGGTGGTGACGTCTGGTGGAGGTGACGTCCGGTAGTGGCGACTCCGATGGTTTTGACGTCCGGTGAAGGTGAGGTTCGGTGGTGTTGAGGTCTTGTGGTGGTGGCGAGAGTTTTGTGGTGTGTGTGTTTGTATAATTTGATATGAGAGAGAGATGGTGTTTATATAAATTGTTTGCTTGATATAATTTTCTCTTGCAATTTGATAGGTGTTTCCAGCTGCATTTCCTGAATTAGTTGTAGAAATGGTATCCTTTCCTGCATAGTTTGATACATCAAATACTTTCCAAATGTAAGACCAATTCAATTTTACAAGGGCATTATGGGGATTGACCAAAAATTCAGTTTTCACTTTTCCATTTGACCATTTTCTCTTTATAAGTAGTATAGAAAAACTCAAAAAATACCTCAGAACATAAAAAACTATTTTGGTGGCTGTTGGTTTCGGTGGTTGGGTTCTCGGTGGTGACGTCTGGTGGAGGTGACGTCCGGTGGTGGCGACTCCGATGGTTTTGACATCCGGTGAAAGTGAGGTCCGGTGGTGTTGAGGTCTTGTGGTGGTAGCGAGAGTTTTGTGGTGTGTGTGTTTTTATAATTTGATATGAGAGAAAGATGGTGTTTATATAAATTGTTAATTTTCTCTTGCAATGTGATATGTGTTTCCTGCTGTATTTCCTGAATTAGTTGTAGAAATGGTATCCTTTCCTGCATAGTTTGATACATCAAATACTTTCCAAATGTAAGATCAATTCAATTTTACAAGAGCATTATGGGGATTGACCAAAAATTCAGTTTTCACTTTTTCATTTGACCATTTTCTCTTTATAAGTAGTATATAGATATAGATAATGTCACGTCACATGAATTAATGTCACCTCAATGATGATTGGACGTATGCATGCCAGTTATTTCCAAAAGGATCTATAAGCATACGTTTTCTGGGAATTTTGATTTTGAATATCAAAATTTTGATTCAGACAATTATCCATAGAGTAACACTTGTCAAAATTCATATTCATGATCCACATTTTACGGCTTCACTAAAAAACCTAAATTCCGCACCATCAAAAATCTAATGTCATTTTATAACAATCAATTCTTCTCCCTAAATAAACACTTGAAGGACCAAAATTTCTATGACAATCAATATTTCGATTGAATTGAATATTGATTGATTGTAAATGTATGTTTTTCTTTTTAATTTTTATAATTATTTAAATCATGATTTATGTATTTTCTCTTATTTGATTTCCTAGGTCTTCGTCTTCTGTATCTGTTGTGAAGAAATCATCTATCATTATTATTGATTTTGACCAAGTATGTTTTATTCTAATGCCCCAAATTTCATATATCTTCTTTAATGTTAATCATCGTTGAAGCTCATGCGTTTTGATATTGATAGACTTAATTGAATTGAAAGTGATTCATGATATTAGTTTATGCACACAACATGTTTGATAAAACACCACAACCAGATGGGTTTTTAAATTAGGGTTTTTATGATAAAATTAAATATGTAATCCTCAACCAGGTTTGTTCAAATTTAATATTGAACAAGCAAAGCGGCGGCCGGCCGCGTTGCGGCCTAGCAAGATTTTTTTTGCGTTGTATTTGTTTGGATGACTTGGTTGTATGTACATATGAAAGCACACGGATTAGTATAACTTAAAATATAAAATGGTATTCAATTTGTACAAAAGCTATATGGGTGAGTCTAACAAACACTAATAAACTCCTAATTATCCAAATAGCAATAGTCAATATTCGAATGGAGAATTCATTTGAAAAAAGTATATCATCAAAACTACTTTTGTTATAGTCAATAATTGAATGCAGGAAAAAATGTGCGCTACTATCTTTTCCGGTGATCTTGTCTTGCGTTTCTCTTTCCGGCCTTGGTTTTCTTATACCTTCTTTCTTGTCTACTTCTTGATTTCCAATTCAAATGCAAGGTTGCTTGTGATGTTCCATTCTTTGCTATACAGTAGGATTGTCTTCGAATTAGATGATGTTTAGGTGTTGTGCCTGATGCCTGGAAGAGGCGAGCTGACATAAATACTTGGGAGAGAGTTTTTAGGATTTTGATGTTTGATTTTTATCAAACATTGTTTCGTCTTCAGGATGATGAATGCAGCGGGTTGTATCTGAACCATTCAGTTAGCGTCGTAATACAAATGGCTGTGACGACAAAAGAACAACATTAACTGAATGGTTCAGGTATAACACGTTGCATTTCCTGAAGGTGCACTGCAAGTATCTGAGTAGGTAGATCTTTGCCATTATATGGCCCAATATATCTAGCATCCTGGAAGTTTTGTATCCTACCTCTGTTGCAATACAGTTTTGGCAAATTGTGCAATTCTACTCCAAAAAAAACCGACTGTTGTGTTTTATGCATTGATCGAATCCTGGAAGGTCAGTGGCAAATGAAAAATATAAGAGCTTAAGTATATTCTAGCTTTTTCTAATGAAACAGGAACAATGGAAGCTTAACTATACTAAGTTTTATATTACCTTTTGAACATCACCTGTATGAACGAATTTTGAAATTTAGAGCTAGGACAGTTATTGTATGAGGTCTACGCAGTGCTAGATGCAGAGGCGCATAAGAGATCGATATGAACATTATGGATATAAGTGGCGAAGCCTGGTACAGATAACAGCAGAACGCAAATACAGCTGGGTGGTTCGAATAGTTTAAGCAGTTATTCGAGATTTAGGAAAAAAACAAATTCAACTTTATGGTGAAGTGTTGCTAGTATGAAATATACAAACTTGTGTTTCAGCATCGACAATGTACAATGATCTGTTCATTTTTTTCATAAATCTAGAATAACTGCTCATGTCATTTAATCTTGAGGAATCTGACCTGTGTCTTCTCCTATTAAAAGGAACATAAAGAAATAAAACATTTAAGAATTTTCGCTGAAAAAAAAAGTGTGAGGAAAAACTGTCACTATCAAATATTTGCGCTGTTGGACGAAGTTACCTATGAAGATCTGGTATAGGCAAATGAGTATGCATTTTGTCTGCGTTTTTGTGTGCCTGGTAGAGAAGGCAGTGGCAGAAGCTGGATATACCTAAGAACATGTGCTCATGTGACCAGAAAGGTGGTTAAATTAAGCATAAAGTTGACTTCTGGAACGTTGAATGAAGTAATTGAATGTATGGTGGAAACTCTGACCTCCTACTCAAATCCCTTTTGTTATTTAAACGGTCTTTAAACAATGGCCTGCACCAGGCGTATTGATAGGCCGTTTAAATACCAAAAGGAATTCGAGCAGAAGGTCAGACCAACCACCTTGGTTGTAATAATGTGATTGTTGTTTGCACGACAATACACTTTGTTACTTTGAGGCTCCACTCGAAATCCCATTCGCATGTTAATGAAATATGTGCAAAGGCTTGTGACAAACCCATTGCAATTACAGTTACATAGGAATGGGTTTTCGAGGGGAAGCTCAAAGTGCTAAGGTGTGTTGAAGAAAAATATGGAGTTCCAACATTCAAATATAACAGCAACCACAGATGATGTACATCGGTTGTCTATATTAGGAAATGGAGAGCATCTGATTTCCTTTACTTGTTGATACTAAAAGTTGATGGTCTGTGTCTGGGATGTTAAGTTTGTTTACGCATGCTTGTACATGTAGTTATACAAAAGGTCCTGTTCAACAACACAATTCAATTCAAAAAGATAGATGGGAAACAAAAGAGGATGGTGCGAAGAAGTAATTTGTACTAAATTACTTGTCACAACATTCTCTCTTGTTTCACATCTATCTTTTAGAACTGTACTATATTGATGAGCGGAGGCTTTTGTGGAACTGCAGGTACAAACATGTCGAAAAAAATTTACCATTACAGACACAAAGTATCAACTGTTAGTATTGACAACTAAAAAAACTAAAGCAATTTTCAATTCTTAATATTGGCGGGCGATGTACAACATTTGTCATTGCTTTTATGGCTAAATGCGTATGGGTTATCACCTAGACATCAACCACAGATGATTTACAGTGGTTGTCATAAAAAATTCAGGAATTAAAGATCTTGGGATATCACTTGTCTGTTGACACAAAGAAACTGTCCTTTTTGTTTTTTTTTTTTTTTTTTTTTTTTTTTTTTTTTTTTTGCATATTAATAACTGTAGTTTTATAGAAGGCACTGATCAACAATATTATCAAATTATGAAACATAGATAAGAAACAAAAGAGGACGGTGCAAGGATGTGATTTGCATCAAATCATTTAAGACCATTTTAAGTTACAGCTTTCAGTGTCGGCAGACTAACAATATCCCATGATTTTAGTTTCTAGGTTTTATGTATGCATTTAACCATAACAGCAACCACAGATGATGTACATCGCTTGTCAATATTAGCAAATGAAGAGTATCTAGTTTTCTTTATTTGCTGATACCAAAAGGCGATGGTATGTATGTGTGATTGTAAGCTTGTTTACGCATGGTTGTACCTGCAGCTTCAGAAAAGGCCCTGATCAATAATATGGTTCAATCCAAAAAGATACATGGGAAACAAATGAGGATGATGCAAAGAAGTAACCTGCACCAGGTCACTTGTTACAGCATTCTCTTATGTTTCTCATATATCTTTTAGAACTGTATCATATTGGTGATCAAGAGTTTTTTTGCTGTTGCAGGTACAAACATGCGGAAAAAAAACTTAGTGCCGCAGATACAAATCATCAGCTGTTAGTATGGACAAATAAAAAATTCCAGCTAGTTTTCAATTGCTAAAACTGACAGGCGATGTACAACACCTTTCGCCGCTTTTACAGTGGAATGCAAAGGATTCTACAAATGATGAATGTTCGTTTGTGCATGAAACAAACAACTGGAATACTTACATCAGGTACCAGGCATGTCGTTTGCGTTATTATAAGGAAGGCGAATGCATCAATTTGTTGTGACAGAACTTTATGCTGCACGGTCCAATCTGTTGTATACGTAGAATGTGTTAGGAAGCAAAAAAGGAGTAACCTAATGAAACATGCAAGTTTTAGCATGGCTTATCTTTTGCTGATTCTATCCACTGCATCGTTCAGTGCACTTGGTTCCAAGCTATCTTATTATAATTCACTGTCAAATAATAATAATAATAATAATAATAATAATAATAATAATAATAATAATAATAATAATAATAATAATAATAATAATAATAATAATAATAATAATAATAATAATAATAATAATGGTGCCGTTGCAGATACGACAACACATAAAAATGAAGTTTTTAAGAAAAATAATGGAAGTATAAAAGAAGCATAGGTAGACTTTCTAAATCCCCTCACAGTTCCTTTTGTTGTTTTAACTCCCTTTGGGCAAGAGCCTGCACCAGGCAAATTGCTAGATTGTTGAAAGAACAAAAGGAACTGTATGGGAATTTAGAATGAGTAACTATATTTAAACTGATGATTCTAAAGAAGTATGTATGTTGAATGGTATAATGAAGGAGTGTGGCCTACCATGAACAATACACGCTATATCATTATCACAATCAACACGCCTCAGTTGTTAGAGATTATGTATCAAACGATATACATAAGTTACAATGCTTAATTTGATTGAGTTCCCGAAAACTATTGCCATGTTTAATAGCGAACACTTTTAGGGAACCCAGTCAATTTAACCAATGGAACTAAAATATACTGTTAGATAGATCTGCCCTAACAATTGAGGCCTTAAAAATGAAGCTGAATATAACATGCTGTGTATGGCAACGTTACTTTGTAGATCCCGGTTTTAGGGTGTAAAAAAGAATGGAACTAAAAAAGAAACATAGTCGCCCTTTCTAAGTCCCTTTACAGTTCCATTTGTTGTTTCTACTCCCTTTGTACAACTGCCTGCACCAGGCAAATTGTTAGGTTATCGAAAGAACAAAAGGAACTGTATAGGAACTTAGAATGAGCAACCATGTTCAAGTTCCAACCTGATTTACTAATTTAAACCATTCATCGACCAAATAATGTGGGTATCCAATACACAATTTGCTACTTTCAGCTTTATTTATGAACACTTCCGTAGAATCAGCAATTATAATTTACGCAATATTTTTTTCCCCCTAAGGCATTTAATAAAAGAGAATTTTTTTTAGAAAAACAAACAAACAGTATCTTTTTCTTTTTTCTTTTTTCTTTTTTTTTGTTAATGCTAAGAGTTGGTATCATGTGCCTGTTTCAGGATTCTTGGCAGCGTACACACTATTATTCGCAGAAAAGTGTAACCTAATAAAAAGCTGGGCAGAAATCGTAACCTTTAAACAACATCGGAATCAGTGTTGTTCTTCATCTGATACACATTACATTGAACACAGGCGGAAGTTGTTACCTTTCTCTCTCCAGTTCCTTTAGCTACTTCAGTTAAAGCGTTGCTAGTTTAATGGAGCAACAAAAGGAACTGGAGAAGAAAGGTAAGACGAAGTACCTACATCGAACATTGTGTGAAAAATCAGTATAGTTGCATGTACCTAACTATGTGATTATAATATTGATAGATCTGAACACGTATATACCTGGAGTTCTTATGTTACGATATCCGTTGCTAAAATGTTGAGTTAACTTTCTGAGCAGGTAAGAGCATCCAAATGGAGGACCCTTGCATGATCAGCGCATGTTGTGGAAGCAACCATTTGTCACAAATATACAAACAACAGCCCGTAATCAACCACATGCTTCAGGTTTGGAAGATCAGTGGCAAATGAAATAAGATGGTGCCAAAAAGGCATCTGCACCAAATAACTTCTGACATCATCTTCTTTTGTCTGCCACCAATCTTTCAGACATGAATCGTGCTGCTGATCAGCGCATGTTGTGGAAGCAATTGTTCTCACAAATGTACAGACAACAGCCCGTAATCAACTACACGCTTCAACTTTGAAAGATCAGTGGCAAATGAAATAAGATGGTGCCAAAAAGCCATTTGCATCAAATAACTTCTGACATCATATTCTTTTGTTTGCCACCAATCTTTCAGACATGAATCCTGCTGCTGATCAGCGCATGTTGTGGAAGCAATTGTCCTCACGAATACACAAATAACAAAATAGCGTAGG
Organism: Artemisia tridentata subsp. tridentata; assembly: GCA_021014915.2. Taxonomy (NCBI): domain Eukaryota; kingdom Viridiplantae; phylum Streptophyta; class Magnoliopsida; order Asterales; family Asteraceae; genus Artemisia; species Artemisia tridentata. Next base: position 387,559,258 of record CP139507.1, on the reverse strand, counting down.
TATGTGATACGCAAGCTGCTATTTTTCAGACAACTATAATTTTTTCTGCTGCATGTGGCCATTTCCACAAAAGCAATTAATGTGCCTGTCTCGTATACGTGGTGCCACTTCCAACGACGTGGCAAAAGCATGCAATAAAATTTTTGCATTCAAAGATGGTAGAGGAGATGCTAAAAAGGCCAATGTGTTCGATAGAAAAAAAATCTCGATCTCAAGAGTGGCGAAAGAATTTTTTTTTTCCTGATAATATTAAAAATTTATGGTTTGAATTTGTAACATTCGGGTTCATTTTTAAAATTTGCAAGTGCAGTTATATAGAACACACAAATCAATGTCATAGTTCAATTATGAATGACAGATAGGAAACGGGAGAAGATACTGCAACGAAATGTCCGCCACAGCATTTTCTTCGGTTTCGCATCTTTCTTCAGTAATTGTATCGTGCACCTGATGAGGATCTTTTATAGAAATGCAATCATGAATATGAAAAAAAAAAAGAATCTTAGTATCAGAAAATGTGAAAATATTAAACAGTATTTGCTACTTTTGTTGGAAGAAAATTTTTTTTTAACAAACACCTTAGGGTTTTTACCGTCTCCTCTACCATATTTGAATGCAAAAAAATTATCACGCCCCTTTAAAGAAAAAAGGATACGAATTTTTTAAATCTTTCAAAAGTTTATTTCCTGTATTATCTTCAGAAACGTAAATATATTAAGTTTTAGATTACCTTTCAGGCATCAACTGCATCAATTACTTTTGGAATCCAGATAACTGTGCAGGTGCAAAAGGATGCGGTAAATAACCTAAACAGAACAAAAACACTATCAAACTTTGTATATGAATATATAAGCATCACAGACACAAATGTTTCAAACCAACGAACGAAAAATTCAGAAAAGTGAAAGCCACACTATATATATAATCTAGCGTCTTAAACGACCATGGTCTTGACGTTTTGCTTATAAAAATATATTATGAGGCTCAGATCTGCAAATTTTAAATGGTAAAGGAGGCTAGAACTCTGCCATGCGCACAAACAGAGGCGGTTGCATGCTACTGATAATGCCATCACACCATCCGGTTACTGGCATGGCAATTTACATTCCAGACTTCCATTATCCTATATCATTGGGCTCATATTAGTGAGCAATCGTAAGAAGCGAATAGGGTCGGCACGGCTACAAATACAAAAGTTTGCCCTGCCAAGAGCCGGGTATTAACTTCTTTAATGATAGGCACAGATTCATCATTGCCTGTCTCAACAATGGTTTTGATAGCTACCGGCCAAACTACATAAAGAAAGTTCGCGCAACCACCAGACGCAAAAGCCACGTATAAAGCCAGAGAAAGAAGACACGTACAGCACCATATTAATAAACTGAATAATGGCAAGGCAAAATCAAAACACCATTACTGCAGCCGGTTCAAAAGGGCGTAATTACACGTGCACTTTCCAAGTTATTAGAAGCTTATGCATATCAGACATCGACATACATTGCATCCATTTTATATGCATCAGAAAAGGGCTGCAGACTCCACCATGGCTGCAACACGACGCCGTTGCATACTGATGCCATCCAGTATGCGCCTTGCCAAGTTATGGAGACAATAACTGGCAGCCCAGTTCATTTGTGCTAGAAAGTGAGCACCAAGTATCATAGGCAACTATGATGAACATCGTATGTGAATATTCGCAAGTATGAAGTATCATGCATATATATCTTATAGGGCAGTGCCTTCGACGTCGGCCCACTGCTCCTTTTTAGTTATAAACATATATTATAGGGCAGCAGCTACGTTGCCGTCGAACAACTTCTACTGCAACTAACAAACATAATGAACATGACGTATAACAACCGACTATAGTATAGCATGAATATATCTTATAGGGTGATGGATCCGCCGATGTTTTGCCACACGGTCAGTGACAATAATTATAACAAAATCGATTTGTAAAGATATGCATTCAGCAGGCATTTGTGCAGCGGTTTTTAGGTTCAGACTTATATTAGGTATGCGCACAATTTCCATTGCAAGCAACAAACGCAACCAACATGAGGTATAACAATCTGTTATAGTATACCAGGAACATATCTCATTGGGTGACGTATTCGGCGTCGTTTGACTACACTGTCAGTGACAATAACGATAACAAAATCAATTTTTAAAGCCATGGGTTCAACAGGTATATGTGTAGTAGTTTTTAGGCTCAGATTTTTAAACCAAAAAGCAGTATGATGAAGGGAAAAGTGTACCGCTTTTAGGGGGTCATTTAAGCCCTAAATCATATTTATTTGATCAAATATTGCCCTAAATCGTTCCTTTTGTCATTTTAGGTACTTTGGAGAAGAAATCTGGAAAAGGAAGCATTTTGGACGTTTTTGGAGCATAAAAGTGAAGAAAATGACAAAGTCTCAAAAATCTGCTGGAAAGTACCTGTGACGGCGTCAAGCCCTAGTGTGACGCCGTCAACCCTTGATAAGCCAGAGAGGATTTTGGAAGATTAAAGGGGGACGGCGTCAACAAGGTCGTCAAGCCATGATAAGCCAGAGAGGATTTTGGAAGATTAAAGAGGGACGGCGTCAAGAAGGCCATCAAGAAACCCTAACCGCGGCGAGGTGACGGCGTCACGACCCAAAGGGTGACACCGTCAGATCTGTTTTCCTATATATACTTTCATAATTTTTAGTCATTAGTGTGCAACTTTGTGAGGAGAAACCCTAGACGATTTTTCTGCCATTTTTAAGGGTTTTATACCCTTGGATCTCCCATGTTCAATTGAAGATAAGTAATCAATTAATCATTCAATATGTCTATGTGTTGTTTGATTATATCTTGTTCTTGTCTTTTAATTAACATGCTAGGCTAGATTTATCTTGTGTTTGCTTAGATCTAATGAAACCTAACTATTGATTATTGGTTGTTGGTGTGTTATTAATTGTATTGGATGATTGTTTATCGATGTTAGGCTTAAGAAAACTGGCTAACCTCCTATACGGTAACTTGCTTGAACGTCTTAAGAAACATGAACCAATGCGTACTAAGGTTTTTATGGTTGTATTTAATGCATGAGCGAATTCTAGTGATCCCATGTTAGGAGCTTCTTAGCCGGCTCGACATAGGAGTGAAGTAAGAGCTTGTAGAGTTGGGGAAGTACGTACGCCACCCCACGATTGGTATTAAGGAATACACCCGTCATCCACGCAATTAATACACACTAATCAACCGGTAAAAGATAGTTAGGGAGTAAGGAAATCTAAGTAAACACATTTCTCTCCATATAAGTTTCACAACCTTTTTATTTTCAGTTATTTTATTTTATTTGCAATTGTAGTTATTTGGGTTAGTTGACTAGCAACTAATTCCGCCCACTCCTTCAAACCCGAGATTTTACTTGCTTTCATAAAAATATAAAAATACAAAAAGAATCTTCCCTCACCCTTAGACCTATTAGAGTAGTTTTTCAATCCTAACGACACTATTCCCCTAGAGAACGATCAATCCCCCGGTACTTGCCACTTCACTATACTACATCGGTCAGGTACACTGCCTGGTGGGGATTGCAAGCCTCTTGAGATCCCTCGAGAGGTAAAACCTGTTGTAAGGTCGCAAAACCACGCATCAAGTTTTTGGCGCCGCTGCCGGGGAATAGTTATTGTTTAGGTTGAATTTTTATTTTATTAGGTCTACTCACTAGATTCCTTTCTAGTGAGATTTTTATTTTATTTTTCTAGGTTTTTCTTTAGTCTATCTTATTTCTTTGTACTTTTGTTTGTGACACCTTCCACCTACCTCATGAGTAATAGTGATCGCTTGATCCCTGTTATTCGTATTTTTCGCCGTGCAAATTTCCAACTACCCGTTCCCGCCCCCATCGTAGAAAACAACAACCTTTCACCCGACCACCACTTTGGTAACAATTCTGAGATGGAGGAGTCTAACCATGAGAATGACTATGCAGTTAGTCCATTTTACAACTCAGACTCCGATGAGGATGCTGGTAATGGAGAAGTAGTTAACGAGGAATGGAGAAAAGAGGAAATTGATCCCTTTAAGTAGGTTGACCCTAGGACTAAGATCGAAAAGGATAGCCTCTTTAACATGCAATTTCCATGTAAGATTGGTTATCATAGTTTTCATGCTTATCTTAACTCATCTTTGCCAATGAACATTATCTCTCGCGCTAATTATAATAAAATCATGGTAGATGAGCTAGAATATCAAGGAGATAACATTGTCGCTAGGATTAAGCCACTAAACGTATTCGTAGGAAGTTTTGTGTATTTGGTGGATTTTATGGTTATGGAGAACTTGGGAGAATTTATTGATAACAAATTAACCCAAGTCATTTTTGGAGAACCCTTCAAAAGGTTGACCAACCTTGACGAAAAACTTGTGGACGGGTTAATTACATTCTCGGATGGGGATGAAGATTTTGTTTACCAAATGCCCCGATCACATCCTAGGTTTAAGAACTTCTCCATTGAATCTTGCAATAGACTTGTGCCTATTGACTTGTTAAGTGAGAATGATAAGAGAAAGGGGCTCAAATATCCACATGAGAAAAATAAGAGATATTATCATGGATGTCTGGAGCTGAATGATGAATACAAGAAGGATGAGGCAACAATTAGATGGCTCACACTCAGATACGTAAGCATAAGCGACACTAGATAAGCCTGACTTTGAGTCTAGCTACAAGACTCGTTAATAAAGAAAAGCGCTTCTTGGGAGGCAACCCAAGCTTTATTTGCTTTGTGTGTTTATTTATATGTTTGTTTGATTTTATTTGCTTCCGTATGTATGTTTAATTTTTATTTTTATTGATTCATGTTCGAAACTAAATTGTGAAAATGCTTTATCTTGTTTTTAACTTCGTCTTAACTACATATAAAGGTATTTTGCAAAAGTTAAGTGTAAGGGAAATCCAAATCGGTTTATTAGAACAAATGAACATGAATCATAACAATATTAAATTAACAAACATATTAGTATTTGTTTGAGTCAAATGCTTGTATCGAGTCATAATGATATTTTGCAGGATTTCCAGGAAGTAAGGTAAAGGTTTTTCCAGAAATTTTCCGGAAACTTAACATGAGAATTCTGTCAGATCATTTCTGACGGCGTCAGGCTTTACAACCTGACGGCGTCAGGTTTTAATTTTCTGAAATTTTTGAAAGTTTTGTTTTTCTACCGGAATCATAAAAAGTTTTTATTAAATCTCTAACTTATAAACTCCAGGAATCTGCAAAATAATCATTCCACAAGCATTATATCCTTATATAGATTTATCCCGCCGATGTTATGCAGGTTTTCGTGTTTGTTTTCTCAGGTTTAACAGGTTATTTTGGACAAGGAGATGTATGTGGAATCTAGCTTTTGGCGATGCATTAGTCTTGGAGCTTCTACTTTCTCTTGGAAGAAGATCTAACCATGTTACCTCTTTATCCACCAAACGAATCAGGGGAGTATTTGATTTCATTCTTTTACCTTATTTACTTTTACATCTTGTTATTTGAACATTGGGGACAATGTTCATCTTAAGTGTAAGGGGGGGTAAAGTACGATACTTTAGAGAATGCAATTACGCTTGATTTTTCGTTTGTTTAATGGTAGATGTGTAATAAAACTGATAGAAATACCTGTTAAGGCAATTTTAGTGCCAAATACCTGTTAAGGCAATTTTAGTGCCAAATTTAAAATTTTTTACAACATATAGGAGTGAAACTTTGATCTTAATGAGCGTCTCATGGATAGGAGTTATATGACTATCACAAAACCGTACCACTAAAAAAATTTTCCACCCCCAAATATGTGAGGTTCGCCCATAGAATTGGTAGGAAAAGCATTTATGCTATGATGTGTTACCGGTAGCACTTAGATTCTAGAACTTGCGTTAGGACCATTCCGAGGCCACAAGTGAGACTACATTCGTGTAGTTAGATTTACTACATGATAAGAGGCATTAGGATTAACCCATTGTTTTACACCTTTGTTTTTGTTATAATTACGTTGGCTACATTGGTCAAGTAATTCTCCCACACCCTTTGCGTTGTACTCATTTTTAGTACACGATACCCCTAGTACACCCCTCAGAGCCTATCTTTTCGTTTCTAACTTTAAGCATTTTACTTAAAGTAAGAATTTGTTTACACCCCACTTAAATGTACACCCAAATCGCCTTAGCCTACCTTGTATGCACTCATCTTTAGTGCATTATTGTGACAACATTTGTTTAAACCCCAAGTTAATTATCTAATTGATTACATGGTTGCTAAGTCGAGTCATATCCTTGTACATATTGTTTTAGGACGATAGGGACTCATGGGTAAAGTACTAGTGTAATGGAGTAATGGGGAAGAACAACATTATTACCCCCATATGTGCTAAATATTTTAAAAGTACTCCAAGTGTTTCGATTATCTTAATTCGAGTCATTAGAATAGTTAATTGTAAAGTTATGTAAAAGTTCAATTGTAAGGGGAATGCAACGCCCCTACGATGTATTATTTTGGATGGTAGGGCAAGAGTGTATGTGAAAAAAAAAACAAAAAAACAAAAAAACAAAAAAAACAAAAAAATGAGAAAAAGAAATGTAGAATAAAAAAAACATACGGACTACCATCCCGTTTCATTTTATGTTTATTTTATCTTTTTGTTATTTTCTTTCATTAGCTTAAGTTGAGTCTAGTCTTGGCTTAGCAACACCATATTGTACATGTAATTAATCAAGATCTTTAACTCGCCACCAGTAAAATATCCTTTATCCAACAAAACCGTGTTTATCATATCCCTACACCTAACGTTATAACCCGTTTAAAAGCCCTCTTTGATAGATTATCTTAGGTGCTTATGCCTAGTGGAGGAGGTTTTTGATCCTTTCCCAAGCCTATGGTAATCTATTTGCTATGACAGGTAGTGAGAGATATTATCCATTTTCATTTATGAGATATACTTTTATGACACCTGAGAGATGTGAGTATCCAAACACTACTTGTGAGGTGCTAGTTTGTAATCTCCGTGCTTATTATGATTAAAGGGGAATGACTATTTGTTGCAATTACTTTTATATTAGCGTTAAATGACCCCTAACTTGTATTTTGATTAGAATAAAAGCGCATTTGCTTGAGGACAAGCAAATCTCAAGTGTAAGGGTATTTGATGAAGCAAAAAGTGTACCGCTTTTAGGGGGTCATTTAAGCCCTAAATCGTATTTATTTGATCAAATATTGCCCTAAATCGTTCCTTTTGTCATTTTAGGTACTTTGGAGAAGAAATCTGGAAAAGGAAGCATTTTCGACGTTTTTGGAGCATAAAAGTGAAGAAAACGACAAAGTCTCAAAAATCTGCTGGAAAGTACCTGTGACGGCGTCAAGCCCTAGTGTGACACCGTCAACCCTTGATAAGCCAGAGAGGATTTTGGAAGATTAAAGGGGGACGGCGTCAAGAATGTCGTCAAGCCTTGATAAGCCAGAGAGGATTTTGGAAGATTAAAGGGGGACGGCGTCAAGAAGGCCATCAAGAAACCCTAACCGCGGCGAGGTGACGGCGTCACGACCCAAAGGGTGACGCCGTCAGATCTGTTTTCCTATATATACTTTCATAATTTTTAGTCATTAGTGTGCAACTTTGTGAGGAGAAACCCTAGACGATTTTTCTGCCATTTTTAAGGGTTTTATACCCTTGGATCTCCCATGTTCAATTGAAGATAAGTAATCAATTAATCATTCAATATGTCTATGTGTTGTTTAGATTATATCTTGTTCTTGTCTTTTAATTAACATGCTAGGCTAGATTTATCTTGTGTTTGCTTAGATCTAATGAAACCTAACTATTGATTATTGGTTGTTGGTGTGTTATTAATTGTATTGGATGATTGTTTATCGATGTTAGGCTTAAGAAAACTGGCTAACCTCCTATACGGTAACTTGCTTGAACGTCTTAAGAAACATGAACCAATGCGTACTAAGGTTTTTATGGTTGTATTTAATGCATGAGCGAATTCTAGTGATCCCATGTTAGGAGCTTCTTAGCCGGCTTGACATAGGAGTGAAGTAGGAGCTTGTAGAGTTGGGGAAGTACGTACGCCACCCCACGATTGGTATTAAGGAATACACCCGTCATCCACGCAATTAATACACACTAATCAACCGGTAAAAGATAGTTAGGGAGTAAGGAAATCTAAGTAAACACATTTCTCTCCATATAAGTTTCACAACCTTTTTATTTTCAGTTATTTTATTTTATTTGCAATTGTAGTTATTTGGGTTAGTTGACTAGCAACTAATTCCGCCCACTCCTTCAAACCCGAGATTTTACTTGCTTTCATAAAAATATAAAAATACAAAAAGAATCTTCCTCACCCTTAGACCTATTAGAGTAGTTTTTCAATCCTAACGACACTATTCCCCTAGAGAACGATCAATCCCCCGGTACTTGCCACTTCACTATGCTACATCGGCCAGGTACACTGCCTGGTGGGGATTGCAAGCCTCTTGAGATCCCTCGAGAGGGAAAACCTGTTGTAAGGTCGCAAAACCACGCATCACAGTATAAACAGTTACAGGGTCCACGATGCGTACAAAGAAACACGGTTGCATAATACTGCAATCCGGTTCTTGGACTCGCAAATTATAGAGAGAACATGTAACAACCATCTTTACTTGCATTTGTATCTGAAAACAGGCAGTAATCATCATAGCAGGAATCATCATACCCAAAATGAATAAGCCTACCAAGAGAAACCGAAATGTGGCTGTAAATGAAAGTCATGATACACATGCAAAATAAATATGCGTGTAACACCATAACAAAGGCCACAAATGTAATAAGCAAGTGCATAGGTATTTCAATATACCTTTGCAAAAAGCGGAAACATACGGTTCACCTGCGGACTCAAAAGCACAGGCGTCAAAACATACACACAACAAAAAACCACAACACATACGTATAAAAATGATAAAGCACCTACCTATCGCCCCCCCCCCCTTTCTTTTTATCAGGACGCGTATTTTTTTTTTTAGCTCGATGACAATGTGTGCAGAGAAGACTAATATGCAGAAGCTTCCAATCGCAGGTAAAGCACATGTGTATATGTAGTGCACCTCAAACACAATCCCAACCATACAATAACAAAGTTAGGTGAGAAAGTACAACGCGCTAATACGATGTAGCATTCTAATGCATCAACCCGAGGGGAATGGGCCAAAGGGCTAACGTTTTCTGGGCTAACAACGCAGGCCCTAGCGGCAGCAGCAGAAGTAACAGTGGTCCGACGTCGTAGTCATCGCTCTATAAAACTTATAATAATATAAATAGATCAAACTTTATGCAGCATTTCTTAGGCTCAGATTTCTAAACCAAATAGGGCGCAAACAATGTTTTGCTTCCACCATGGCTGCAAAGAAAGACGGTTGCATAGTAATGCCATCCGCCACTTGCCCCGCCAAGCTATGGAGACAATATTTAACACCCTGATTCATTTGTATCAGAAAAACAGGCAATAATCATCATAGCCACAATGAATAGACTGTTACTTCTGCCGCAGACGTCGGTCTATAACACTAATAATAATATAAATAGATCAAACTTTAGGCAGCATTTCTTAGGCTCAGATTTCTAAACCAAATAGGGCGCAAACCATTTTTGCTTCCACCATGGCTGCAAAGAAACACGGTTGCATAGTAATGCCATCCGGTACTTGCCCCGCCAAGCTATGGAGACAATATTTAACACCCTGTTTCATTTGTATCAGAAAACAGGCAATAATCATCATAGCCACAACGAAAAGGATCTAATCTTGCATTGTCTATAGACCTTCGCAAAGACAATTAAGCCTACAAAAGAAAGACGGTAAACAGTTTAACAACTTTCAGAAACCACATAGAACAAACACATAAGAATTCGGTTATCAAGCAAGAAAATAACGTACAAAAGCAAAAAGGCTTTTGGCATGAAATATTCTATCTAGCTAAAAATAAAAGCAACGAAACACAATCAGCAAACTCATCCAGTGGAATCAAATCAATCAAGCAAAAACATACAGGCCTAAATCGGCTAACAACAAAACCCAAAGGTCAAAACCATAAAATCAGAAAGATGTGGATATAACGAAAGCAACACTGTAGAGATACAACACCCACCACACAATGAAATAGCTAAGGCAGAAAGTACGAAGCTAACAAAGCACCGACAAAAGACGGGCTAACAACGCAGGCCCAAGCAGCTGCGCCAGAAGCAACGGCGGTACGACGTCGTATCCGTCGCTCTATAAAATCAGCAAGACCGACAGCTAACTGCAACAAAAGGCCTAATAAACCTACAATGGAAACACGGCAAACAGTTTAAAAGGTACAAAAGCAAAAACCCTTTTGACACCAGATATCGTATTCAGCTAAAATAAAAAGCAAATAAAGAAAGGCCTAAAACTAAAAGGAAAGATTCAGAAATAACGAAAACCCTTATGCGTATAAGATAAGCATATAACCTACGAAATCCGGATAAGATGGAATCCAAACATGTGGATATAATGAAAGCGACACTGTAGAGATACAACACCCACCACACAATGAAATAGCTAAGGCAGAAAGTACGAAGCTAATAAAGCACCGACAAAAGATGGGCTAACAACGCAGGCCCAAGCAGCTGCGGCAGAAGTAACAGTGGTTTTGGCCCAACGTAAGACGGGCTAACAACGCAGGCCCAAACAGCTGCGGCAGAAGTAACAGTGGTACGACGTCGTACCCGTCGCCCTATAATATATATTGTTAATTGATGAACTCAAATAAGTACATTTTATTATCATCATTTATCCTATTTATTTGACTTGTTTTATTATATTATATATGAGAATCGATACATTAATTTTTACTTTAGTAATTCTCAGGTAAAAACAAGCATTATGTGAAACTTGGCGATTTTGGACTAATTATGGAGCAAAACAAGCGAGATGTCAAAAGTCTACTGAAATCCAGAAGATGCGCCGTATCTCACTCAACAGATACGACGCAATATCATACTTAGATGAATTCGAAGACCATTGCCTGACTTTGAAGAATGCGCCGCATGCAATTCTGTCATGCGCCGCATATGAAACTTTGGTCAAAGAAGAAGATCAAGCTCGTTCTACTCCAGATACACCGCAATATACTTCTAACATACGGCGTATCTGTTAGGATTTATAAAAGTGATGGTCATTTACGTTTTATATTTTGTAACGTGTCGTTGTATTTAATTAAGTAAAAGTAGTCTATGGGCTTGGACCTAAACTAATAGACTAAATATTGTGTATCAAAGAGTCCATGTAAAAGCCCATCACAAGCCCAAGCCCATCCATATCAAAAAACTATAAATAGAACCTCCCACCCTCATTTGGGAGGTTGGTGTTCTAAGGGGTGCTTGAGGCTAGTGAAGAGTGTGTGCTTAATGAAATATATTTTGTCTCTCTACTCTATCTCTATATCTTATCTTGTGCTTTATTGATTATTAGTATGTGTGATAAGGATTGATCATGGTTCCTACAAGTGGTATCAAGAGCCAAACATTGATCTAGGATTGATAAGTTTTTTTTTGTTATTCACGTTACTGTTACATTTTTTTCACGTTATTGTTTTTGTCTTTGTCACGTTATTGTTTCAAAAATAGGTGTTGTTTTCTTTTGTCACGATCTGCTACATTAAGTGTTTTTCTTTTTCATCACGTTCCGTTTCATTAGTTTTTGTTTTTCATCATATTTGTTTCATTTCTCGCTATTTTTGTCTGGTCACATTCAAGGTGTAGTCGAACGAAGCAACTCATCGAAGCAACCATCAAGGTAGTCGAACAACAACATAAGTCGAACGAGCAAAGCAAAGTTGATCGAACAACAACATAAGTCGAAAGAACCAAAAGTGTAATCGAAGCACCAACATAATCGAACTAGCATTTTTGTAGTCGAACGAGCAACTTCATCGAACGAGCAACAAGGTGATCGAACGAGTCATTTGATCGAACGAGGCATTTGATCGAACGAGTCATTTGATCGAACGAGGTGATCGAACGAGGTGATTGAACGAGTCATTTGATCGAACGACAAACTTTGTAGTCGAACCATCACCTTGATCGAACGAGTTAGTCGAACGAGTACTCTAGTCGAACAAGAACTTCATCGAACCAAGTGTAAAGTCGAACGAGAAGATTAGTCGAACAAGTTGATAGTCGAACAAGCTAAGATATAGTCGAACCAGAAAACTTGATCGAACCTAAAAACTAGTTGATCGAACCAACTTCTCTTCATCGAACGACACTCACTTAGTCGAACAAGAACTGTCATCGAACAACTTATAGTCGAAGCAAGTGTGTAGTCGAACAAGTTTACTAGTCGAACCACACTCTTAGTCGAACCACTTGATAGTCGAACTAGTGTTTGATCGAAGCAAACCAGAAACTTTAGTCGAACCAGGATCATTTTCACAAGTTTCATAGTAGTTTGCTGTTGTCGAACCAAAGTTTGCTTCAGTCAAACCAGTAATTTCATCATACTAAGAGTGTCTTCATGCATGAGTTTACTGGGTTTGTATTGTAGAGATTATATCTACTTTTGTTTTTGTCGTGTGAGAGTTTGTTTTTGTTATCGTGTGTTGCATGTGGTTAAGTAGACGTGTGTATTTTATATCCATCTGTGATCTGTGTTGCATGTATATTTAATATTCGTGTATTGGAAAGCTTGCATGTGTTCTATTAGTAGTTGTTGCATGTGTTGACGTGTGTTGTTGCACGTGTTTTGTGTTTTGCATAGCTTTTGACGTGTGTCTTAATATCATATATTTAATATAACGTGCTTTTGATTCGTGTGCTTGTCATATATATTTAATATCACCATCGACTTTTGTCGTGTGAGTTCGTCATATAATAGATTACTAGTAGTTGCACCATAATATTAAAAGTATAATACAAGTGTTTGCATAAGTCGTGTGTGCTTTTGAGTTTGCATGTGTAGTGCGTATTATAACTTTTGAAGTGTGTTGCATGTGACTTTGTGACTTTAAGACTTTGTAACTTTGTGAGTCATTTTTTCAAGTTTGGGATTTATCAAGTTTGAAGTTTATCGACAAAGGACTTAAACTAACTCAACTCGTGAACCTTAAACCAACATCAATAACAACTCCTAGATCTTTGCATCGATCCAACATCAACCTTATCACATACCGAAATTGAATGGAATCAAGTTCTCAAGCGGTAAAGATGCCTCAAATTGTGCCATACGCTATTCACTCAAAGGAAAATTGTCTAGCACACTTTAAATCAGTTAAGAGTCAATGTGAGGCAATCTCAGAAGCAAGGTTACCATTAGGGAATCCATATCCATTTCGTCGAGTTTTTGCAAAACTCTTCGGATCTGAAATGGATTATTCAACCTTTAGAAGGACACTCCTACATAACTTGTTTCACATAGAGAACCAAATTGAACAAGGAAGTGAATGCAAAGAAGCATATCAAGCGCTCAAGACGCAGTTTCAATTGTTTCTCGACCTAGATTTCAGAATGATCAAAAAATCTCCAGATTATGAAACAACAAGCCAAATTTGGAGTGAATGCATCACTAGATACATGGAAGTTGAAACGTTTAGAAATCAATTGCTTAGTCAAATGAGCACACTGGAATTGGTGCTTACTTCAAGATCACTTCATCTGAGAGAAATGCTGGAAAAGAAGAAAATGGATGAACGGGAAAGAAATGAAATGGAGAAGCAGAAACGGGAAAGAGAGCAAACTGAAAGAGAACGGCTACTAAAGGAAGCAGAGGGAAATGAGAAAGAGGCAGACAAAGAGGAACACACGGTCAATGCGGGAACTACAACAGATGCTAGCTTGGTTTTCACGGAAAGAGACACATCCTCAAAACAGTATGTTGAAAGCAACACTCCAAGGAATGATTCGGATGCTGATGGTACACACAGAAATGAAGTTGTTTGGGATACTGAGGATGATCAGATCAGACCTGCACCTGACAAAGTGACATTGGCTACGGTACAACATTCAAACGATCATGATAATGTTGTTGTGTTCGATATTGTGTTTGCTCATGACAAGACACATCCTGCGCATCCTAAGTCCATAAGTGACACATATGTGGTTGAACGGTTTGATAGTAATATCACTCCCACAACTCCAGATATAGATCCTAATGGAGGAGAGCCTGCCCAGGATGGATCTTCTTATGAACAAGATCGTGCTTTCTTTACTTCATTAATCGAAAATTTCAAAAATGAACTTGAAAAGTGCAAAGAGGACAATCGCAAAGCTAAGCAAACCAACGTCTTATTATCCAAAGAGCTTGAGGAATTTAAAGAAATAACAAAAAGCAAAAACATTGAAATCTCAAACCTGAAATCTCAAGCTCGAAAATTAAATGAAGATGTTCTCACACCAATCTTAAAACGAAATAAAGAACTTCAAGTTGAGTGTAGCGATGCCCTGTCACGTGAAAAACTTTCCATTCAAAAATTGGATAGAAATATGGGCCCCGCTAACACAAGGATCCAAGAGCTTTTAAAAGAGAACGTTGAATTAAAAATGAGATACTCAATGCTTCAGGAAACTACGTCAAATATTAAGATTGTTAATTCAAAACTTGAGAATGAAAATCAAGAGGTTTTAAAACGTGCAAACAATCTTGAAGAAAAACTTCGAAAAACAGACCAAAGTGCTCAAACTCTTCAAATGATGATTCCTAAAGCTGAGAAAGTTCATAAAGGAAAATCAGGAATTGGTTTTGAAAATACAGATCAGGTGGAACATAAATTTTTGCCGACTGATGCTCTGTTCATGTCTGAAGAAGATGAAAAATTGGCAGAGGAAAAACGCTTAAAAGCCAAAAAAGGAAAAAGCCCACTCTCGTACCAAGGCTTTGTGTATGGTTGTATACAATTGTCAGAAATACCAAAACCACCTTTCAAAAGAAAAGACACAAATGTGAAAAGATTTTTTAAAGAAGTTCAACTTGCTACTTATGATGCTAATTTATGGCAAAATAAAGCAAGGAAACAGTTTTGTAATCTTAAAAATCACATTGAGCACACGTTAAAGGTCATTTGGTCGAAACAACAATACACCAATAGTGACTACAATCGTCTCATGTCATCAGACGCTTGGCTAAAAAGAGAAGTCTGTAAGCTTTTAAAAGATGAGATTGAACCTCTTGTGAAAAATATCAACTTAAGTTTTGAATACTTTGAAAAATTCCTTGTCACTGAAATGAGAGAAGATTTAAAGTACGTCCATTCTCTTGAAG
Source organism: Artemisia tridentata subsp. tridentata (assembly GCA_021014915.2). Taxonomy (NCBI): domain Eukaryota; kingdom Viridiplantae; phylum Streptophyta; class Magnoliopsida; order Asterales; family Asteraceae; genus Artemisia; species Artemisia tridentata. Next base: position 387,543,984 of record CP139507.1, on the reverse strand, counting down.
ACGAATTTGATGAAAAATGCTTAAATCTTGATATCCAAAAAGAATTTTTCACAAATCAAATTGAGTCACTCAAGTCGGTATCTGTCTGCCATGAGCATGAGAATGTGGATTTTTTGAAATCTGAAAATCTTTGTTTCAAAAGGAAAATCACTGAACTTTCAAAAGAAGCGGCTGAAGTCAAAGAAGAATTGTCAAAAAGAACTGCTCAGTTTGAGAAAGATTTAACAAAACTTGAAGCAAAAAGTATTTCTTTCCAACTCAAACTGCAGGAACAAAAAGCATCTTCTGAAAACTCTTTGACAACAGTGCTTAAAGAAAAGGAAAAGATTTTTGAAGAAAATTGTGATGATGCCAAAATCAAGTTTGATTTGGATGAACTTGATACAAAAAATATTGAATTGGAACATGATGTGGCATCATTACAAAAAGAAAATGAGCATTTGAAACAGACTTACAAAAACCTGTTTGAGTCAATCAAAAGTTCACGGGTTCAGACTCAAAAATCAATCACGAAACAAAAAGAGACTGATGTTTTGAAGTCTCAATTGTCTGAATTCGCTGACAAAAAGTTTGAAAATGTTTTGCAAAAGATTGAATCAATGAAGAGGAAAAAGAGTGAGTCTCAAATCACAAAAGTTTCCTTTCCAAATCCCCTATTTGAGTCTAATACCACAGATTTTGAAAAGGAAAAGGAAAATGAAAATAATGTGCTTCAAAAGAAAGTGATTGAGCTTGAAACGCTTTTAGCTCAACAAACAAACGATTTTGAGGATGCCAAAACTGATCTTTTCAACAAAACGACCAAATTCGAAAAATATTTTGAAAGACTTGAAAAAGAAAATATTGAGTTCGAACGGAAATTGGCTCGTAAAACGGATGATTCAAAAGATGAAAAAGATCAATTTTTGAAACAAATTGCCTCTTTGGAATCTAAATTGGCATCTCAAGATCAAGTTCAAAAGGAATACAGTGATTTGAGAACTTCATACAATGCTTTAAGAGTCAAGTTTGAGTCTCTTAACCAATCAAAAGGAAAAGCTCCTATTTCAAATCTTTCAACACCAGAAGTGAGTGTTTCAAAGAAGGTTTACACGGGTGAATCTTCAAACCCATTTTCGAAAAAGATTTCCCAGTTTACAACCTACTCTTTGCAAAAAGGAAGGAAGTTTTCGAAGAAATCAAGTTTTTCTGAAACACTCACTTCTCAAAAGCTTTCAAGGTCAAATACTTCAAATGGAAAGAATCAAGCTTTTCAAACTCCATACTCTCGTTTTACACCGGTAAAGCAAGTGTGGAGACCAAAGCAAAGTCATTCAAAACCTTTCAAATATTCAACATCTGAATTGCTTTCGCTGCAACACAAGAATGACTCTGCTTTGAAAATTCCAAATTCCGGAAGGTTTCCATTCATCTCAAAAACAAATTTTCGAAATGAAACATCGGGTTTCAACAATGGATGGAAAACTTCTTCTTCAAGTTTTAAAACTCCAAGAGAGACACCGGGTTTCTCAAACAATTTTCAAAAGAAAAAGAGTTTTAAATCACCGTTGATTCCACGAGTGTTATTTCAAAATGAAACACCGGTTTTCAGTCCTCGTTGGAATTCAACTTCTTTGAATCGGATTGACACAGCTTACAAATGGATTTCAAAATATGGTAAACCCGTTGGCGCCGTGCTTAAATGGGTTCCCAAGGTTGTTGTTTAATCCTAAAAATTTCAATGGCTTTCGTGCATTTCGGTACGAAACCCGCGCATCAAAGAAAGGAAAGTGCTTAATCAAAATCTTTCGAGCACTTATCCTAAAAGTCAATGGCTTGTAAGTATTTCAGCTTACAACCCGCGCTTAACCATTATGGCTTGTGCACACATAACAGTGCATAACCCGTTTTTCAAAGAAAGGACCCTGTTGTACGTTTTATTACAACAATCCTAACAAGAAAAGAAGTTTTCATGAAACGTTTATTCAAACTTCTTAATCTTAAGCAAAATTTTATTCAAAATTTATCAAAAGGTTTTTCAAAACTTTTCAAAAATTTTGCTTAAGATTTTCAAATCTTTACTCCCCAATTCACTCCAAAGTTTAAAAATATCAAAACCGATGCAAGTTTTGAGGGGGAGTATTTCTAAAAGAAATTTGTTCCAAAACAGATTTGCATGACCGTTTCTCCCTATTAGCTTTCCAAAAATAAAGATTTTAATCAAACGGTATCAAAAATACCATCGAAATGCTATTTTTGAGGGGGAGAAATGTGATTAAAATGTGATCGTGAGTCGAGCTCAACAAAAAGACTCAGATTAACCCTCGAATTGACGAAAGTTAAATGTCAGTAATCGAAAAGACTTGTCCTGGACGGGTAATAATTTCAAGCTGGTTTTCCAGTGATGTAAACGTGTCTCGCAAAGGACTTGTCTGAGTAGAATGTACCAATTCGAGAGATGATCATTGAATATGACCGGGACGGGTAATAATTTCAAGCTAGTCTAACTAGTGATGTAAGCGTGTCTCGCGAAGGTCATGTTCATTGAAAGTCGATCAATTCAAAATGTGCGAACTCTACCCAACATGTGCAATTTTAGTTAAAAATGCATGAGCACATGTGAAGGGGGAGTATTTCCAAAATATAAAACTCTCAAAGTGCTAACTAAATGTGTTTATTCATAAACACTTTGAGAGATTTTCAAAAGGTTTTATGGCAAATCTAGGATAGTCATGGAGTTATAAGGTGACTAAGGTTAGGAAAACCGTCCTATGATCCGACAGAGCCGGAGGGATCTACCCAAGGACAAATCCAATAGATTAGAATTAAAAGTCCTTAGGTATGATTGAAAAAGGAGTAAATGAGAAAGGGAAAGAAGGGGTTGAAGAATTAAAAAGAAAAGTTGAATGAAAGGGTGAAAAGAAATAGCCCTCCATGAAAACTTAGGGCAAAAAACCGGGTCAATACATCTGCTATCGGTTATCACAAGTTGATACTGATATTGAAGACAAGACGTCATGGACCCAGTGACGCGCTGTACCACCCCTCCTAGCCACTCAGATATCTCTTAAAAGATATTTGTTTCATTTCTCACGGAGAACACTACATAATCTATCGGCCTCTCATTCCGAGATGTGTTGATATTGAAAAGGTGGCACTCTGCTCCATGCCTCCGACGACTTAAAACCAAAACGCACAATAGAGTCTAGAGCCATGAGATTCATCAAAATATCTCGTTAGGAACACTTCCAATATGATACACTTGTGTTCGTCAAAAAGGACACAAGTTGTAAGAGTCTTAATGAGATCCAAGGATCTTGCCATTTTATATCATGATGGTTTCTATGCTTCAAACGGTCTACAGTCGTGGGGTGATCTCCAGCGACTCACTGAATCGTGGGTGCACTTCGGTGTGTCTGTGTAAGCCCTCTTGGGGGTATCCGGTTCAGAACGGCCTAGGGAAGGATTAGAGAAAGTCTTCACACTATGATGTTGACAATCTCAAAGTCCCAACCTGTAAGCGTTGGATGATTATTACTAACGGTTTTATGCAGCTACCTATAAACATCCATTAACCATCACCACATACATCATTCATCTTCACCTCAGCATACTCATACTTATGAAGAACATCTCCAACAAAGCTCAAGTGTAAAATTTCAAGACAAGAAGATCAAGTTAAAGACAAAGTGAAAAGACAAAGTCAAGAAGCTAATCAAGATGTCGAGAACAAGTTCATATGATGAAAGATTATGGGGAGATTGTTAGCATAAGTATAATGTCCAAGATGTATGAGTTTGTTGGAGGTCACGACGCATCATCACATGAAGATGTTGATCAGGGCAAGAACAACCTCAAAGTCGATTCTTTGAAGATCACATAGCATGAAGGAATGATGAAACAAAGACTACTATACAACGACACTCAAAGCTCAAAGACATTGAAGACAAAAGACCATCTCACATGGAGCATCATTTGAATGACCATCCCTTAGGGGGAGATTGTTAGGATTTATAAAAGTGATGGTCATTTACGTTTTATATTTTGTAACGTGTCGTTGTATATATTTAAGTAAAAGTAGTCTATGGGCTTGGACCTAAACTAATAGACTAAATATTGTGTATCAAAGAGTCCATGTAAAAGCCCATCACAAGCCCAAGCCCATCCATATCAAAAAACTATAAATAGAACCTCCCACCCTCATTTGGGAAGTTGGTGTTCTAAGGGGTGCTTGAGGCTAGTGAAGAGTGTGTGCTTAATGAAATATACTTTGTCTCTCTACTCTCTCTCTAGATCTTATCTTGTGCTTTATTGATTATTAGTGTGTGTGTGTAAAGGATTGATCATGGTTCCTACAGTATCACTATCAAGATTTCACCAGTTACAATCCAAGACAGCTAAAGTACATGCGCCGCATACAAAGATCAAGTTACGCCGCATCTGAAGACGGTGTACGAATATTCCAGAATATATTAATCTTGGACCCCACGCGAAGTTAAGTCAATGCGCCGCATCTATCAACTCAATGCGCCGCATCGATCCCTCAGACAGAAACTATAAATACCCCAAGGTCAGACGAATTTGAGAGACCTTTTGTATAACCCTAGAGCCGAATCCAGACGACCAAGCAGCACAAGACACACCTCAAACAAAGATACAAGAGCTGTAAGAAGGTCCTGCATGTATTCAATTCATTAAGTAGTTTTGTTTTATTGTTTTAGTACGCTTTAATAATCAGGATTGATGGGCTTGTGTCATGTGACTACTGAAGATCATGCACTCCCCTTAATATTGCTTTCCCATTAATTAAAGTTTATATGTTGATGTCTTTGGTGACTTTTATTAGTGCATTGATAACCTCTGTGTCTAGCTGAGTCTTGCTTGGGTCGCCATGCCCCTTCCTCGCCTATTTATTCTAGCGTCTCTAGAAAAGTAGGATAGACATAAGTAATCATTAAGGGTTTACTCGCCGATAAGATTAGAGCCAACGAGAAAGGTTTAATTATATACACTTCATATAAAACTAGCAATAAAACAAGTGACAAGCTATTTAATTATCAGGACAGGTCTTCTTATTGTTTCGAGTATCTATCTGTGTACGTGTGTGCTAATCGCTGATTTGTGCTTATTAGTTTAGTTTTCTATTTAATTATAACCAAACTGTGCCAGTCTCTCAGGCTGAACCCCCTTGCGTTAGATTAGGTTGTATAACTAACTTAGGATATTAAAATACTGATTAGAATAACTAGATAATACGTTCCACTCTTAGTGATCGACACTCTGCTTACCATTATATTCATACTGGCCGGGTACACTGCTCGTTAAGTGTGTGTGTTATTGATAAGTCGGCTAAATATAAATTTAAAACTTGAGTAGGCATTAATACTGCTAAACCGCAACGACACATCACGCGCATCAAGTTTTTGGCGCCGCTGCCGGGGAGTGAATTGTTATTATCTTTTAATTTGATTAAGTATTTTAATTAGGTTTTTCTTTTTAGTTTTTTTTAGATTCTAACCACTAACCCTGTTGTATATTAGATAGATTGCATTCATTGTATAATTTGCATATTTACTGTTTTTATGTGTTTTTGTTTCCTGTAATTTTTGTTTCTTTTTGTTTTTTTTTTTATTTTTGTTTTTGTTTTTTCTGTATTTTTCTGCATTCTGCTGTCGTTGTATTGTGCTGATACAAACGATACGGCGCATCTGTTTTCACAGATACGGCGTATTGCGTTTAATTTTTATAAAATACACCGCGTTTAATAAATTCGAGTACGACGCATCTTTCCCCAAGATACGGCGTATTCTGTTTTTAATAAGAAATTTTTATAAACGCTAACGCCATACGACGCATCTGTTTTAACAGATACGGCGTATTTTCTATTTAAATTAAAAACAGTTTTTCGAATTATTAAACAGAAGCGACGCATCAATCTTTATCGATACGGCGCATCTACTAAATCAAAAATCTTGTATTTTGAAACATAACGAAAATACAGCGCATTAGCTTTTGTTAATACGACGCATTTAATTTTAATAAATATAATCGATTTTTGATAATTTAAACTTGATACGGCGCATTCTAATTCATAAGCGGTGTATCTGTTTTCTGAATAAAAGTCTGATTAAATTTTAACGTAATAAGATACGGCGTATCCAACTTTCTGGATACGGCGCATCGTCCGCAGATATCAGCCATTTTTATTCTTTATATTCGTTTCTAAATTCATTAATTTCTCTTCTAGCGAACAGATCCTACTGACGATTTTACCTATGATGACAGGTTTTGCTATGGAAGATATGTCAATGAACGGATATCTTGCTAAGGAACTTATGAAAGATAAGCACAATGAAAAGTCCCGCACCAAAAAGCCATTAATTCTGGAAAGTGATGACGAGTGTGATAACTATGAAGTTAGCTTGAGCAAGTTCCCAGCATTAAGCATTACTAAAAGCTCAGAATTGGAAAAGGAACTCTTGCTTTCGGATTCATTCGAAAATTTCGATGCTATTATTTGCAACTTACCTACGATCGATGCTTTACTCAAATCCGTATCTCAAACCAACATGCCCTTCTACTCAGTGGAAGTTTATGAAGATATCAACTTCAATGTACTCACGATTGATGCCGATTTATTTTCTTGGGAAACTCCTCTTGAAGCTACTTATATGGAATTCAAACGCTTATGCAATATTGAAGATGGGATATTCTCTTATGATTTACTAATGAGCTACACTGAAGATGAATTGTTACTCTTATGGCCTATCATTGAATCTAAAGGATTAACTTGGACGACTATCGAAGAAAAATATGGGAAATTCCAAATTGAATACATGAACTCAGCAAATGCAGTCAACAAATCGAGCAACAAAAGCTATGGTAGAGGAAATATCCAACCTATACAAACTTCTTATATGCCTTATTCCGAACAGTATTGGGGATTAGATAAAAGCAATCTAGATGATGAAAGAATTTATGCTGAATCAGAGATACTGTTTCATAAAAAGTTGGTAAGGTTGATGGATATCTCTTTAGAAGAATGGCTTGAACTTAAATACAGTGATCCCAAATTTGCTCCTACGAATGAAGTCAAACGGATTGTGACCTCATGGTTGACACGAAGTTTTAAAGAACAATTTAATGAGTTCATGGAGATAAAGAGGAAAATGAATGGTAATACTAGCTTTGACGTTAACTACGATCCTAACAATGTTGATTTTTCAGATTGGTTAGCTAGTAAGTTCAATAACCATAAGATCATGGACCGAGCTACTAAAGATGTGTTATGGGTATATTAGATGAGAGGGGAAGATGAGGAAGTAGAAAGCAACAATGGATCATCACATGACGATTCAACGATCGAGGAAGGCATTGAAGAATTGTTCAGCATAGACATTGATGTGTTCAATTATGAGACACCCTTGTGCAAACAATTCAAAGAATTTAATTACCTTCTTCAAATCGACGCTGATGTGCTAACTGGAGATCTACCATGATTCAAAACTTATGATGAGTTAAAAAACACCTGGTACTACGAATGGAAAGACCAGATGCTATGGGTTTGGGATAAACCATGGGAATTTGGGCATATTAATCACACTTGTAAACCTTTCCGTTTCAAGGATGAAAATAGTGAATGGCCAACCTGTGATTGGAAGAATGATGGAACCTGCAATGGGGGAAGTATAATTGGAATGAAACGAGTTGGAAACGATGTATACTTTGAAGACTATGATTGGTATGAAAAAGTTGAAGACTCCCCACGTAGAGCAGAGGCTTTGCAAGAAAAAGGTAGAATCAAATACTTAAAAGAACTAAAGGGAGCATCGAATACTACTTTCTGGGAATGGGTGCATAGAAAATGTGATGATTACACAAGGCTTAATCGACGCTTACAATGGGAATTGAAAAGAAAGTGGGACGGGACTCAAGATTATTATCAATCCATTAACTTGGTTAATTATTATCCCTATGATAATAACGATGAGTCACGAGGAAAATTAATTGATGAACTTGATGACTATTTGAATAAGGATCTTTATTTCAAGTTTGTTGATAAAGACGAAGAAGAATTCATCGAGAGAAAATGTCGACTACTTGGGATCACTTATAATAACCCACCCATGATAATTTCTGAAAAATTTGAAGTCATCAAATACTCTTTGGGACCATATGAGAAATATGTTGCGACGAAGACCAAAGAATATATTAGATTAAGTCGAACGGAAGAAAAATGTTGCGGAACTATACGGTAACATCTTTCGGATGAAAGAAGAAGGATGGCACGTAACAAGAACAAAATAAGGAGCTGAACGTGAGTCTAACTTGAAGACTCTGGAATAAAGACAAGTGCTGACTGGGAGACAACCCGAAGAAAAAAATTTTACTTTTCTGTTCTGTGTCGAGTCTGTCAGACCTGCAGAAGATGCGGCGCATCTCCATCATAAGATGCGATGCATCACCTGCACTGGTCATATCTTATTTCATTTTCTGCATTTTTATTTTTGACTTTAAAACTTTCTGTCAGTTTATTTAATGCGGCGCATCCCTAGTTAAGGATGCGACGCATCTTTTATTCTGATTCGTATTTATTCCAGGCTCGATACGGCGTATCTTCTTCCATAAGATACGGCGTATCGACTGACCTGATGATTTACGGTTTAATTTTTTTTAGGTTTTATTTTTACTAACTACTAATGTATTATGCAAGTTTGAACCTTCTTAACTCAGGTGTGTTAAAGTCTAAATGGTATTATAGATTCCTGCATTTTTGTGGATACATCATTTATGAAGCTTAAACGTTCTCATCCACAAGAAAGTTGATTTTTGCTCTTATACGAATAATGGAGGATCATACCGAGCAAATCTCAGGGGAGTTTTTCTGTTCTAATTCTTTTATTTTCCAGTTTTTAACCTTTGACACAAACAACGAGGATGTTGTTTAACTTAAGTGGGGGGATGGAGAATTAGAACACTTACTTGTCCTAAACTTTTTCAAAATATGCTTAAAATGCGCTTAATATATCAAAATTTTTAAAAAAAAATTAGCATGTTTTTGTTTAAAGTCTAAATTACATAACCGCACACATAACTCTATTCTTTCAAAAATATTAAAACTTTAGTGTGCCGGTGACTTGTAAACTTTAGAACTTGGCTTGTATACTATTCGAGACCACCATAATGAGTATTATCTATATAATTGGAGTGACTTGTCTAAATTGGTAAATTTCTAGGATTACACCCAAATAGCCTTTATATGTTATGTGATATTAACTAACTACACTGGTTAGTTAACCCCCGTATAAACCCTTTGTTTACTCTCACTTTTAGAGTAAGATACCCCTAGAAAAACCCTCAGAGCCATTCCTTTAGATTAAAATCCGTGGTTAATTGCTTTAGGCAAAGTGTGTTTCCTTACATTACCTGTGTTCGCGTGCGTAATTCATTATCTTTGGTTAGGTCGGGAAATTGCACAATGCAATTGGTATGAAAGTAAATATTGTATAACTTTTAGTTTATTTTTCGTGTGTTTGCTACTTTCACTATTACAGTTATTTCTGAAAGTATGAAGAGTATGGAAAAATTATCCGGAAAAATAGTGATAGAAAAGTTGTGAAATTTTACACATATATGTTGATGTCAAAAAAAAAAAAAAAAAAAAAAAAAAAAAAAAAAAAGAAGGAAAAGTTGGAAGTTTGTTTTAACCAACTTATGTAAAGTTTTGTATTAAGTGGGAGATATCACCACTATTTGTTGTTGTATAATATTTATGGATTGAATGGGAGTTAGCCGTTATGGGAACGCCAACTAAGGTTATTCTTTGATTGAGATTTTGTTGAGTATAATTCGTGTCTACCTAAAGCGTGTGTTTCAAGTGTTAAAGCGTGAGTTATTCAATGATATGAGTCTTATTCATGGGATGGTTGGGAAAGTGATTAACCACACTTAGGATTTTAATTTATCTGTTTTGTTTATTTTTTATTTTACACCAATTTGTATCCCAAATATTATCCATACCCTATATCATTCTTCATCCAAACCTTTGATTTATTGAGATTAGGGATTTGAGCAATCTTAAGTATCGTAGTCGTAGATTCGGCTATGTATTTATGATTTTGTCGCCCTTTTTGATATAATATTATTGGTGAAGATTACTTGGTCCTATCTTTAGCCATTCGAGTTAAGGAATTGAGCAATTGCAAGTATCGTGGTCGTGGATTCGATCATGTATTTGTAATTTTGTCGCCTTTTCTGGAATATGAGATCGATAGAGATTAAAAAGGATGATCAACCCTTAACCAACAAACCCTTTTTACCGCTTTAGACTTGTTACTCCTTGGCTTTAGTGGGAGAGATGCGTATACTTGCCAAGCCTATGATAGAATATTCGTCACGACTAAGCAACTAAACGATTTAGAATTGTTTTACATTAAAACTTATTTTGGTTTCTACTTCGTTAAGTGTTTGGTTGTGTGATTATGACAAAACGAATACGTGCTTAAATATAAAAATAAATCCTAATATCTTTTAGGATACATTTTCATATGATTAATTCTAAGGTTTACTTGAGGACAAGTAAAGTTCAAGTGGGGGGATATTTGATGAACTCAAATAAGCACATTTTATTATCATCATTTATCCTATTTATTTGACTTATTTTATTATATTATATATGAGAATCGATACATTAATGTTTACTTTAGTAATTCTCAGGTAAAAACAAGCATTATGTGAAACTTGGTGATTTTGGACTAATTATGGAGCAAAACAAGCGAGATGTCAAAAGTCTACTGAAATCCAGAAGATGCGCCGTATCTCACTCAACAGATACGACGCAATATCATACTTAGATGAATTCGAAGACCATTGCCTGACTTTGAAGAATGCGCCGCATGCAATTCTGTCATGCGCCGCATATGAAACTTTGGTCAAAGAAGAAGATCAAGCTCGTTCTACTCCAGATACGCCGCAATATACTTCTAACATATGGCGTATCACTATCAAGATTTCACCAGTTACAATCCAAGACAGCTAAAGTACATGTGCCGCATACAAAGATCAAGTTACGCCGCATCTGAAGACGGTATACGAATATTCCAGAATATATTAATCTTGGACCCCACGCGAAGTTAAGTCAATGCGCCGCATCTATCAACTCAATGCGCCGCATCGATCCCTCAGACAGAAACTATATATACCCCAAGGTCAGACGAAATTGAGAGACCTTTTATATAACCCTAGAGCCGAATTCAGACGACCAAGCAGCACAAGACACACCTCAAACAAAGATACAAGAGCTGTAAGAAGGTCCTGCATGTATTCAATTCATTAAGTAGTTTTGTTTTATTGTTTTAGTACGCTTTAATTCATCAGGATTGATGGGCTTGTGTCATGTGACTACGGAAGATCATGCACTCCCCTTAATATTGCTTTCTCATTAATTAAAGTTTATATGTTGATGTCTTTGGTGACTTTTATTAGTGCATTGATAATCTCTGTGTCTAGCTGAGTCTTGTTTGGGTCGTCATGCCCCTTCCTCGCCTATTTATTCTAGCGTCTCTAGAAAAGTAGGATAGGCATAAGTAATCATTAAGGGTTTACTCGCCGATAAGATTAGAGCCAACGAGAAAGGTTTAATTATATAGACTTCATATAAAACTAGCAATAAAACAAGTGACAAGCTATTTAATTATCATGACAGGTCTTCTTATTGTTTCGAGTATCTATCTGTGTACGTGTGTGCTAATCGCTGATTCGTGCTCATTAGTTTAGTTTTCTATTTAATTATAACCAAACTGTGCCAGTCTCTCAGGCTGAACCCCCTTGCGTTAGATTAGGTTGTATAACTAACTTAGTATATTAAAATACTGATTAGAATAACTAGATAATATGTTCCACTCTTAGTGATCGACACTCTGCTTACCATTATATTCATACTGACCGGGTACACTGCTCGTTAAGTGTGTGTGTTATTGATAAGTCGGATAAATATCAATTTAAAACTTGAGTAGGCATTAATACTGCTAAACCGCAACGACACATCACGCGCATCATTAATTCTTTGTGTTAGTTGATTCATAAAATCCTTACTTTCAATCCAAACTTTAGGGTTTTAATTCATTTTCTATTTATTAAAATTCAATTTTTGAATAAACATACTATCTTCTAATTCATTTCGAATAACTGAAACGGTGGTTTATTGAAGCGGTTTAGTAGTGAAAATATTGTCGTGCCACATGATATTATGCCAGCGGTTTATTTTAGTTACTAATTTTTAGACCCGGTGGCTATTTAAATTACATTTGTTTTTACTATTATTCCAACTCTTGTTGTAGTTGTGACATTGAAGGAAAAAAAGGATGTAGAATAGAGCACATTCACTGGAAGCGGAGATTGCTATCGCCCGTATGAAAATATTTTTTACAAAATGGAGAACGTACTTGTGATATTAAAATCATTACTCTTACTTTGCACAGGTATCGTAAGAACATTTTCTTCACAAAACCACAAAAATAACATTTGGATTTGTGTGTAGTCATACGGTGAAACTATTTTGTAGGTTGTATTACTAAGGGTCCGTTTGTTTGAGGTAGTTGGTTTCATAGATCGGGAATGAGACAAAAATAAAATGTTTGGTTTGAGTATATGGAGTTCAAAACAGTAACTCATACCCCACTTTGAGGGAATCTACGAAACCACCCATATTAATCCGGTTTGAGATGAATCCTCTGACATTTTGTCATTCACAAAAATCTCAGCCACATGTTTCATTAATTGGCTATCTTATCTTTACTTTTTATTTTAAAAAATGTATTAAATAAAAATCAATTCTCAATTACATTTTATAAAACAAACAACATTAATCCTATCATTCAATTTTTATTTCTTTCAATCCATACCAAATCCGATACCCATTGTGATTCCTAGCAACAAACCAAACGGCCCCTAAGAGTGTTGAGAACTAAGGAAGACAAGCTAAAGGAAACAGAAATTTCAAGCGCGGATGGCTTTCAAGGCATCGAAAAAGAAACTATTGTCATGTCAGTGGTCACGTCAAACTCAAATAAAGAGGTATTTATTCTTCTGCAATTTTATAAGTTGGGATAAATCAAAATATTCTCAAAAGGTAAATTGACACGAAGTTTATATATATTCTTCAGGTGGGATATGTGAGTTGTAGAAACGTAGAGGGGTAGATACGTTCCCTTTTGAAAACTTTAATTTCTTGTATCAAATAACCGATCAAGTGCTATACAATAGGGAGATTAAAAGAGAACATATCAGCACAATGCAAATATAAACACAAGAGGATAAGTAAAATAGATATCAAACCTAACACGATAATTTATAGTGGTTCGACACAAAGCTTCTCCTCCCCTTACTCCACTCCCCAAGTCTCATACTCGAGAGTTCCTTAACTAATTCAACAAGCTCCATTCTCAGCAAAAACAAAAACAAAAAAAACCTTATAATGTCGCTTAAAAGTTTACCGATACTAAGGTAGATATCATTACTTTGTTTATGCTACATCCGTCTTAAATTTATTTTTCACATTTTCTTTTCGAGTTGTCCCAAATTAATTGTTTATTACTAAAAATAAATCGAGTATTTTGATCGAGTTTACATATTACTCTCACTTGATGTTATTATTACAGACTTCAAAGAAATCACAAATTAATTAATTATGGATAAATTGTGTTTCTACATAAAGTAAGAAAAAGATAGCTATAATGATTATATAATTCTTAAAATGTGTGTTTGTGTTGATAAAAAGTTAGGGCACTAGAAGCGGGGTGTCATGAATTTATCATCCCTCTCAAATTCAGCCAATAAACTTCAGTCAACTCATTCTCATAAATTCTCATCCCTCCCAACCTAATTCACTGGCGCCCGATAAATTTTCATCCCTCCCAAAAAAAATTTTCTTTTTTATAATTAAACTAAAATCAATTTAATTAAAAACATAACATTTTATTAAAAACATAACATTTCACTACAAACTAAAAAGAAAACTACATTGCAACATTATTTTTAAAAATAAAAAAACTACATAACACTAAATTAAGTCTTCAATCGGTGGTGGTTGAGCCGTTGGGTCATCGAGATATGCCAAGTCTAGACCCGCTACGTGCTCCGTAAGATCATAACGGAGACGATGATGGACGTTTTCGCCATGTAACTCCGGTAGTACACTTGGGTCATAAACTACCGGCACCGGTTGGTCCATTATATGAACCGGTGATATTGCCCTCTGGTCGTCCTTTATGATCATGTTGTGCAATATACAACACGTTTCGACGACTTTTCCAATCTTTTCTTTCTCGAAAAACCGGACAGGACGATCCTAAATCTTCCATTTTCCCTTAAGCACACCAAAAGCTCGTTCGACATCTTTTCTTGCCGCCTCTTGTAGTCGCTTGAATTTCTTTTCGTTCGGGTCAACTGGATGCAGATACGCTTTAACAAACGTAGACCACTTAAGATAAATCCCATCGGTAAGCAAATAGCCACGTTTGTAGTAGCGCCTGCGTAAAATAAATGAACTATATGGAGCCGTTCCATTTCGGGCAGTAAGATACAACGGCGACTGATTCAACACATTGATATCGTTGTTTGACCCGGGAGGACCAAAAAACGAATGCCAAATCCACAGATCCTGCGAAGCAACACACTCAATCATAATAGTCGGCACTTTATGATCACCTCGCGTATATTGGCCTCTCAAATGCCTAGGACAATTCCTCCATTCAATATGTGTACAATCTAGGCTACCAAGCATCCCCGGAATGTGATGTCTTTCTTCATGCCTAAAAAAATGCTCGCCGAACTTAGGGTCTTCGACGAAGTAGTCACGCATTAGTTTTTCGTTAGCTTGTTCCCGGTGTCGCTCAATATAAGTGCGTGAATCATTAGAGCTTCCCGAGTCTTCAAGGGTTTCAATCTCTTTTATCGCGTCTAGAAAAAAGGCACATGAACTACCCGTGGATAAATCGGGTAGCATAGGTGGGATGATGATTTCGTCGGAAGATGAAGACATTTTTTTGGTGGAGTGTATATGAAAATGGGTGTGTTTTGATTGAATTTTTGTTGATGTTTTTTAAATGGAAGTAGATAGGTATATATAAGTGAAAAAGGGGTTAATTTTTAATTTTTATTTATTTATTTTTTTTTAATGGACAACGGCTATTTTTTTTTTTTTTTTTTTTGAATTTGATATGGAACGGTCAAAAAGAAGTGGGCCCCCAGATTCTTCAACATTATCAGTACCAGTATGTAATACCGTCCCCCATAAATTTTTGTCATAAATCCGATGTCGGCGGCGTTTTACCGCCGGTATGAAGCATAAATCCACCCATAAATTCGTCGACTCCTAGTGCCCTTATTTTGTTACATGAGAAGTAACAATATTTTTGGAAGTAAAAAGGAACCTAGATAAACAACATAAGAACTTAATAGAAACACATAATATAAGGTCATCGGAATACCCTTTTGTGATTGCAAATGTATAATTTAAATCTATAGTGATACTTTTCACATTTTAGGTTTAATAACTACTTTCTTTGTCAACAACATAAACAAAATATTATTTAAAAAAAAAAAAAAAAAAAAAAAAATGTCAACAACATATTTTAAGAAAAGTAAGATTATTGCACTTTTAACCAATCAAATATAATCATCACCCATTAAACATATTTTTAATTGGTTGAGACAAGAACAATACTATTACTTTAAGACATCCTAAAATTATTGTCACCAGACAAAAACATAAAAGTGAGATCACGACACTCTTTAACCAATCAAATATCATCTCTACCTATTAAACTTTTTTTTTAATTGATTGAGACTAAAAGTAGACTCAAAACTAAAATAGAGATTACTCTTATAAATTTGAGACCGAAGAAGTAATAAGTTAAGTTAATTATTAAAGATCCGTGTAACCGACCATGTGATTAGCTGATAAGGCATGTGACTTTTGATAATTGAGAAGAACATTGCACTCTTTAATTTATAGCTTATCATGCCTTTTTTTTTAAGTCTAAATAAGTGAGCCACCGACTCTCAACTAGTCAAATTCAATATCACTAGTCAAATTCAATATGTTTACAGTAAGGGAAACAATTTCATACTTATTTTTTTACTAAGAATATATCATGTTATGCTTTAGATAATTGTATATGTTCTGCTTTAAATGATTATAGTCATTATACACTGGAATGTGTAAATCACAAATTAATGTGTTCAAATCATTCTACCTTACAGTAACGTTAAATATTTTTGGATTTTGTGAGAATAATTTTTGTCACCATTTACTTATATCTCACTTCACACCTATGTCATATACACATAGAACCTTGAGTACGTACTATACATCACATGTTATATTATACCAGATGATTACCGCGCATAGTGGCAACGGTGTATAGTAACGTTAATTTGTGTGTGTAATTTTATATATATATATATATATATATATATATATATATATATATATATATATATATATATATATATATATATATATATATATATATATATATATATGGGTATTGAGTAAGTGAGAGTGAAGAAAGTTAGGGGTTTAAATTGTAATGAAGTATTTAAAAATTTTAATATATTTGATATGTTTAGCGAAACATAACACTAGCAGTTAGTAGTAGCAATTCGGTAGTTTATTCAATAAAAGCATTTGTTTACAAAGTTGTAGCTCTAATTATAAAGTGTAAAATGACTTAAAATGACATATACACATTAAAATAAAATCTAATATAAATATGAGGGTATATATGTAATTTATTAAGCAAATGCTAGCAGCAAGATTCTAATGCTTCAATAGGAAGCGTTTTAAATAGGAGCATCTACAAAAATAGAGATGCTAGTTGTTTGTTGTAAACAAGATTTGCATATAAAACGCCACTTGCTAGTCACTAGTTGCTTCAAAACGCTCTAATATGTTGTTTTTGCTAAACATGACCATTGTAGCCTGTATAAATAGGGGTATTTTAGTCTAACAACGGTACTTATTTTTTTAAGTTTTTAAGTTTTAAGCAAAAATATTTCTCTTACAGATGTTATACTATAAACACTCATTTATATTTAAGCAACTTTAACAATTCTGTCAGAAATACTGCTACTACAAGCACCACAAATCTGTTAACAATTGTATAACGCAACAGTTCTAAGTGTAGAAAACTGTATTATAATGCTTTTACGTGTTGAAGCTTGAAAACGAAAGAAGATGTTCTAGTCTTGCGCCAATCATAGTTTTTTCTCAATATAGATTATCTCTTTCTACATGGTTTTCAAAATTGGTCGATGCTTGTTTCACAACCATGGAGCTCTACCAGGATGTAACAATAAAAACAACAAACAATCCCTACAACACAACCATGGACCGTCTTTTTTTTTTTTTTTTTTTTTTTTTTTTTTTTTTTTTAAACGGCAAATTTATCAAGAAACAACTAGCAAGAAGCTAGAAAAAACATTACAAAGTAATAAGAGAAGGGTTTTTAAACCAATCTAACCAACTAAAACTAGTCTTGCATCTATATCTACACCAAATAAAATGAGCGAGTAACTAAGTCATCAAAGATAACCGCTTTGGAGGGAATGCTTGAACCAAATAGACTTTTGTTCCGAAAGCTCCATACAAGCCACCACATGACGTAGAAAACACTTTCCAAAATCTCCCTACGATCGGAATGAATTCTAAGATTTAGAAACCATTCCAACCACTCCTCATAAGAAGAAAACACCGAATAACTAATATCCCACCATGAAGCAATCTAACGGTAAAGATCTCTCACCATAGAACAAGCAAAGAAAACATGACTTGTGGATTCAACTTCCTTATTACAATTTGAACAGAGAATGGATTGGAGATCCAATCCTCTACGAGAAAGGTTAAGACGAGTGGGAAGAAAACCAAACCTTACTTTCCAAGCCATGACATTTATCTTTATTGGAACCGCTTTAACCCATCGAGTTTTAGACATAGAACCTATTAACTAATGGTCATCTATATACTTTCGCACTGAAGCGACAGAAAAATCCCCCGAACCCGCTAGCGACCAAGACCATCTATCTTTCATCATAGGCAATTGAACATCATCGATATTCGCCTTCAATTCAGAAAACTGCACCAATTCAGCTCCATCTCTCGGCAAGCGACGCAAAGAAGAACCTAAATCTGCATGAGCCAATTTAGCAGCCACCTTGATCAGATTATTAGATTCAAGCGCGTACACTTTGGGAAAACGAGACTTAAACGTACAGTCGCCCCTCCATGCTTCCTCCCAGAATAATGTATCAAGACCATTACCTACTTTTTTTTCCATCAAGCTAAGGAGATCCATGTCTTGATTTTTAAGCATAAGCAGCTCGTTTACAATATTCCCCCAAACAGAATGATAAGATAATTTTGATAATTTACCAAGTCTTCCATCTTCACCATGAAAAGCTTTAATAAACCTTGACCACAACGAGTTACTATCATTACGAAAACGCCATACCCATTTAAACATCAAAGCCCGATTTAATGCAAAGAAACTCGACACACCCAACCCCCCCTTTGTCTTTGGACGCCAAAACTCTACTCCACTTAACCCACAACATCTTCTTCTCCTTAGCATCAGCCCCATTAAAGAAATGACATCTGATAGCTTCCAATCTCTTTAACACTTGATAAGGAACTTTAAACATAGACATATAGTAAATAGGCGTCAAACCTAAAACCGATTTTAGGAGTGTTAATCTACCTCCAATAGAGAGGGTCTTCATCTTCCACTTGGAAAGACGAGAGTATAAGCTAGCCACGACCTCGTCCCAAGAGTTTATACGAGACATCAAACCACCAACTTTTATGCCTAGATAAGAAAAAGGCATCTTGAAAGTCGAACATCCCATCTTCAACGTTGCTCTATTCACTTTCTCATCCTCTATTGCTACCCCCATTAATTTGCTTTTATGCAAATTCATACGAAGACCAGATGCTTTATGAAAGCACTTCAACGCATGAACAATAGTAGTAATGTTAGAATCGCTCCATTGTCCCATGAAAATAACGTCATCAGCATAAAATAGATGAGATAATTGCAACAACGAGCTCAAAGGAACTCCTTTAAAAAGGCCTTCATTAACTACTTTTTGGAAGGAAAGGTGAAGGTTTTCCATAATTAATATGAAAAGTGTGGAAAACTAGAAGGGGGGTTGAATAGTTTTACCGTTTTTAAAATTTATTTGCTATGAATACTTAGTGTGATTTCAACTAATGCAAATAACAAACAATAAATAACATGCAAGTAAAGAAAGAAACGATCAAACCACAACACGGTTGTTTATAGTGGTTCGGTCTACAAGGACTCTCTTCCTTTCCCTACTCCACTCCCCGAGTCTCTAACTCGAGAGTTTTTCTTCACTAAGAAACAAGCTCCTTTCTCGGCGGAGAAAACATTTACAAACGTCGCTTACACTTTTCCGGTACAAAGCTAAATACCGAGTTCTTTTACAAGGGTACAACCACTCCCGTTACTCTATGTATTTTGAGGACTAAAATACTAACCGATCACTACAGAGGTTTTATGATTGTTTGGTACAAACAATGATGTGTGAACAACAACAATTCACACAGTGACTAACTAACAAGTCTAGCAACGCTTAGTTGAAGCTTGTGATGCTTTGATCTTCTTGCTACAAAGAAGCTCAATGAAATATGAAATATGAATGAGTTAGATATGAATGAAAGAATGTATAATGTTGTTTATGCTTATGAGTGATGAGAAAACATGAATGTGTGGCTTGCTATTTATAGGCCAACTGCCTCAACAAGCCTATTTGGTTCCGTGGGAACCTGATAGAGTATCTTCCCAAATCTAACCAAGATATTTCCATATCTTTCCAAGGATTCATTGAGTAAGGATCTAAACAAGATATTTATATGATCTTCAAAATCTCCTAAAGATTTCAAAGTGATGCATGCCATGATGTCATGATACATTTCCATTTTTAGATTAAAAATGTATATGAATGTAACTTGTAAAATGTATATGAAAGTGAATATGTAACATGTATATACTATTTAGATGATGTTTTGTGTTTATGAAAGACTTGTGACTATATATGTAAAAGACTTAACTATATTTATGTTTTGCTAAAAATAAAGTTTATAATTGTCATTAACAAAATATAGCAAAGATCGTAAAATATAAATAACGATTTTTAGACGATATTTGTATTAACAAAAAGGAATGGCGATAAAGGATCTCCTTGTTTAAGACCTTTTTGAAATTGAAATTCACGTGTAGGACTCCCGTTCACAAGGATCGAACCTCTAGAGGAATGTAAACAATTTTGAATCCAACCCCTCCATTTCGTACCAAAGCCGAAATTGTTTAGAACATCATCCAGATAATCCCATCTAACCGAATCATAAGCCTTCTCAAAATCAATTTTGAAAATCATAGTTTACTTTTTCTTGGATTTGCACCAATGAAGTAATTCATTCAGAATGAAAGGACCATCTAGGATTTGCCTATTTGTGACAAAAGCGGATTGAACTTCATTCACAATATCACCCAAAACAACAACAAGCCGATTTGCCAAAATCATAGCAATGATTTTTGAGAGGATCAAACAACCCTTATACCACTTGTGAGGATTGTAAATACACTATGTAGGATGTTAGTCCTTTATAACTTGTGTATGAGATACTTTGAGTGAATATGGTTAAGTATGCGGAATCTACTTTACCACACTTAGAAGAATATTGGTTTGTGGATAATGAAACATGTGGAAAACTAGAATGGGGGGTTGAATAGTTTTACCGGTTTTTAAGTTCTTTTAATTCTTTTAAGACTTCTTAAAAACTTTACTATTGGAAACCTTTGATTCGATTCTTATGTGCAATCAATCAACACCAATATGAACTACACACTAAACTAACTAATAATAAGTAATGAAAGTAAAGAGTAGAGATGGAAAGATCAAACCGGGACAAAGGATTTATAGTGGTTCGACTACGAAGCTCTTCTTTGCCCTACTCCACTCCCCGAGTACCACACTCGAGAGTTCCAAGCACTATGTCAAAAACCTCCCTTTAGGCGGAGAAAACCGTACACGTCGCTTATCCTATTTCCGACACTAAGCTAGATGTCGAGTGCTAATCTTAGCTAGCACCAATCTACCACGATCCACTTGATCCTTTACTAGTTCACACAAGACTCGATCTACCCGATCTACCTATGATCCACTTGATCAATCACACAAGCCCAATGGCTTCAAGAGATCTCCAAGATCTCGACACGATCACAATGATCAACTCTGTTAATACAAATATCGTCTAAAAAACGTTATTTATATTCTTTGATCTTTTCTTAGTTTTGTTAATGACAAATAAAAGGAATATCTTTTAGCAAATAATAAATACTAGTTTAAGTCTCTTAAGTACACATTTTACACTTCACATAATAACCAAGAATTACAAGTTTGCTTATTTAGTAACTTGTTTCCTTAAAAGGAAACTTTAATTCTAAAATCATTCCATGACATCATTGCACACATCACATATAATATCTTTGATATATCTTGTTTAGATTTACAAGTTACATAGTTGACATTTGAGGATCTTGGATGATTTGGTAAGATATGGAAGATTTGGAAAGATACACCAAATCCCTTAGCTGTCAACAAGGACGGATCCAAGTCCAATGAAGGACGGATCCCTTCTGAGGGATCCGTGGGATCCGTGAGCTGAAGATCAGCTTGCCTATAAATAGCAAGCTGATCATTTGGCTTTCTCATCACTCATATAGCTTAACACACATATTCATTCAGTACATATCTTACTAACATCATTCATAGTTGCATTTCACTTTGATCTTTCATTTTGTAGAAGAGAGATCAAGCTTTCAAGGATCTACAGAACCGTAATCCTTTAGTTGCATTACTGTGTGATATTGTAGTTTCTTTCATACATCATATCTATCATTTGTAATCAGTGAGTGTGGTTAGTGCTTTAGTCCTTAAAGCACAAAGAGTGTAGGGAGTGGTTGTACCCTTGTAAAGAACTCGACATTTAGCTTAGTGTCGGTAAAGTAAATAGGCGACGTCAGGTCGGTTCTACCTTGTGAAAGAACCCGGTGTTTAGCTTAGTACCGGAAAAGGAAGTAAGCGATGTGTAAAGGTTTTCTCCGCCTAGTAAAGGAGTTTGTTTCTTAGTGAAAGATAAACTCTCGAGTTGGAAGCTCGGGGAGTGGAGTAGGGCAAGGAAGAGAGTCCTTGTAGCCGAACCACTATAAACAACAGTGTTGTGTGGTTTGATCTTTCCTCTCTTTATCTTTTGTTTATATTGTGTGATTATTTATTTGTGATTGTTTCCTTTGAATTAACATATAGTAACAAAGCAAATAAAACTTGAAAAACGGTAAAAACTATTCAACCCCCCTTCTAGTTTTCCACAATTGGCATCAGGAGCTACGTTACTTAAGATTTTTAAAATATATTGTATTTTAAAACTTAAAACGATCCATGGATTTTGAAAACTTTTAAGAAGGACAATCTATGCAGAGACCACCTCTATTTGAACCAAATTGTTTTATTTATTGGAAAAATCGCTTTGAGACTTATGTAAAGTCAAAGGATATAGATCTATGGTATATAATAGTTGATGGTGATTACAAACCTATTAGTAATAATATTTCGGGTGGTCGGGATGAAGGAGCTTCTCTTACTCGTCACAGTGATGAGCAAAAGAAACTAATTGCCAAAAATAATGAAGCCAAAATGATGCTTTATAATGCCTTACCTAAGAAAGAATATGAAAGAGTTTTTATGTGTAAAACGGCTAAGGATATTTGGCAATCTCTTATTATCACACATCAAGGGAACTCACAAGTAAAAGATAACAAAATTGATCTTCTTGTTCAACAATACGAACAATTTGTTATCTCTGAAGATGAGACCATTGATAGTGCGTTTGCTAAGTTCAATACTATTATTACATCACTTAAAGCACTTGACGAATCTTTTTCTAGTAAGAATTTTGTCAGGAAATTTCTAAGAGCACTCCATCCGAAATGGAGAGCAAAGGTGACAGCTATTGAAGAATCTAAGGATCTCTCAAGCATGACACAGGATGAGCTCATAGGAAACCAAAAAGTTCACGAAATGATTATGGAAAAAGACTCGGAAATTGTCAAAGGCAAAAAGGAGAAGATTAAGTCTATTGCCTTGAAAGCCAAAGCCGAGTCAAGTGACGATGATGAATCTTGTTCAAACAGTGATGATGAAGAGTATGCAATGGCCGTGAGGGATTTCAAGAAATTCTTCAGGAGACGAGGAAAGTTTGTAAAACCACCTCGTGATGAAAATAAATCCTCTCGAAAAGATCGTGACGATAAGAAAGGTAAGGTTGATAGGAAATGCTATAGGTGTGGTGACTCCAGTCACTTAATAGGAGAATGTCCAAAGCCTCCAAAGACCAAGTCTCAAAGAGCCTTCGTTAGTGGAGCTTGGAGCGATAGTGAAGGAGATGATGATGATGAGCCTATGAACAACGAAATTGCTCTTATGGCTAATGACACAGAAGAGGTATGCTTGAAAGTTGATCTTGAACCTGATGAGTGGATCAAAGATAGTGGGTGCTCAAGACACATAACGGGAAACAAAAATCTTTTCTCAACCTACCAAGTGTATGACGGAGGTAATGTCACATTCGGTAGCAAGCTTAAAAGTAAAATCATCGGAAAAGGTACAATCTCTCATGACTCTCTATCTATTGATGATGTTGCTCATGTAGATAATTTAGGATTTAATTTACTTAGTATAAGTCAATTATGCCGCAAAAAGTATAACGTCCTTTTCAGTGAAAATGGAAGTAAAATACTTAAAGATGGCATAACCGTAGGAAAAAGGTGTTTTAAAGAATAATGTCTATGTTATGAAATTAGATAAAACACCTAAAGATAAGTTATGTCTTACCTCCTTGGACGAAAACTCAACACTATGGCATCGACGCTTAGGTCATGCTAATATGAGGCTTATTCAATCTTTGTCATCCAAAGAACTCGTTAGGAACCTACCCAAGTTGAAATATGACCAACACTTTTGTGATGCTTGCAAAATTGGGAAACAAGTACATAATAGCCATAAGGCTAAAAACATGGTATCTACATCTAGATGCCTAGAATTATTACATATGGATTTGTTTGGCCCGTCGGCTATACAAAGTTATGAAGGAAATTTTTACACTTTAGTCATAGTAGATGATTACTCTAGATATACATGGACAAAATTTTTGAAAACTAAAAATGAGGCATTCGATAAGTTTGAAATTCTAAGCAAGAAAATTCAAAATCAAATAGGAAGTAACATAGTATCTATTAGAACTGACCATGGTCGAGAATTTGACAATGAAATACAATTTGGAAATTTTTGTGATAATAATGGAATAACTCATAATTTCTCGGCTCCTCGTACACCTCAATCTAATGGTGTAGTAGAACGTAAAAATAGAACAATTCAAGAAATGAGTAGAACTATGTTAAATGAACAAAACATACCTCAAAAGTTTTGGTGTCACGCTGTAGATACTTCCACATATATCCTAAATAGAGTTTTAATTAGACAATTTTTAAATAAAACTCCTTATGAAATTTATCGAGGCAAAAAGCCTACATTAGGATATTTTAGAGTTTTTGGAAGCAAGTGCTTCATTTTAAACACAAAGGATTATCTCACTAAGTTCGACCCAAAGTCGTATGAAGGTGTATTTCTTGGGTACTCACAAAACAGTAAAGCATACATAGTATTAAACAAGGAAACATCAAGAGTCGAGGAATCGTTGAACGTAACATTCAACGAAAGTCCACCTCCCTCTAAGACATCACCTTTGGTAGATGATGACTTAGTTGAAAGTCAAATGGCTAATGATATAGAAAACATTAAAAATGACAATGAACCCGTAAAAGGAGAAATAGTCAATATTAAAGAAACTAAAAGTCATCCATTAGAAAACGTCATAGGAAAACTTAATGAAAGAACATTAAGATCCAAAGCTCAAAATGAAAGTAACTATTTTTGTTTTATTTCAACTGTTGAGCCTAAAAATATAGACGAGGCAATAAAAGATGAATCTTGGGTAATTGCTATGCAAGAAGAACTAAATCAATTTATTAGAAATGATGTTTGGACATTGGTCCCTCCACCTAAAAACCAAACCATAATCGGCACCAAATGGGTCTTTAGAAATAAAATGGATGAAAATGGTATTGTATCTAGAAATAAAGCTAGGCTAGTAGCTCAAGGCTACAATCAACAAGAAGGTATAGATTACGATGAAACTTTTGCACCCGTAGCTAGACTTGAGTCTATTAGGATATTACTTGCATATGCATGTGCACATGATTTTAAGTTATTTCAAATGGATGTCAAAAGTGCTTTCTTAAATGGTTTTATAAATGAAGAAGTATATGTTGCACAACCTCCCGGCTTTGCCGACTTTGAAAAACCAAATTATGTTTTCAAACTTAAGAAAGCTTTATACGGACTTAAGCAAGCACCAAAGGCTTGGTATGATCGACTTAAGACCTTGCTAGTTGACCATAAGTATACCATGGGCCTAGTAGATAATACTCTCTTCACCAAGAAAAAGGGATCACATATTATCATAGTCCAGATATATGTGGATGACATTATATTCGGTTCAACTTGTCAAGAGTTATGCGACGATTTCTCAAAAATTATGCATGACGAGTTTGAAATGAGTATGATGGGGGAACTAAACTTTTTCTTAGGTCTCCAAATTAAAAAATTAGAAGATGGGATATTCTTCAACCAATCAAAGTATATCAAAGATATGCTTAAGAAGTTTGGTCTTGAAGACTCAAAACCCATGAGAACACCCATGTCCTCCGAAACCAAACTCACTAAGGATGAAGAAAATGAATCCGTAGATAGCACTAAATATAGAGGAATGATTGGTAGTTTACTCTATCTTACGGCTAGTAGGCCTGACATTATGTTTAGTGTTTGTCTATGTGCACGTTTTCAAGAAGATCCAAAAATCTCCCATCTTGAAGCCGTTAAACGGATATTTAGGTACATCAAAGGTACTACACACTTAGGATTATGGTATCCCAAAGGAACGGGTGTAGAAACCATAGTGTATACCGACTCAGATCATGTTGGTGACTATGTTGATAGGAAAAGTACTAGCGGTATTTGTACTTTTGTAGGATATTGTCTCACATCATGGTTCGCTAAGAAACAAACTGCCCTCGCAATCTCAACAACAGAGGCAGAGTATGTGTCTGCAGGAAAGGCGTGTCAATAAGCACTATGGATGAAACAAGCTCTTGTCGATTATGGAATTGAACTCAACAACATTCCCATTCTTTGCGACAACAAAGGTGCTATCGATCTAAGCAAAAATCCAGTCCAACACGCTAGAACCAAACATATTGAAATACGCCATCACTTCCTTCGCGACAATGTACAGAAGGGAATCATCTCAATTGAGAAAGTTTCCTCAGAGGACAACATTGCCGATATTCTAACAAAACCACTTAAACGAGAACCTTTCAACTATCTTAGACTTGGATTAGGATTAATGGAACCTAGTGATTAGGTAAAACATTAGTGTAAACATTAGTTTAACCACACACGACACTAAACCAAAACTTGTGTTCTGATCCGCGGATCCAATCGATAACAAGGACGGATCCTTTGTTTTGGATCCGCCGGATCCGTCGCATGCACAGTCATGTTTATTATTAAATAAACAAGAACAATTACTATTCATTCCTCACTCCAAAACATATCACCTTACTGTATTCGACACACACTAAATCTCCATCACAATTTAGACCATTTTCTTCCACAAATTTGTGCTTCTAACACCACTGTAAGTATTCTTATCATATTTATACTCCTGATCTGCGTCTAGGATTTCTATTTCATGCACAAAACCAAAACTTGCGGTATATGCATAATTTTTGATAAATCATGAAGCATGTTTACTGCATTACACTTAAAAACATGTTTTTCTTAGTTAGGAATTGCATCTCATAGCACATTGTCTTAATTTAACAAAAACCCCTTGAAAATTTTCTTACTAAAACCTTCTAACTACTAGGTAAAATGATTTTTTTTAACATTGTTCATACAAATGAAAAAACGTTATCTTTTAGCCATCACTTGCATAATGTCTCTTGAATGCTAAAGGAAATACATAATTAATATGTATTTTCGGGTACATTCAACCGTAGCAACATTGAAATAGGAGCGTTTGGGTTATCTCTTGTTTTTTACACTAAACTTGCATAAACTAAATTTTCATGCATCAAAAAGGGTCGAGATAACCGCACCTCCACATTGTCCCCATGTAGGCACACACTAGGAATTTTACACTTAATTTGATCATTTCAACTAAAACTATGTAACTTTTGTATTTAGGAAAATCATGCCTCCCGCAACCAACTACTATCACAAAAGAACCGTTAACTACTTACCCGAAGTCCACAAAACCAAAGGTCTAACCAATGCCCAAATTGAAATTTTCAAAGCTTTAGAGAAAAAGTATGTCCATGAGGGTAGAGTCGTAGATTCCTCGTTCTATGAAGGAACAGAACTTAGGGAACAATTAGCCGCCATACGATTTGATACTCTTTTGGATATAGATGAACCAATTGTCCCTAGGTTCATTCTTGAGTTCTATGCTAGTGTAGGTCTTAGTTTATGTGAACAAGGTTTCTTAAGTCTTCAGTTTACTTTCAATGGAAATTTTGTCAACATCCCTCTTGATCAATTTGGTGAGGTCTTGGGCATTCCAAGTCAAGGGACATGTATTTACTCGGACAAATGGTCCTTAACAATCTTAGAATCCAATCTCGATAGGACGGCACCATATGTCACTCCTCTCGCATCAAAAGAAGAGATTCAGGAACATCTCTTCATTCCTAAGAACAACCCCACAAGGATGTATCGTGGCCGTGAAGTTTCTAGAGATCCATTTGCAATGGAGCTAAATGAACTCAAACCCGAATTCAAGAAAATGGAAGACGTCTTAAGGGCTAATGTGATGTGCACCATAGGAAACCGTGATCACATCAATGCTTGTTTGTGTCATATGATGTACAACATCTCTACTCATCAACCCTTCAATCTTGCTTATTATGTTGCCAAAAGAATGTGTGACATTCCGGTTCAAGGCAAGATTGCAATGCCTTATGGAATGCTCTTAACTCGCCTCTATAGAGCCTTTGCACCCGCCCGTCCAAACCCGTTAGGTTTTGTTCCTGAATACAATGAAATTGAACATACCTTCGTTCCTTTGAGTGACTTTAGGGTTAGTGTTGATAAGGGTAAACGTCCTCGTGTACCAACATCATCCTCATCATCTTCAATGAGTGAAGATGATGGTTTGCCAAATTCTAGAATTCCTCTACCCGAATACTTGAGCCATCTTCCTCCAATTCCAAATGAATCCACTGAGTATCGTAACATTAAAGGAATGGTAAAGAATCTTGGTCGTTGGATTATGAAATTGCACAAAGGAATGAAGAAGTTGAAGAAGAAGCTTAGTTGAAGGAGTGTTTGGATTTGAACAATGTTAGACTATGTGATGTTAAACTTCAATGTGTCTCGACTTTATCTGATAATACTTATTATGTATGTGTAATAACTAACATTTGCAGGTAGATAACCCTCATGGTTATCAATTTTCCGGGTTATAGCCTATGTTTGGCATAACACCTAAAACGGTAAGTTTCTAAGAACGGATTAAACTATATTCAATCGTGTTTTAATATTGTCATATTTAGTTGTTTTGCTATACATATTAGATGTTAAGTAAGGTCTAGGTGAATTTTGGGTTTTCGTCGAAAAACGCAAAATATGACAAGTGTTCTATTTAGTTTGAACAATTAGGACACGGATCCAGCGGATCCCAAACTTTGGCTCCGCCAAGGCTTATCGTTGGTTCTGCCATCCACCTACCTGCGGATTCGATGGATCCCGAACTTTGGATCCGCATGTGAAACAACTTGGATCCGCAGGTTCCACAGCAAAATTCTTAAACTTTTTCGTCTAATCACGATTCTTAAATCTTAGTGTTTAGTATCATTTAGGATCCATTCACTGATAATAATTCATCTTAGAATCATTTTGGAATTCTTAGAAACTTAGGAACAAAATTTCCCACCAAAATTTAAATTTTTGAATTTTAGGTGTAAGTTACCAAACTGATACAAAGAAGGAACCCTTTTTAGGGATCCGTCAAATCCGTGGAAATATCAAATCATAAGATTTTCCACTATCTCCTTGTATTTACTGCATATCCACAACAAATTACTCAACCCAAGCTCAATGGATTGACTTCCTTGATATGACCTGCACAAATTTTTGTTCCAAATCATTAGAAACCAACATTCTCTATTGGATTCACATCAAATCCAAACACACAGACTCACAAACCTTATGTCTATAAATTAGCACTTTAGGATCTTCAATTCACATCACAACCATTTCTTCTCCTGTCCATTTTAGCTATCATACTTCACCAAAAAGTCTCAATGACAAAATCAAACAACTCCTCCACATCTAAGCCACTAAAAAGAACAGCCCGTATTAGTGTGAAACCTTGTTGTTTCATCAACATTCACAATTCCTCCTCTGAAGAATCATCACCACTTAACATATCCTCACCCATTGCTAGTGAAAACTTCCTTACTTTAACCACTCCAACTCCCTCACATGTAGTCATAAAAACACCACCTCCTACCATAACTCCTGTAGCAACCATACCACCACCCGCTCCCGCTCCATCACAGTCTGAGAAGTCTGCCTCATCACCATCCTCACCAAAACTCCAACCCATGGAACTCTTTAGGACACCACCAACATCTCCACAACCATATCTTGAAGAGTTAGAAGATCTTCCACCTACATCAACCAATCCTCCACCAATAAGTCTTGAAAACTTAGAACCTATGCTATTTCATCCTCTCCATCCGGAGATTCATGGTCCTCTATACCGTGAAGCACCACAACCTCGTCCCCAAATACCACCACTATCACCAACTTCAACACTCATCGCCATAGATGAGGCGATGTGGAGCAACATTCCTCAAACACAAGAGGAGATAAGTGAGGAGTTAACACAACTCTATACTCTCTCGGGTATGGCTGACCATCGCCTTCATGAAGCAATGGACATTCAAAACATCCTTATGAACTCCCTCCAAACACCACAACAACCATCAAACAACAACAACAACCAACCACCATCAGCACCACCACCACAACAAAACTTGGAGCCTAGTCTTCCTCCCGGCTTCTCAAGTCATGATTGCGCACATTGTGAGAGAACGGCTCACTTGGCCCAAAGGACCAACATCTTGGTCCATGAGCTTCAAAATGAGATGAGGTTCATCTTGAACCATGTTCTTGAACGTTTAAAACGCCATCTCTCATCCTCCTCAATAGGAGCTTTCTAGACTAGTTGTTAGGACCTTTTGGATTGTTGCTTTAGGACTTTTTATTTTTTTCTAGGATGTCTTTTTTTTTTTTTTTTTGTACTTGTAACATCATTTCATCATTGTGACTTTCGTCACAAAAATTTTCAATATCTATGAATGTGATATTTTATGCTTATGAGTGATCAACATATTGCATATTATCATTATCATTGTGAACTAACATCCTTATATAGCCTATATTATACCTTGATTATGATTGCTTTAGGTACAAATAATGATCAGACACTTACTTTGACTTTTAAAAGTCAAAACATATTGAAAGGCTTGTTTGGAAGAATACTTCACAAGCATTCTACTACTTCATTGAAGTCATTCATTACTAACACTTCATTTGCAGCATATCATACCCTTCAAAGTATACGTTGGTACTCGAGAAGTGAGGAGTATACATCGAGGGGGAGCATTTCATAAGTATTTCATATACTAACCTTTTGTTTTGTAGATTCATACATCATTTCCTTGATTACTCCATCTAGGGGGAGTATAAAACAAGGGGGAGCTTTAAAGTTCTCAAAATCGCATTCCGCTACGCTACTCTTTTTGTTTCGACAAAAAGGGGGAGAAAGGACTAAGTTTGCATTAACTGTGATTCATCACAGTACATACATTTTTTCAAAACTTTTCTTTAATAAACAAACTTAATATATATTTTTAAGAACTTATACTATATTTATTTTCTTGCTCAAAAATATACCTTATGTTTTGTTATCAACAAAAAGGGGGAGATTGTTAATAAAAATATCGTCTCAAAAACGTTATTTATATTCTTTGATCTTTTCTTAGTTTTGTTAATGACAAATAAAAGGAATATCTTTTAGCAAATAATAAATAATAGTTTAAGTCTCTTAAATACACATTTTACACTTCACATAATAACCAAGAATTACAAGTTTGCTTATTTAGTAACTTGTTTCCTTAAAAGGAAACTTTAATTCTAAAATCATTCCATGACATCATTGCACACATCACATATAATATCTTTGATATATCTTGTTTAGATTTACAAGTTACATAGTTGACATTTAAGGATCTTGGATGATTTGGTAAGATATGGAAGATTTGGAAAGATACACCAAATCCCTTAGTTGTCAACAGGGACGGATCCAAGTCCAATGAAGGACGGATCCCTTCTGAGGGATCCGTGGGATCCGTGAGCTGAAGATCAGCTTGCCTATAAATAGCAAGCTGATCATTTGGCTTTCTCATCACTCATATAGCTTAACACACATATTCATTCAGTACATATCTTACTAACATCATTCATAGTTGCATTTCACTTTGATCTTTCATTTTGTAGAAGAGAGATCAAGCTTTCAAGGATCTACAGAACCGTAATCCTTTAGTTGCATTACTGTGTGACATTGTAGTTTGTTTCACACATCATATCTATCATTTGTAATCAGTGAGTGTGGTTAGTGCTTTAGTCCTTAAAGCACAAAGAGTGTAGGGAGTGGTTGTACCCTTGTAAAGAACTCGACATTTAGCTTAGTGTCGGTAAAGTAAATAGGCGACGTCAGGTTGGTTCTACCTTGTGAAAGAACCCGGTGTTTAGCTTAGTACCGGAAAAGGAAGTAAGCGACGTGTAAAGGTTTTCTCCGCCTAGTAAAGGAGTTTGTTTCTTAGTGAAAGATAAACTCTCGAGTTGGAAGCTCGGGGAGTGTAGTAGGGCAAGTAAGAGAGTCCTTGTAGCCGAACCACTATAAACAACAGTGTTGTGTGGTTTGATCTTTCCTCTCTTTATCTTTTATTTATATTGTGTGATTATTTATTTGTGATTGTTTCCTTTGAATTAACATATAGTAACAAAGCAAATAAAACTTGAAAAATGGTAAAAACTATTCAACCCCCCTTCTAGTTTTCCACAAACTCTCACATCACTCAACCAATTCTATCTACCTTTGATCAACTTGATCAATCACACTAGCCCAATGGCTTCAAGAGATAATCAATATCTCTATAAGATCTCAATGATCTTCACTCACTCTCTCACAAAATAAAAATGATCTTGATGTATACTAGGATACAACAAGTGTGTAACAAATGTTACAACTTCCCTAACTACAACTCTTGTATCTTCTTGGATACCTTGAGTTCTTCTCTTGCTATTGAAGAGGGATGACAACACTTTGTATCTACTTGGATACTTTGTGTTCTTCTCTTGCTATTGAAGAGGAATGAAGAGGATCACTTGAATGGATGATTGGATCACTCTTGAACAAAAGAAAACCTAACTAAATGATCAAAAAGAAAAGATGTGAAGAGAGTATCAAACTCATAAAGTTTTTGTGTGAAAAAGGATGCCCAAGAACTGTGAACAGGGCTGGTATTTATTGGCAGAAAAAATCTGGCCGTTGTAGAGGAACGGCTCCACTAAATCACCCACGGCTCCACTAAAGTTAGTGGAACCGTGGAGCCGTGTCAGACAAAGACGCTCCACATTTTGTCTTTTCTGGTGAAAACTTATTTGGGGAAGTTTGGAGCTGATTTTGGGGGGGAAAATAGTTGTTATGTATTTTAAACTAATTTTTCCATTAAAACATTTCTTAATTATTCAAAAATAATTTGTAAAGTATATTTTTGGAAGAAATGTTTTGTCACATAAAAATGTGATGTCTAAAACTCAAATTCGCTTCTTTGATCATTAGTTAAGTTGTAAATTTGTTCTAGAGTGATTTGTGTAGAAACGGGATCTTCCGATTAAAAACTTGTTTACGTTAATTTTAACGTAACGTGTTTTCACATTTTGTCATCCTCAAAACGTGAAGTTATCGAAAGATAGAAATAAAGTTTTTAGAACATTATTTGCATCAACAATCTCCCCCTTTTTGATGATGACAAAACATAAACTCATGTTAAGTTAAAATTAGTTTTAACAAGTTTTTAATGAGTTTACTCCCAATTCTCCCCCTTTTTGTCAAAGCAAAAAGGTTGCTAAGGCTCCCCCTTGATGTATACTCCCCCTCGTTTGGAGGACACCAAGGAACCGAGCAATGATTCGTGCTACAAAACAAGGTTAGATAGCACATATACAAAATCTAACATGTAGCACTTATGACAAATATCCAACCACAAAAAGAATGACTAAGTAGCCAAGCATAAAAATAAGAATGAAACGACCACATGAAAGCCCATTCATAAAAATAAAACAAATGTCATACATAAGTATGACTAGATCATGGAAGCAAAACAAACAACAAGAAAGCACATAAACATCCTTAGTGATATGAGACTTCAAGATGTGCTTCAATGTCAAAAGGGTCCTAAGCTTTTATTGGAGAAACTAAACATAACCATGTTTAGTTGTGTGGGCTATTGGGTGGTGGTGGAGGTAGAATGATGGGTCCTTGTGGTGATGTGAGAAGGTGCTCAAGGTAGGAGAATTGAAGGCTCAACTCATCTCTAAGGCACATGATGAGGTGTTGGTTGTGGTGACAACAAGGACAACTTAGGGTATGTGGTTGTAGGGGATAAAGAATGGGATGACCCATTAGTGGTTGTGGTGATGGTGAGAGTGACGAGGATGATGTGTTAGTGCCAAGTTCAAAGGGAGTTGATGGTGATAAGGTGAGTGTTAAGGCTAGTGGTTGAATAGGACTTGGTTGAGACAAGGGTGTGGTGATTATTGTGGTGGAGGTGGATGATGATGTTGGCCTTGTTGAGTTGGCCTTTGATGGAGCTTGGGGTATAGAGATTGAGGAGGTTGATTTGGTTGAGGTTTGTGGTGTGTGGGCTTCTTCATTATCATCCAAAGTTAGATCAATGAGAATCATCCCAATGGAAGGTTTGGTTGAGGCTTGTGGTGTGTGGACATTCTTGATCCATTGATCAATAAGAATTGTCTCATTGGTTGGTTTGAGGTTAAATCTTGGCTTTTTAGCTTTGTGTGAAGTGGTAGCCATTGTTGAAGACATGATAATTGTATGGTGAATGTGAAGTGGTGAGGATGAGCAATGTATGATGTTAGCTTATATAGCCAAATCAAAACATGCAAGGTTAGATAGGATGGTGAATTTGGGTGTATTGGAATCAGGTTGTGTTTGCAGATTTCCAGGAAAAGAGAGTCAAAAAGTGGAAGAGAACAGTTAAATTAGACTTCCCAGGGTACGGTACCACTAAAGGTATCACGGCACCACTAAATTTAGTGGAGCCGTGCCCTATTTAGTGGAGCCGTGGCCCTCAGTTGACTCTTTTTCCAGTCCTGCAGGTTCTAGGTTGCCTAAATGGGTAATTCTGGGTGGACTTTTTGCAGCAAATCCTAAAGCCTCAATTCACTAAAGAATACCACATAGTTTTCCTAACACTAGTCTCAACTAGCAACAAACAATTTCATGTGATTATCTATTGTTTAGGCAACTATTAAGCATGCATCATTCTAGGCAATTTTATCATCTAGTGCATGCAATAAAAAAAAAATTATGAACTAGACAAAGCTCACAAGGGTAATAAAACATAAAGATTGATTAACTTGTAAAAGTAACCAATGTCAAGTAAAAATTGTTAAGACAATTTAAACTTGTTAATGTTAGATGGACATTGTCATGACCCCATTAATAATAGCTTAATAATACTTAAGTTAGAGAGACAAGTTCATGCGATTAGTGATATACGATTATTAGAAGTATTAGAGTTTAGAGTTTGTTAGTGAATCTGTGTAAGAAAGCAGGTTCAAGGTTTTAATAATATTTAAAGTCGTTTATTAATTCTTCTTAGCTTTGTTGAAGTAGATTCCGCATACTTAGCAAAGTATATCAGTGTTTCATTATTAATAGTTTTGAATTCATTCAAAGTTGTTAAACAATAGACAAGCTACAAGTTAGTTTGGTCAAAGTATATCGATCCAACAAGTGGTATCAGAGCTTGTGTGGAGACTCTGATTAAGAAGAAACCCTTAAAACCGATTTATCAACAAACCCTCAACAATGTCGACTGAAGCTGCACCTATCCCATCCATCACCTCACTCAGAATTCCTATCATCAAGAAGGGAGAATATGATCTCTGGAGCATGAAGATGAGGCAGTACCTTGCTATTACTGACCATGCTCTATGGGATGTAATTGTCAATGGTAATGTTGTTCTTGATGAACCTCTACAAGTTGAAGGACAACCCAAACCACCTCAACCAACCTTACCAGCAGCTACAAAGAGAAATCAAGATAAGGCTCTCAACATACTGCTGTCTGCTATTCCTGATGGTCACCTACTGAAGTTCCATGATGCTAAGGATGCAAAACAATTATGGGCTGCGATCAAGACAAGATTTGGAGGTAATGATGCTTCAAAGAAGATGCATAGAAACTTATTGAAGCAACAATTTGAAACCTTCACTGTTGGTGAAAGAGAAAGTCTTGATGCTGCCTATGACAGATTCCAAAATCTACTTAGTATGCTAGAACTGTATGGAGCAGAGGTATCTGTTGAAGATGCAAATTTGAAGTTCTTAAGGAGTTTGCCGTCTGTCTGGCATGTGGTTGCTACTATGATTAGAGGACAACCTGGATTGGAGTCTATCGACTTTGATGATCTCTATAACAATTTGAAAGTGTACGAGCAAGAGATGAATGGTCACAGTTCTCAGAAAACTCACAACATTGCTTTTGTATCTTCTGAAAACAGAAGCAGTACTTCCACTAAAAGTACTGCTTATCCTTCTCAAAGTACTGTTGGTGATTCACAGCATGTTTGCACAACCACAACTACCCCCAACCCATTACCAACAAACAACACCAATTCTGATGAAGTTGTATGTTCCTTCTTTGCACAACAAGCCACTTTACCTGTTACCTATCAAGAAGACTTGTTGCAGATTGAAGAAGATGCTTTAGAAGAGATTGACATAAGATGGCAAGTAGCTATGATCACTGCTAGGATCAAGAAGTTCATGAACAAGACAGGAAGGGGAATTTATTTCAAAGCCAAACAAGGTATAACCTTTGACAAATCCAAGATTGAATGTTTCAATTGTCAAAAGCTTGGACACTTTGCAAGGGAATGCAAGTTTGCAAAATATCAGGCAAACAGGATGATTGAACAACCCAAGGTTGAAAGAAAGGAGGTTCCTATTACTGAATCACAACCAAAAGCTTTGGTGGCTCAAGAAAATTTAGCAGAGATTGACTGGAGTGCTGAATTTGATGATGAACCTGTAACCTATTCTATGGTTGCAATGGAAGAGTTTGATTGGGGCACAGCTTTTGATGAGGAACCTGGATATGCTGCTTTGGAATCAAGAGATGGTCTTGGAAGCTTTGACTGGAGCATGGAGGATGAAGATGAATCTGTTCAGATTGCTATGGTAGCCACTTCACCAAGTTCATCCAATGTCTCTGAGGTATGCTCTAAGTGTAATGATGTTTATCAAAAGTTGCTTAAAGAATATGTGACTGAAAGAGATAATTGTAGAACAGCTAGGTCTGAGGTAGCTGGTTATTAATTAACTTTAGAGTCAATGGAAGCCAAAATATTAACACATGAAAATAATGAAATGGCTTGGGCAGAAAAATATGAGCAACAAGATTACCAATTGAAATTAAGTGAATGGAAGTTAGGATGTAAGGTGTCTGAATTAGAAAAGATTACTAAGGAAAGAGATACTTTGTTAGAAAAACTTGGTAGTATTAAACAGGCTGGTCTATCACATGTTCAATTTGTTGAAAAACAAAGAGTCATAAACAGTAGAGCTGGACTAGGTTATGGTGAAGATAGTAGTTCAGATGAGACCACACCTAGTGATAAGGAAGAGACCCCACCTAGTGATAAGGAAGAGATTCCACCTAGTGATGATGACCTTACAAGCTCAGAAGAAAACACATCTAGGAATGAGGAACCACTTAGTGAATCACCTCCTGAGTTTAAGAAAGATAAGGAGTACCACTCAGTTCCTCCACCCACTGGTCAGTTTCAACCTCTTAGGACAGATGTTTCTCGTTATGGTGTAGACATCCTAGAGTTTAGGAAGAAGCTTAATGGTCAATTTAGTTCTGAGAAACCTAAGAATGATTTTCAAAGGGGTAATGATCAAAAGTTTCATACAGTTTTTCAAAAACAAGCAGTACCTCCAAAAACTTTTCAAAGTACTGCTGGACATTCAGCAGTACCTCCAAGAGAAACTTTTCAAAATACTGCTTACTATAGGAAATATTTTAATCATAGAAGAGGATTTGGGAATATGGAGAGAAAGTTATGTTATGTATGCTATAGTCCTGATCACTTGATTAAGCACTGTGACTTACACTCAGAATACTTAAGTCAGTTTCCAAAGAATAGATCTTCCACCCATAAGCCAAGAGAGACTAGACCAGTTTGGAATCACTCAAATAGGGTCAACCATAGTAACTTCTCAAAAGACTATAGGTACCCTCACCAGAAAAGAATGTTTTCCAAATCACCAGTACCTTCACACTCTGATAAGTCTCAAGAAGTACCTTCTCAAAGGACTGATAAGTTTTCACCCACTCATGGTACTGCTAACACTTTTTCACATAGAGGACCTAAGAGATTCAATTCATATAAAAGGTCTTACACCTCAAGCAGAGTACCTAGATCAGAGAAACCTAAGGTCAAACGAAATTGGGTTAAGAAAGAAAGTACTGATGGGGAACAAGAAGTACTTTCATCAAATAAGGGTGAAACAAGGAGTGTTGTTGATATTACAACACAGGACATGGGACCAACTCAAATAATCATTGACCATGCCTTTAAAACCAGTGGAGATTACATACTGAAGGAATTCAAGTATGTCACTCCACAAGGGGAACACAAGTCAGTAATGGCTTGGGTTCCTAAAAGAAACTAACCCTTTTCTTTAATGTGCAGGGCAACCCAGAGGAGGAGCTTAAAGATCATATTATTGTTGATAGTGGTTGCTCTGGCAGCATGACAGGGGACAAGGAGATCCTGTCAGATTTTAAGGCATATTATGGAGGAAGAGTTGCATTTGGTAATGATCCTGATGGAGGAAGAATCACTGGCAAAGGAACAATCAAGGCTGGATGTATTGATTTTGAGAATGTTAGATATGTGAAGGAGCTCAAGTTCAATCTATTGTCAGTATCTCAGATTTGTGACAAGAAGTACCCAATTCTGTTCACTGATACAGAATGTCTCATTCTCTCCCCTGAGTTCAAATTTGTTGATGATCACTTGGTGACATTGAGAGTACCAAGAACCAATGATGTATACAGTTTAGACTTAAAGAGTCTCAATTCTGCTGGAAGAGCAACATGTTTAGTAGCAAAGGCATCATTGGAAGAAGCACATCTGTGGCACAGAAGACTAGGCCATGTTAATTTTAAGAATATCAACAAGCTGGTCAAAGGAAATTTAGTTAAAGGTTTACCTTCCAAAACATTCAAGACTGATCATTCATGTTTGGCTTGCAAGAAGGGTAAACAACATAAAGCTTCATGTAAGAAGCTTGGGGAAAGAGATATTAGAGAACCTTTGGAGTTGCTACACATGGATCTGTTTGGACCAGTTTCAGTAGAGAGTTTAAACAAGAAGAAGTACTGCTTGGTTGTGACAGATGATTGTAGCAGATTTAGTTGGGTCTTTTTCTTGGGATTCAAAGATGAAACCTTTGATGCTATCCATGACCTGATAGTAGCCCTAGAAAATCAATTAAGACTCAAAGTAAGAGGTATTAGATGTGACAATGGAACAGAATTCAAGAACAAGCATATGGATGAATTCTGTGCCAAGAAAGGGATCAAGAGAGAGTTTAGCATTGCTAGAACACCCCAGTAGAATGGTGTTGCAGAAAGAAAGAACAGGACTTTGATAGAAGCAGCTAGAACAATGCTTGCAGATTCCCAATTACCTATTCTCTTTTGGGCTGAAGCAATAAGTACTGCTTGCTATGTGTTAAATAGAGTTTCAGTAACTAAACCTCAGATGAAGACACCTTATGAGTTACTCATGGGAAAGAAACCAAATATTCGTTTTCTAAAACCTTTTGGCTGCTCTCTGACTATTCTAAATACCATTGACTCTCTGGGAAAATTTGATGGTAAGTCAGATGAAGGATATTTATTGGGTTATTGTACAAATAGCAAAGGATTTAGAGTTTATAACAGGAATACCAAAAAGGTACAAGATTGTCTTCATGTTGAATTTTTGGAAGATAAGGAAACTCAGAAAGGTAAAGGTCCTGATTGGATGTTTGATCTTGATCTCAAGCTCACACCATCTATGAATTATGTTCCTGTTAGAGAAGAGAATCAGGCCAATTACAAAGAAGATGATTCACAGTACATTGTTCATGGAGTCAATGTTACACCAGAAGATGTTCCTGACAAAGAACCTGAAGTTACTAATGAGGAACAAAGTACTGCTCCACCAACTAATACAGTATCTGATGAAGATCAAGCCATACAAGATGAACTTAATAGGATGCTTTTTCAAGAAACCATAGCACAATCCTATGAAGATGAACAAAGGAAGGCTTATGAGGCTGCAAAGAAACAGGATAAATTTCAAGATACTGCCCACAGTACTTTAGATCAAAATACTGCTGATCCTTTTGACAGTACTTCTGGTGTGTTAGAGCAATCAAATTGGAACAATGCTGATGATTCCAATGTTGATGATGATGATTTAGTTAATGCTAACATTCCTGGATTAGAAGAAGTTGATGATGAGCTTAATCCAGAAGGTATTTTTTTTTAATGAAGGCATTGATTTTACTAACTTGGAGTCTGATCATCCAGTACCACCAACTCCTACATTGAGAGTTCATAAAGCTCATCCTCAAAGTAACATTATTGGATCACCCTCTTCAGGAGTGGTTACAAGGAACAAAGTTAAAGGATTTTCTAAGCAACATACTGCTTTACTTAGCTTTGTTTACAAACAAAACAGGATGAATCACAAGGATCACCAAACATGCCTGTTTGCTTGCTTTCTATCTCAAGAAGAACCCAAGAAGGTAGCTCAAGCTTTAGCTGATGAAAGTTGGGTTGAAGCCATGCAAGAGGAGCTTCTACAATTCAAGCTTCAAGAAGTCTGGGTATTATGTGATTTACCAGATGGCAAAAGAGTCATTGGTACAAGATGGGTTTTCAGAATCAAAAGGGATGAAAGAGGGAATGTTATCAAAAATAAAGCTAGATTAGTTGCACAAGGATATCGCCAAGAAGAAGGAGTGGATTATGATGAAGTGTTTGCTCCTGTTGCAAGGATAGAGGCAATAAGGTTATTTCTTGCCTTTGCATCATACATGGGATTTCCTGTCTACCAAATGGATGTGAAAAGTGCTTTCCTTTATGGCACAATTTCTGAGGAAGTTTATGTTAAACAACCTCCTGGTTTTGAAGATCCTGCACATCCAAACAAAGTCTACAAGGTGATCAAGGCACTATATGGCCTTCATCAAGCTCCCAGAGCTTGGTATGAGAGACTCTCAAATTTTCTATTACAACATGGTTATAGGAGAGGAGCAATTGATAAGACTTTGTTCATCAAGAGAGATAAGAAAGACATTATGTTAGTCCAAGTATATGTGGATGATATTATATTTGGAGCTACAAAGAAGTCTATGGTGAAAGAATTTGAAGATCTTATGCAGAAGGAGTTTCAAATGAGTTCTATGGGAGAATTAACTTTCTTTTTGGGTCTTCAAGTTAGACAAACAAGAGATGGAATCTTCATTAACCAAGAAAAGTATGTTGCAGACATACTTAAAAGATTTGACCTTCCAAATCTTAGGCCTGCCACCACACCCATTGATAAAAATAAACCCTTAGGCAAGGATGAAGATGGACAAGCTGTGGATGTCAAGCTTTACAGATCTATGATTGGTTGTCTTATGTACTTAACTGCATCAAGACCTGACATCATGTTTGCTGTTTGCTTATGTGCAAGATTTCAGGTTACACCAAAGGTTTCCCATATGTATGCAGTCAAGAGGATTTTTAGATATCTCAAGCATCAACCAAAGTTAGGATTATGGTATCCTAAGGAGTCACCTTTTCACTTGGAAGCCTTTTCAGATAGTGACTATGCAGGGGATAACTATGATAGAAGATCAACCTCAGGAGGATGTCAATATCTTGGTAGAAGATTAGTTTCCTGGCAATGTAAGAAGCAAACCATTGCTGCAACCTCCTCTACTGAAGCAGAATATGTTGCTGCTGCTAGCTGTTGTGGACAAGTTTTGTGGATGCAAAATCAACTCTTGGATTATGGATTCAATTTCAAAAATACTCCTATCAACATTGATAATGAGAGTACCATCTGCATTGTGAAGAATCCAGTTTATCACTCCAAGACCAAGCATATTCAGATTAGGCATCACTTCATTCGGGATTGTTATGAGC
The DNA here is from genome assembly GCA_021014915.2 of Artemisia tridentata subsp. tridentata. Lineage (NCBI taxonomy): Eukaryota > Viridiplantae > Streptophyta > Magnoliopsida > Asterales > Asteraceae > Artemisia > Artemisia tridentata. The sequence goes on along the minus strand of CP139507.1, from coordinate 387,502,159 downwards.
ACAGGCTTATAAATGTGGTTAAGGTTCACACAGATGATAATGTAGCTGATCTACTCACTAAGGGATTTGATGTTTTAAGATTCAACCACTTAGTTGTGAGCATTGGGATGATTAACTACTAGGCTACATTTGAGGGGAGGCTTTAGTATTAGTTAGTATACTTTCTATTAGTTCTTAATGAAAGTATTGGTTTTTAGTAGTTTAGTTTAGCCTATATGTTGTATTTGAGGGGAGGCAACATATGCTATTAGTTAGAACTTAAGCATGAATCATTTACAAGTTCTTGGTTTTAGTTTGGAGTATAGATTGTGGATAAAAAGATGGAACGTACTGCTTTGTTGTTTAAAGTACTGCCTCAGCAAAGTACTGCTTCAACATACTGCTTACGTGGACGTACTGTTCCAACGGTCAAAAAATTGTGGGGCTACGGTTAATTAATTCCTTATGGCGGAGATAATAAGTTAATCCAAACGGTAACTTTATTATTATGAGTTTGATTTCTTTCCATCCTATTTAAAGAAACTCACTCCTATTTCCCCGCCTTTTACCATATTTGAGATCCCTCATTCGCTTTTACACCCCAATCTTTTTAACAAGACACACACTCAAAGCGAATTCTTCTCTACCACTCATCATGGCTAATCGACTCACTGTTAGCAAACACAATATGATCGCTAACTTGGACAAGACACGGGATAATGTTGATTTTCATGCGATCATTGATTTCTTAACTGGGTCTTCCATCAATTACTCTATTTTAGTTGACCCTGATGTTATTGGTCCTTGGATGCAAGAATTTTGGGCTACTGCAACAATTAAAGATGATTCGTTGATTAGGGCTACGGTTGCTGGACGAACTATTCGGATTTCTGAGGCCACGATTAGGGATGTTTTGATGTTTAATGATGAAGGGGGGGCTGTTCGTTTTGAAAAACAAGTGCTTTGGGACACTTTAAGTGATATAGGTTATGAAGGCGATCTGACGAAACTTACTTTTCAAAAGCCTTTGTTTTGTTCTCATTGGAAGTACCTCATTCATGTTCTACTTCATTGTTTGAGTCCCAAGAGTACTTCTTTTGATCAATTTGGTCAAAATATTGCATCTGCATTAGTGGGTTTGGCTACCGATCGAAGATTCAATTTTTCAAGACTAATTCTTGATGGTATGCTTACACATATTGCTAATGGATCACCATTTTTGATGTATCCAAGGTTTGTTCAGTTATTCTTGAACAATCAACTTGAGGATGTCCCTAAACCTCAAAACTTTTTACCCACTGTCAAACTTTCATCAAAGGTGTTTACTTTTCTATCTAAACAAAGTGTCAAGTTTTCTGGAACCAACACACCTTTGACTGCTCATATATTGGGAGTTGCACAAGTTGTTAGAGATGCAGAGCAAGAGCAAGAGCAAGAAGAAAATTCTGAATCAGCAAGTCAAGAGTCTCCTGTTTCAAGAGAAGTTAGTATTCCTCAACCTACTGCTTCTCAACATACTGCTTCTCCACATTCTGCTACTAGGGAAGATACTGCTTCTATGGACATTCCTACTCATGAGGAGTCAGATCAAGGTATGAATCAACCACCATCTCCTACTGATTATTCTTCTACAAATATGTCTAAGCAATTTGAAGAAGACGAGGCAGAATTGGATACTTATGCTTTAACAAGGGAGTTAAAGAGGCTGAAAAAGGAGAGTGAGGCTCAAGCTGCTAAGATAGTCAAATTAAAGACTAAGTTTCAAAGATTGAAGAGGTATGTTTGGCCACTAGTTCAACACCATAGATTATGGGTAAAGTCTCAGAAGCAGAGTGGTAGGATACCTACGAAGATTTCTAAGTCAAAGAAGAAAAAGTCTAAGAAGCAATCTTCATTCCAATTGGGGAGGAATTTAGAGAATTTGAATGATGATGCTGGTTTTGAACAAGATTTTGAACAAGATGCTGGATTTATGGATGATACTCAGAGGACACCACCTGAACATATTCCTCAAGATACTGCTGAGAGGAAGAGTGATGAAACAGAGCAAATAAATTTGGAAGAAGCTGCTGTTGAAGTAAGAAGTGGTGATACTGAGGAAGTAAATTTGGAAGGAGCTGAAGCTGAAAGTACTGCTCAACAAGGTACTGAGAGGCAATTCACTATTACACCTAGAACCTTAGATTTTGAAGAAGATATTGGTCCTTCAATTCAAGTTCAAGAGGAAGTAGGCCCTTCTAAACCAGCTCAGGAAGAAGATGTTATAGCTCATACTAACAGTGATGATGAAACAATTGCTGACATCATGCTTAATATGTCAAGTCAAAGAGGCATCAGTATTCATGAGGTTGAACAACAACATCATACTTCTTCTCAACTTGCACAAGAGATAGATCCAAAAGATAAAGGCAAAGGGATCTTGGTAGAAAAGAAAAAGAAGAAGATGACATTGGCACAGTTAAGACAAATTCAGATTGCCAAAAATGAGGAAGCAGCTAGAATATTGCAAGCAGAAATAGATGCTGGAGAATCAAGGAAGATTGTTCAATCAAAAAGGCCAATTAGTAAAGCTAGAGAAAGGAATGATATGATGACTTATCTGAAAGGTCAAGGATATACAGGTTTAGTTAGATTGACATATACAGAGATGAAGGATCTGTATGATGCTGTTAGAGAAGCTATTCAAAAGGATCTTGCAAGCATTATTTCTTTTGAAGATAAGGAGCTTGAAGATAAAAGAAAGGAAAGAGCTGTTACAAGAAGCTTAAAGAGGAAAAGAATCACTGATGAACAGCCATCAAAGAAGTTCAAGGAAGCTGTTGAATTAAGAACAGACACAGTTGATGAGCTCAGGAATTATCTTAGAGTTGTTGACTTTGAAAATCCAAAATTGAAAGAAGATACTGATAAGAAGTCCAAGATATCTACTTTTTCAGTTGTAGAATCTAAAGAAGGAGATTATCTGATCTTTCATAGACAAGATGGAAGTTTTAGAGTGTTCAATTCATTATGGGATATACTACATCTGATTGATAGAGATGATATGCTTCAGCTATATCTCCAGGTGCAAACTTATTTTGAGCATATTCCACCACAAGGAGTAGGTTTGATATTGTTAGGAGATCTCACAACAATCTGGGAGACAGAGGAAACAAAGGACAGTACTTTGTGGGAAGATCAAGACAACTGGAAGATTAACAAATGGAGATTCTTTGAATCAGTTGGGATACATGTTTTGGAGTTAGAAGATGGCACTATGATTCATATGCTAGCAGAACAGAGATATCCACTCACAAGAGATCTGATGATCAGGATGCTAGAGCATGGAATGGAAGTGGAACAAGAAGATGAAGTAGCATTGATGGTCATAAAATTATTCATCAAGTGGACAACAGAATCTGAAGATTAATGCATAACTACTGGTATGGTTTAATTTTTATATAAATCTTTTGAAAAATAAGTACTTTCTTCAAAGTACTGCTGGTCAGACAGTACTTTCTCAAAGTACTGCTTGCAGCATAAAACCAGTAAAGTCTTTTGATAAAATTAGTAATTTTTGATAAGTGCAAAAACATTTTGAAGCACAAAGATTAAACAGCAACAAATGGTTTTGAAAGCAACAGCATGGTGTTAGTACTTGTACTACACAACAAATGGTAATCAACTCACCATGTTTAATAAACAAGAAAGATTTTGACTCATCATGAGGGTACGGCTCTGATGTGATTATCAAATCCGTTTTTAGTTGGCAATTTACTAAAAATTGTATGGTTTTCAACTCACCATATCTATATTAGTGAAGAGTTGGCTAGCCCACAAGATAATGGCTTTGTGGTAAAGGCTGTGGAAAACCATTATATGGTAATTAGTTCACCATGGTAGTGATTGTACTAAAAGAACTAGCTAGTCCAAAAGCAAACGGCTATTTGGTAAAGACTACTCAAATCCGTTGATAGTTGATGATTTGCTAAAAATCATATGGTTATCAATGTACCATGGTTTTTCCTAAATCTAAACATTGGCTACTCCAGAGTTAATGGCTTTGGTAAAGAGACATCAAAATCCATTAAGTTTTCAATGATTCACCTCTCACAGGAGGTAACACACCTGGAAGTGATGAGAATAGTATGAAACTTTTAAGATCTGATGTACATATTGCCAATATGATGCTGAGTTGCTGAAAAGATCTGATGCTGAAAAGAATTGTTGCTGATGAAGATTAAAGATACTGATTGCATTGATGATGACAAAACAACAACGAGTCAGATTTCAAAGATACAACCTTTCCTTGAAGATAAAGTGTTGAAGTTAAAGACATACAAAGGAACTTGAAATCAAGCAAGTAGAATTCAAGTTAGGGGAGGATTGTTGGGCTATAAAATATCTAAGTACTGTTAAAAGTCAAAGTACTGCTACTCAAGTCAAAGTACTGTTGTTCGATTAAAGTACTGCTGCTCGTTGAAGGACTGCTATGCAAATAGTTTAAGGACTAATGTGTAATTCTAGAATGTTCGTATTAGATTAGAGTTATAATTAGAATTACTTGTTATTCAAGTTTGTAAACCGACTAGGGTTTTCCTTGTGCCTATAAAAGGATCCCTAGGTTGGCATTAGAGATGTGTGTTTTTAGAGAGACAAGTTCATGCGATTAGTGATATACGATTATTAGAAGTATTAGAGTTTAGAGTTTGTTAGTGAATCTGTGTAAGAAAGCAGGTTCAAGGTTTTAATAATATTTAAAGTCGTTTATTAATTCTTCTTAGCTTTGTTGAAGTAGATTCCGCATACTTAGCAAAGTATATCAGTGTTTCATTATTAATAGTTTTGAATTCATTCAAAGTTGTTAAACAGTAGACAAGCTACAAGTTAGTTTGGTCAAAGTATATCGATCCAACAACTAGGACATAGTCGACATCATTAAGATGCGGGAAATTTTCCATAACCCACCTGAAGAGATGAGTAAGCAACATACCATATGACATGAGCTTATCGGAACGACTATGGATGTTAGCCATCCTTTTGGCCATGTAGTATGCGAAGTTGTATGGCTCCTCGATACTAAGACAATAAAGCATGTGGGCAAGACTCGTCGACACGTGATCCCGGTTGCCCGCAAGGCTCAACACGTTCTCACGTAGAAGAAGTTCCCAACTTCTGAGGTCGGGAAGGAGTTCTTTGAGGTAGATGCGGTTGGGGTCAAGATGGACGATGGAACCATCACATTTTTTATACGTGTTGGCGACTTGAGGAACTTGGATGTGGTGTTTTATGGCTTCAAGGTTGGGGATTTTGGTACGATAAGCACCTTGATTTTCAAGATTATAGAAGAGTGACTCTAGGGAATGGTCTTCAGTGTAAGCACACTAACCATACGAAGGAACACCGAGAATGTCACCAAGCTCAGAGATGGACAAGATGATGTTTTGGTTTCGGATCCAAAAATCAAGGAAAACATTACCTTCAAGATCATTGAAGCTGCGGACTCGACTATAAAATTCGAGGACAAAACGATGACAAATTTGATCGTTTATTTTGTATAAATAATCAAAGTCAATAGTAGGGAAGCAAGCTTGGATGTTATCCAAGAGAACGAAATGAGCATCGACTACACGACCTTCGTGTATATATCGATCTTTGACTTTAGCAAGATAAGCTTTTTGCTCATCGGGGATGTTTGGATCGTCTAATAGACGGGGAATGTAAGGTTTGGTATCTTGATAATCCGTACGAGGCATTTTTACCTACAAAAATATAATTTTGTATATGTTAACTTGTTGCATTTTAATGATCACATTCTTAGTGTGTGTGTGTGCCTAAATGCAAACAATGTGAAGGTACGGTAATCTCGACTCTAAAAACAAACCTAATGAGATTACCCAAACACTCCTAACTTCAATTTTGCTCAAGCAAATACGTCGAAGAATACATATTAGTTATGTAATTCGATCAATATTTGTGAGATCATGTATGCATGCAAAAATGTTTTTGGTTTGTATCAACAATGCACGAAAAAGGTTTCATGATCCTAGACACGTGAACTTTTTCAAAAATGATGGAATTGGGGTGTTTGGCAAACGCCTCAACGTGACGCCAAGATTTTAAAATTGAAAAGCCTCAATGTTAATCATTCCTAATCCAATTTTAATCATCCTAGACATGATTCCATTACAAATAATTAATCTTAATCCGATTTAAATGGTTAAATTCGGACTAGTTTATGCAATATAAATGGGTTTATGAAAATCCTATGATTTGGGAATCATGTAAGTTCTACATTGTCTAATCCTAGTCTTAATTGCATAAAAGTTCAATAAAAATTGAAAACCCCCAATTCGATTTTATGCATAAGAACAAACCCTAGACTCAAATTGAAAATAAATTAAAGATAATTAACTTACAATTTGTGTTGTAGTGATTAGGATTGTTTGATTGCAATGCCTCGATCTTGATTAGCAAGAGTGTAATTGGATTTTGGTGTTGGGTTCGGTTTTGACAGCAGGTGTGAATGGTTTTGTTTGTGTGAAATGAGTGTGCAGAGGGAAAATAGAAGAAAAACGGGCTTTCTCAGATATACGGTACCACGGTACCGCTAAACATTAGTGGTGCCGTGCCACTTTAGCGGAGTCGTGTGTCTGTGAAACCCATTTTTGTTCTGTTTCGACTCTTGACTAATTAATCTTACTTATTTAGTAAGACTTTTTGACGCGAGGAAAAGGTTTATACCTAATAAACTCTTTGATGATTAGGCGAGATGACAAGGAATGACCTTAGTATTTCCAAGGAAATGCCTAAGTTGTCATTGGAGGAAAATGAGGATTGACTTTTGATTCGTCTGAAAACGTATATATAAATATAAACAGTCTCAGAACGAATACTCGTGTGTAGTGTGAAACCAGGCAAGTGATCACCTGGGTCGTTTCCCAACGAGGTGTGAATGGGCAACTGTGAAAAGTGTGGATTAGAGTGATTGATGAATCAGATATTTTTGATTTTTTCTTTTTTAATAATTCTAAATAACAAATTAAAACGAATATGCACAAGAAATTTAAACGCGAATTAATAAATTAAAAACGCGCAACGGAAAATCTAAAATGGGACTAAAAAGTAAAATTTAGAAAATTAAAACTTAAAAATGTAAAATGACTTAAAACTTATTTAAAAACTTAAATTATATTTTTTTACACTTTTTATTTAATTATTACTAATTATTTATTATTTAATTACTTATTAAACTATTTAAAATTATAAAAAATACTAAATGAACAAAGAAAAATCTAAAACTTTTTCTAAAAATATTATAAGGTAAATAGAAGCTAAGAAAATTATAAAAATGAAAATTACTTAATTAAAATTTAAAAAGATAAATTCTATTAAATAGAAGCTATCACTATATTTCTATTTTTGATTTTCTTAAGGTCTAAAAATGTAATTATATTTTTCCTGGATTAAAAATGACAAAAGAAAATTATGAAAATTAAAATTGTATTTTTCTGATTATTATTTTATTTATTATGATTTAATTACTAATAGAAACTAATTAAAAGGATTAAAAATATCAAAACTATTCAAAAAATTATGAAACTTTACAGATAAATCTAAAATATTATTAAAAAGCTAGGAAAATTAAAATCAAAAGTTATCTAAGCCCAATAAGCAGATTTGGGCAGATAAGCAGTTTGCTAATAAGCCAAAAATAAGCTAAAAAGCACAAAACTTAACCAAATGCTCAGAACTGGCTTAAACAACTTAAATAAGCACAAATCAACTTAATATGACCAGATAAGCACTAAGGATCAGCAGATAACCACATGCACAGTACACTACTCTTATGCAGAAAATGTAGAAATATGGCAGACTTGCAGATCAATACTCCCTCCGTCCCAGTAAAAGTGTCTTGTTTTGAATTTTCAAAGTCTCTTGTTTTAAATTTTGACCATAAATATATAGTTTTTTGTTATATAATACTTGATGAAAAGTATACCCAATGAAAACACATCTAAAACTAAATCAATTCATATAACTTTCATCAAGTATTATATAACACAAACAAAAATATTTACAGTCAAAGTTGAAAAACAAAGACTTTGAATATTCAAAACAAGACACTTTTACTGGGACGGAGGGAGTAATAAGCAGATGAATAAGCAGTAAAGGGGGAACTAATGGGGGCAAAACCTAGGTAGCACTACTGGGTATCTTAAAAACCAAAAAGCCCTATCAGAAACAGGCTAATTGGAGTCCAATTGGACCCTAGATCAGCAGCCTCAGCAATGAGTCTGCTGTGTGTGCAGAGTTTGTGCAGATGGCACAAACCAAAGGGCACCTAATCCAACTCAATTTGACTAATCTATTATGACCAGGAATGACTCAGAAATGCCAATAAACAGGCCAAAATACGCTTGTGGCTTAATCTAACTTATTTGGCCATTTTGAGTGCTAAAATTCCCACAGCCAAAGCAAAACTTGATTTTCTATCTAAATGGCTGATCAGGACTTGGAAACAGCTTATTATGGCAAATTTAAGCTAATCCAAAGTTGGGAAAAAGGTAAATGCACAGTAACAATGGGATTGACCCTTTGACTGCACAAAACCAAACAACCCTTAATATGGTGACTGTCTAGATTTTTCAAATGAAATAAAAAATTTTAAACTATAAGGTCTGATTTTAAAGACTAACTAACTTATATAAACACTAATTAAAAACTTTTATAACAGAAATAAGCACTATGATCAGCTATGCTACTTAAGGGTATTTTTGGTCTTTTATAAGTTTTTTAAGCAAAATGAAACTAGGACTACTAAATACTAATTCTACTGATTAAATACACTTATAAACTAATATTAAGCAAGAAATATCAGTGATAAGCTACTAAAAAGCTGAGTAACAGTAAAATGCAAAAGTAGTACAAAATCAATGAAAAAGCTTACAACTTAAAATAGGCAATGAAGCAAAGAAATCTGATCAGAACTAGACTTGGCTTGTCACCACCAAGCTTAAACACCTCTCAGCTTATCCTTTCCAGCTTAACTCCACCAAATTGCTTATTTGACTGAAAATGTTGACTTTTTGACTTTTTCTTGAATTTCTTGGAATAGGACTGTGTAATCTATATAAGCTTACCACAAGCTAAGATAAGCTTGTATAAGCTTATAATAAGGGTGTGGAGTGATTTGTGATTGATTCTAACTACTATGGAACTTAATTCGAATCAACAGAGAAATTGAAAACTTGAAATCTTATTAAAACTTGGAATGATTACAATACATAAGTAACATATGACTTGAAACAAACTGAATTACAACTGAAAACCTTAAATGAAACTGAAATAACATTAAACTATTTTCTACACTAATTTTGGTCTTAAACTACTGACCCCTGCTTCTGTGTGCCTCTTCTTCTTTATATAGCATTTCCAAAAGCTTTCTCTCTCCATTCCGAGCTAATCCCACCCATTTAATTGCTTTGAAGTGATCTCAATCGTCCAATGTATTTTTGGCGGGAAAGTCATCAAGTGGGATTTTTAACCTGTGAGGTGGAAGAGTGAATTTAATGCACTTTGGATTGTTAGGGAGTGTATTGGGAAGGAGGAGGTGAGGTGTTGGGTGGTTTTGCAGAGAAAACGTGGGCGTGGTGGTTTTGGCGGGGTGGTTTAAGGAAGAAGACGGGTCAAACATATGTTTGACCCTGATATTTAGTTAGGGTGAGTGGGCCGGGTCAAAGGTTAAAGGGATTGGGCTTGGGTAGTTAAGTGATGGGCTGATGGATTGTTTTTGCATTTGGATTGGATTATTTGGTTTATGGACTTTTAGTTAATAACTTTAGGATCCGGTTAGGCTTTTAAATCACAAGGACTAAAATTGCAAATTCTGAATTCTTGAAGGGTTAAACTTGGCAATCTTCCAAAGTTGTTTCAAGGGTTAATTTTGCCAAGTATGCATAATATAAGGATCACAATTGATTTTTTCCAAAATTACCCTTCCAAGGACTAAATCTGCCAAATTTGTAATTCCAGGGAGCAAACATGTACTTTCTCCAAATTTTCCATCCAAGGACCATTCCTGCCAAAGATTAGTAGTACAAGACCCAAAACTGATTTTCTCAAAGTTTTTTTACATCCCAGGGACCATTTCTGTCATTTTGCAAAGTTGAGGGACTAAACTTGTAATTTTATGAAACTTTGCACCAAAGGACTTATTATGTAATTTTATGATTCTTAAAGGACCTTTGATGACTTTTCCTGTTTTTAGAATAACCAGGGACTAGTTCTGCCAATTTGTGAAACTTCAAGGACTGAAAATGACAATTATGCAAACTTTGTTCTTTTTTCACTTGTTTTCAATCTTTTTGTTCCTGAGTCATATAAAAACACATTTTATGATATTTTCTGTATTATTTGACTTTTCAAAGTGTTTTTGGCTGTTTATGTGGGTTTAAACAAGGTAAATATATGTGTATTTAGACACATATCAAATCCCCCACACTAAACTATTGCTAGTCCCTAGCAATATTTTTGAAAATTTAATGGATTTTATCTCTTTACCAAAAGCCATTACTTCTGGAGTAGCCAATTGTTTTAGTTCAAGTAAGAACCTTGGTACAATGATAACCAAATGATTTTGAGCAAATCATCAGCTGTCAACGGGTTTGATTTGTCTTTACCAAAAGCCGTTTGCTTCTGGACTAGCCAACTCTTAGATAAAATACAGTTATTATCTTTGGTGAGCTGATTACCAATTATGGTTTTTCCACTGCCTTTACCACAAGCCATAACCTTGCGGGCTAGCCAACTCTTCACTTTTAAGGATATGGTGAGTCGAATACCATACAATTTTCGGCAAATTGTAAGCCATCAACGGATTTGAGACATCTTTACCAAGAGCCGTTTGCTCTCGGATTAGCCAATCCTTATGTGGGTTAGACATGGCGGACTGATAACCATTTATTGCGTTCTAAGTGAGAAAGAATTTTAAAATTTTGGCCAAAAATGGGGTACTAGATGGTACATTTGATCAAATTCGCAAGAATTCCCCCCCACACTTAGAACTGAATATTGCCCTCAATATTCAAAGTACCGGTTGTTAAACCAACACTTAGAACGTGAAAGGGAAATACTAATAGCCAAATTTTTTATTTTTTATTTTTTATTTTTTTTTTTTTTTGACTATATACAACAGCAGGGGCAACTCCCCCACACTAAGGTGAGACATGGGTCAAAACCCATGTTTTACTACTGTTTTTATTAACCGAGTCGCTAGCTTGACTCGACCCCGAATTCATTGGTTCATGGGGAAGCAAGTGGAAGAAACCATCTCCATCGGACTTTCGTTCAAGATGTTTGGATAAACACTGAAGTACTTGAAAGTTCCACTCCGATGAGATATATAGAGAGAGACTCGGCTTACAAATGATAACTGAAAATGCCGGGGTCAAAGATAGTGTCTTCATTCCCTAAAGAGTGAAGAACTGGAGAAGTCACCGTGTAGGTGAAGAAAAGAAAGAAAGTCATGATAAAAATCATGACTAACTCGTCATCAGTAGAAGGAGAATTCATGATTTCCACATCATGAATCTCGTCATTTAAGCTCATTTGATCAAGACAGATTCTGGGTGGGAGGGATGGGATTTTGATATCAAGCAAATTCTCAGTGTTGAGAATATTTCCCTCCGGGACATAAAGATAATCTTTGTCAAGATCAAAGAAGAAGTTATCATACTCCGGCGGAGATATGATATGAGTGAGTTCATCGGAGAACTCCTCGAAGGCAAATGATTCATATTCCGGAATAGAGTCATCGGAAAACAGGTCACTATCCTTTATGGGGATAGGAGATGAAATGGATTTTTCTTTGAAAGCCTCAATTTTAGAAATGAGAAGATTGACAGTCAATAATGTTGCTCGAAGAGCTTCATCTTTGATTTCAGTGTCAATTTCATCATTCTCTTCTTCTAAGCTGACTGGCTCAGAAGGAAATTCCTCCACATAATCGATGTCCTCACAAAATAAAGAATCATCATTACTTGAAGTACAATCATCGTCAGAATTGGAAAACATCTCAACATGATCATGTGAAATGTCAAGAGGAGGCAAATCACACATATTATCAGAAATACCCTCGGACTTACTTGGGATTGGGACAAGGTTCTCAGCACTAGACTTTATGAATTCGTCCGATTCCTTTTCAGGAATAGTGCTAATATGCTCATCCCCCATAATAAGAGAGTCCTTGTCGTCCTCCTCATCAATACAAATGGCTTTTATACGTTCCATTTGCTCGTCTGCTAGCAATTCTGCAATAGTCTTGTCTTCCTGCCTTTTCTGGACAGGTGTAATTGCAGCTGATGAATTCTCGCAAACTCCCCACATAGAATCTTCATCATCGTCATCGCAAATGAAAGTTTGACGATATTTGGAACTCATTCTAGCTGTTTGTTCTTCTTCAGCTAGAAGCTCTCCAATGGTTTTCTGATGAGGATCTTCTTGGGCATTTTTAACAGCCAAATCATTAAGTGTATCCATCACATTTTGGAGTTTTTGGAATACATTTTCAAAAGATTTTTCAAAAGGAGATGGCTGAGGTTGAATCATTTGATACTGTGGAGGTTGGTCATGAGAAGAATAGTCATAATTGTTACAAGGGACCTACTCATAGACAAGCGGGGTCCTTGTTTGACAATCGGATTCATAATGTGGACCACCACAGTACTCACAACAATACATTTGCTGTAACTGATTCGGTGAATCATATGGATATTGGTCATACCCGAAGTTTTGATTACATGGATCTTGTTCATAGACAGACGTATTTCCTGCTTGACAATCAAAACTTGGGTGAGGACCTCCACAATACTCACAAGGATCATTTGGCATATTTTGAAATGATGTATCATTTAAGTTTTGATCAAACGGCTCTTGCCAAAATGAGTCCTGAGAAGGGGTACTGAAATCGTTGTGAAAATGTGGATAATCAAGTGTGGCTGGCTGATAAGTGCAAAAACATTGCTTACACTGTGAATCATCCCCCAACGGATTTTCACACATACAACAATTAAGCTGAGTGAGTGAAGATGGCTGGGGTTGTGGAGAGTGTTTGGAAAAAGAATCCAGAGGTGGGATAAGTAGTGTGCTCTGAGAGCTAGGAATTTCCACCACTTCCGTTATGGTCTCTGGTTCTTGTTCTTGATAAACGTGAAGAGTAGGCAAGTCATTCTTTTTAGTCACCGTTCTAAGCTCTGCACGTTCTCTTGACAAACTTTTAACCGTAAATTGTGACAGGTCTGGATTAATTCTTGACTGCTTGCCATTAATAGCATGTATCTTGGGCTGTGAAGGGCAGTCGGAAGAACTTTGAGAATCATTGATGGAATTAAGCACTCTTTTGAGGGCTTCTTTACACCAATAACAAGATCCACAATCCTTTGGTATGTGCTCTCCACACAGCTCACACGCACACTTTGAACAACGAAGGCTGTCAATCAACGGGCTTTCACAATTCAAACATTTTTTACCCGAGAGACGCCATAGAAGAAAGGTATAAGAAGTTTAGAATCAAATGGATAGAGGGTAAAGGGATAAAGAATCAAAAAGGGTGAGAGGGAAAAGATGAATATTTTTGGGGTTTTTTAGGTTTTTCCAATCAAAACAAGATCAAAGCAAAACACAAGGAACTTAAACCTTAAATCAACCAGCGTACGGTAGCTCTCTTACTGAAAAATGCACAGAGTGGCGGAGAAGCAAAGGTGGGCAATTAATGCTCCTTAAAAACCCGCTTCTTTCAGTTCGACAATTTAATGTCAAACTATCCTTAAACCTCCGTTATAGTTTGTTTATCAATCAAAGGTGAGCCGAATTCGCAAGCGACACAAAGGCAAGTTTTTATCTTTGGTTTGGGAACTTATTATGGTCGTACCCCCAGTTAGGTAATACTCTGTCTTGGTTCTCGATAGTAAATTTTATTTGTTTTTATTATTTAAATGAAGAAAACGGAAAATGTTTTTGGGTTTTTAATTTTTTATATGATAATAATAATAATATTATATATAGAAAAGAAAAGAAAAATATTTTTGTATTTTATATTGTTTATGGGAAATAGGAACTTCTTGGGAGAAGGATCTCGAATCACTAATCGCTAAAAACTCTACACAACTGTCGCAGCACAACCTCCCCGGCAGCGGCGCCAAAATTTGATCCGTCTGAAAACGTATATATAAATATAAACAGTCTCAGAACGAATACTCGTGTGTAGTGTGAAACCAGGCAAGTGATCACCTGGGTCGTTTCCCAACGAGGTGTGAATGGGCAACTGTGAAAAGTGTGGATTAGAGTGATTGATGAATCAGATATTTTTGATTTTTGCTTTTTTAATAATTCTAAATAACAAATTAAAACGAATATGCACAAGAAATTTAAACGCGAATTAATAAATTAAAAACGCGCAACGGAAAATCTAAAATGGGACTAAAAAGTAAAATTTAGAAAATTAAAACTTAAAAATGTAAAATGACTTAAAACTTATTTAAAAACTTAAATTATATTTTTTTACACTTTTTATTTAATTATTACTAATTATTTATTATTTAATTACTTATTAAACTATTTAAAATTATAAAAAATACTAAATGAACAAAGAAAAATCTAAAACTTTTTCTAAAAATATTATAAGGTAAATAGAAGCTAAGAAAATTATAAAAATGAAAATTACTTAATTAAAATTTAAAAAGATAAATTCTATTAAATAGAAGCTATCACTATATTTCTATTTTTGATTTTCTTAAGGTCTAAAAATGTAATTATATTTTTCCTGGATTAAAAATGACAAAAGAAAATTATGAAAATTAAAATTGTATTTTTCTGATTATTATTTTATTTATTATGATTTAATTACTAATAGAAACTAATTAAAAAGATTAAAAATATCAAAACTATTCAGAAAATTATGAAACTTTACAGATAAATCTAAAATATTATTAAAAAGCTAGGAAAATTAAAATCAAAAGTTATCTAAGCCCAATAAGCAGATTTGGGCAGATAAGCAGTTTGCTAATAAGCCAAAAATAAGCTAAAAAGCACAAAACTTAACCAAATGCTCAGAACTGGCTTAAACAACTTAAATAAGCACAAATCAACTTAATATGACCAGATAAGCACTAAGGATCAGCAGATAAGCACATGCACAGTACACTACTCTTATGCAAAAAATGTAGAAATATGGCAAACTTGCAGATCAATAATAAGCAGATGAATAAGCAGTAAAGGGGGAACTAATGGGGGAAAAACCTAGGTAGCACTACTGGGTATCTTAAAAACCAAAAAGCCTTATCAGAAACAGGCTAATTGGAGTCCAATTGGACCCTAGATCAGCAGCCTCAGCAATGAGTTTGCTGTGTGTGCAGAGTTTGTGCAGATGGCACAAACCAAAGGGCACCTAATCCAACTCAATTTGACTAATCTATTATGACCAGGAATGACTCAGAAATGCCAATAAACAGGCCAAAATAAGCTTGTGGCTTAATCTAACTTATTTTGCCATTTTTAGTGCTAAAATTCCCACAGCCAAAGCAAAACTTGATTTTCTATCTAAATGGCTGATCAGGACTTGGAAACAGCTTATTATGGCAAATTTAAGCTAATCCAAAGTTGGGAAAAAGGTAAATGCACAGTAACAATGGGATTGACCCTTTGACTGCACAAAACCAAACAACCCTTAATATGGTGACTGTCTAGATTTTTCAAATGAAATACAAAATTTTAAACTATAAGGTCTGATTTTAAAGACTAACTAACTTATATAAACACTAATTAACAACTTTTATAACAGAAATAAGCACTATGATCAGCTATGCTACTTAAGGGTATTTTTGGTCTTTTATAAGTTTTTTAAGCAAAATGAAACTAGGACTACTAAATACTGATTCTACTGATTAAATACACTTATAAACTAATATTAAGCAAGAAATATCAGTGATAAGCTACTAATAAGCTGAGTAACAGTAAAATGCAAAAGTAGTACAAAATCAATGAAAAAGCTTACAACTTAAAATAGGCAATGAAGCAAAGAAATCTGATCAGAACTAGACTTGGCTTGTCACCACCAAGCTTAAACACCTCTCAGCTTATCCTTTCCAGCTTAACTCCACCAAATTGCTTATTTGACTGAAAATGTTGACTTTTTGACTTTTTCTTGAATTTCTTGGAATAGGACTGTGTAATCTATATAAGCTTACCACAAGCTAAGATAAGCTTGTATAAGCTTATAATAAGGGTGTGGAGTGATTTGTGATTGATTCTAACTACTATGGAACTTAATTCGAATCAACAGAGAAATTGAAAACTTGAAATCTTATTAAAACTTGGAATGATTACAATACATAAGTAACATATGACTTGAAACAAACTGAATTACAACTGAAAACCTTAAATGAAACTGAAATAAAATTAAACTATTTTCTACACTAATTTTGGTCTTAAACTACTGACCCCTGCTTCTGTGTGCCTCTTCTTCTTTATATAGCATTTCCAAAAGCTTTCTCTCTCCATTCCGAGCTAATCCCACCCATTTAATTGCTTTGAAGTGATCTCAATCGTCCAATGTATTTTTGGCGGGAAAGTCATCAAGTGGGATTTTTAACCTGTGAGGTGGAAGAGTGAATTTAATGCACTTTAGATTGTTAGGGAGTATATTGGGAAGGAGGAGGTGAGGTGTTGGGTGGTTTTACAGAGAAAACGTGGGCGTGGTGGTTTTGGCGGGGTGGTTTAAGGAAGAAGACGGGTCAAACATATGTTTGACCCTGATATTTAGTTAGGGTGAGTGGGCCGGGTCAAAGGTTAAAGGGATTGGGCTTGGGTAGTTAAGTGATGGGCTGATGGATTGTTTTTGCATTTGGATTGGATTATTTGGTTTATGGACTTTTAGTTAATAACTTTAGGATCCGGTTAGGCTTTTAAATCACAAGGACTAAAATTGCAAATTCTGAATTCTTGAAGGGTTAAACTTGGCAATCTTCCAAAGTTGTTTCAAGGGTTAATTTTGCCAAGTATGCAAAATATAAGGATCACAATTGATTTTTTCCAAAATTACCCTTCCAGGGACTAAATCTGCCAAATTTGTAATTCCAGGGAGCAAACATGTACTTTCTCCAAATTTTCCATCCAAGGACCATTCCTGCCAAAGATTAGTAGTACAAGACCCAAAACTGATTTTCTCAAAGTTTTTTACATCCCAGGGACCATTTCTGTCATTTTGCAAAGTTGAGGGACTAAACTTGTAATTTTATGAAACTTTGCACCAAAGGACTTATTATGTAATTTTATGATTCTTAAAGGACCTTTGATGACTTTTCCTGTTTTTAGAATAACCAGGGACTAGTTCTGCCAATTTGTGAAACTTCAGGGACTGAAAATGACAATTATGCAAACTTTGTTCTTTTTTCACTTGTTTTCAATCTTTTTGTTCCTGAGTCATATAAAAACACATTTTATGATATTTTCTGTATTATTTGACTTTTCAAAGTATTTTTGGCTGTTTATGTGGGTTTAAACAAGGTAAATATATGTGTATTTAGACACATATCAAATCCCCCACACTAAACTATTGCTAGTCCCTAGCAATATTTTTGAAAATTTAATGGATTTTATCTCTTTACCAAAAGCCATTACTTCTGGAGTAGCCAATTGTTTTAGTTCAAGTAAGAACCTTGGTACAATGATAACCAAATGATTTTGAGCAAATCATCAGCTGTCAACGGGTTTGATTTGTCTTTACCAAAAGCCGTTTGCTTCTGGACTAGCCAACTCTTAGATAAAATACAGTTATTATCTTTGGTGAGCTGATTACCAATTATGGTTTTTCCACTGCCTTTACCACAAGCCATAACCTTGCGGGCTAGCCAACTCTTCACTTTTAAGGATATGGTGAGTCGAATACCATACAATTTTCGGCAAATTGTAAGCCATCAACGGATTTGAGACATCTTTACCAAGAGCCGTTTGCTCTCGGATTAGCCAATCCTTATGTGGGTTAGACATGGCGGACTGATAACCATTTATTGCGTTCTAAGTGAGAAAAAATTTTAAAATTTTGGCCAAAAATGGGGTACTAGATGGTACATTTGATCAAATTCGAGTTTAATTACAATCATGTTTATCTAGCAAAACAGAAGCTCAAACATTTGGTCCCCAAAATCTCATAGGTCCAAAGTTGTTATTGGAAAACATCCTACGCATTTGTTGCAATTGTTTAGGATGTGAGAATGGAGGACACATTTCCCATGGTAAGTAACCTTGTGATTGACTGTCATTCCAAGTTACGGGGAAGTTACTTGGATAACTTTGTCTTCTAAAGTTACCTCTCGGTAGAGGAGTTCTTGACCGAGGTTTGGGAGAATTTGTTTTTCTAGGTGGAGGAGTCTTCGACCTAGTGTCGGGCTTTACAAATCCAAGTTCAGGAGTTGACAAGGGTTTGTAAAAGCTTTTGACTTCCTCTATGCTATGTGACTTGGTTTAGGACTTGAGTTATTTTTCAAAATTGACCCTGATCTGACTTCAGCACCAGACGGTACCACGGTACCTTTAAATTTAATGGTACCGTCCGTACCTTAGTGGTGCCATCACCTACAGACTCAGATATTTCAGGCTTTACAAATTTTACTTGTTTAGTACTACTTGTAGAAGCTTGATTTGGGTCAAATCCTAAGCCCGCACGGTCATGTTCACTAAACCTAATGTTTTCAAGCATCTCATTAAGTGCCTTAGTTCCTTCTTCGAACTTAATGATTCTCAAAGCATTTTCTTTGAGTTTCTCATTTTCTACTTGAAGACTTATGCATGACCCACATCCTAAGTCTACTTCTTTATTTTTCTCAAGTCTTTTGACTTGATCCTTTAGTTCTAAAATTAGCACTTCAAGTTCTTGCAATTTTAATTTAATGTTCTGTTTCTACCTAAAATTTTAGAACTAACCTCGCATAGTTTCTTATACTCGTCATGCAATCTATTGTCATCTATTGACGAATTATCATCACTATAATAAGAAGAGTCGGAAAGTACCTCATTAGAAGCTTGAGCCATTAGGCATGTTTCATCGTTGGGCTTCTTCTCTTCTTCTTCACTGCTATTACTCCAAGAGCCTCCTATGAAAGCTCATTGGTTGTTGGTTTTCGGTGGTTTGGGACATTCTCCCATGAGGTGATTAGGATCTCCGCATCTAAAGCATTTCCTATCACTTGTCCCTTTCCTTTCATCTTGGTTCTTTTGGAATGACCTCTTTTCATCGCGAGGTTGTCTAGGAAATCTACCTTTCCTCCTAAAGAACTTTCTAAAGTTTCTAACAGCTAGTGCATACTCTTCATCTTCACTATCGGAACTCGAACATTCCTCATCACTAGACTCCTTCTTGGCTCTCAATGCTAGAGATCTAACTCTCTCGCTTTTGCCTTTGACTATATCGGAGTCCTTCTTGATTATCATCTCGTGAACTTTCAAGTTTCCTATTAGTTCATCGAGTGATAATGTCGCCAAGTCCTTTGACTCTTCAATGGCGGTGACCTTTGCTCTCCATTTAGGATGTAGACCCTAAGAAACTTCCTAACATAATTCTTGCTAGAGTAACCTTCATCAAGAGCTTTAAGACTAGTGATAATAGTATTAAATCTAGCAAAAGCATTATCTATTGACTCATCTTCCGAAATGGAAAATTGTTCATATTGTTGACCAAAAAGATCTATCTTGTTCTCTTTGACTTGGTTATTACCTTGGTGAGTGACTAACAAAGTTATCCAAATATCTTTGGCCATATTACACATGAAAATTCTTTCAAATTCCTTTTTAGGCAAAGCATTGTAGATCATCATTTTAGCCTCATTATTTTTGGCTAGTTTTCTTTTAAGTTCATCACTTTGTTTATCATAAGGAACTATTTCAACCTTTCTAGTTTCCGGATTCTTTTGAATCGGTTGAAAGTCACCCTCGGTAATAACATGCCAAAGATCAATGTCTTTTGATTTCACATACGTTTCGAATCTTCTTTTCCAATTGATAAAGCAATCGGTTTCAAAAAGTGGTGGTCTTTGCATAGATTGCCCTTCTAGATATTTGTCGGAATCCATTGATCGATTCAAGTTTTAAAATACAATTTACTTTAAAATCTTGACTGACATGGCTTCTGATACCAATTGTGGAAAACTAGAAGGGGGGGTTGAATAGTTTTACCGGTTTTTAAGTTCTTTTAATTCTTTTAAGACTTCTTAAAAACTTTACTATTGGAAACCTTTGATTCGATTCTTATGTGCAATCAATCAACACCAATATGAACTACACACTAAACTAACTAATAATAAGTAATGAAAGTAAAGAGTAGAGATGGGAAGATCAAACCGGGACAAAGGATTTATAGTGGTTCGGCTACGAAGCTCTTCTTCGCCCTACTCCACTCCCCGAGTACCACACTCGAGAGTTTCAAGCACTATGTCAAAAACCTCCCTTTAGGCGGAGAAAACCGTACACGTCGCTTATCCTATTTCCGACACTAAGCTAGATGTCGAGTGCTAATCTTAGCTAGCACCAATCTACCACGATCCACTTGATCCTTTACTACTTCACACAAGACTCGATCTACCCGATCTACCTATGATCCACTTGATCAATCACACAAGCCCAATGGCTTCAAGAGATCTCCAAGATCTCGACACGATCACAATGATCAACTCTCACTTCACTCAACCTATTCTATCTACCTTTGATCAACTTGATCAATCACACTAGCCCAATGGCTTCAAGAGATAATCAATATCTCTATAAGATCTCAATGATCTTCACTCACTCTCTCACAAAAGAAAAATGATCTTGATGTATACTAGGATACAACAAGGGTGTAACAAATGTTACAACTTCCCTAACTACAACTCTTGTATCTTCTTGGATACCTTGAGTTCTTCTCTTGCTATTGAAGAGGGATGACAACACTTTGTATCTACTTGGATACTTTGTGTTCTTCTCTTGCTATTGAAGAGGAATGAAGAGGATCACTTGAATGGATGATTGGATCACTCTTGAACAAAAGAAAACCTAACTAAATGATCAAAAAGAAAAGATGTGAAGAGAGTATCAAACTCAAAAAGTTTTTGTGTGAAAAAGGATGCCCAAGAACTGTGAACAGGGCTGGTATTTATAGGCAGAAAAAATCTGGCCGTTATAGAGGGACGGCTCCACTAAATCACCCACGGCTCCACTTAATTTAGTGGAACCGTGGAGCCGTGTCAGACAAAGACGCTCCACATTTTGTCTTTTCTGATGAAAACTTATTTGGGGAAGTTTGGAGCTGATTTTGGGGGGGGGGGGAAATAGCTGTTATGTATTTTAAACTTATTTTTCCATTAAAACATTTCTTAATTATTCAAAAATAATTTGTAAAGTATATTTTTGAAAGAAATGTTTTGTCACATAAAAATGTGATGTCTAAAACTCAAATTCACTTCTTTGATCATTAGTTAAGTTGTAAATTTGTTCTAGAATGATTTGTGTAGAAACGGGATCTTCCGATTAAAAACTTGTTTACGTTAATTTGAACGTAACGTGTTTTCACATTTTGTCATCCTCAAAACGTGAAGTTATCAAAAGATAAAAATAACGTTTTTAGAACATTATTTGCATCAACAGAACAGTGATGCTTGTTATTGGAGAATGAACACAGAAAGTATAACACCAAACGATTCAATATTATTGAGAATAATACGAGTGATCTTCACTATCACTAGGGTTACAAAACCTTGAATCTCTATTTTTCTATGGCTTATGACTGATTGTGTTTCTGTGATGATTTAAGCATTAATTGATTGAGCACATGCACTACTTTTCTAGGCACACTTATCTCTCCAAAGGAGATCTTTACAATATTGTCAAGTCTTGTCAACTACTTGCTTGTTATGTGTGTCAGTAACTAAGATACAACATGTTCTGTGTTTACAACTTGTTGACTGATCACTTATCTAAGATATTATCTACCGTATATATTTGACTTTTATACACAAATATCTTTTTCATACTTATCCATTCAGCAGTAGAATACGTGACAGTTATTCCATTAAGCAGTAGTATGAGTCACTCCAACAGCAGTATCTGATACACTAGCAGTAGTATTCTTGCGACAGTAGAATCTCTAACACTAGCAGTAGTATTGAATACACTAGCAGTAGTATTGAATACACTAGCAGTAGTATCTTCCTTTATTCACCAGCAGAACTAATCTTCAGAGCATTTAATTCCCAACAATCCTCCCCTAAACTTGTGATTTATCCCAAATCATCAAGTTTCTTCTGAATTAAATGAGGATTGTAATGATCTTCCAAACACTACATAGTCAGACTCTTGATCTGAGCTTTCCTCTGTTCTGCAAGATTAAGTATCTTTCTGACTAACTCATCTGCCATCTGTGAATCACTTTCAGCCATTTTCTTTGTCTTTAACACTAGCAGTACCATGCTTAGGCTCCATTCATTGCCTAAAAGATGGTGCAATTTCCTTGGATGGAGGAATTATAAGAGGCAATGGTGTTGTGTATCTTGGATGCTTGGAGCCTTATATTATATTCCCTGTAATTGCTCCAAGAAGTCAAATCATCTCTCAGCAAGCCATGCAAGTGATGAACAAACGTAGTGAACTGAAATTGAAACTGAAAAAACTTAGATAGAACTTTCTCCATTTGAATATCAACAGTCAAAGAAGAGAGATGAAAGAGCTTATTCCCAGCATCCATCAACTGAAACTGGAGCTTGTTCTTTTTATTGAGATGATTCTGAAGGCGAAGCTTCCATTGTAGGAGGAGATACAACAACTACTGCTGAGCCAGGTGTGGGAAAAGACAAGAGCATACAAGATGATGATGCTTTTACTAGACTCATGCACTTCTTGAACTTGATCAATTTAGGCAGTCTTCCTCCACAATCTTTCTCCTTTGTTTGATCAATTTAAACTTCCTCCCCTGATTCTGAGCATACATATCCACAATCTTTCATCCTCCCTTGTTTGGTTAATCTTCCTCCTCTGTTTGGAAGATCTCTCACCATCATCTGAACTTTTTCTTTTAAAATTTCTTGAGTAAATCTTCCATTTAGGACACCTTTTCAGACAATGTTGTACATGTAGCCATCAATTCCTTAAATTTCAATTTGCCCTCATCATTTCCAGGTATGTAACCTCCTGTGAGAGGTGAATCATGGGGCACAGACTTATAATCCATCATTAGATAGGTTTCTGAGCCATTATGAATCCAAAAGGTTTTAAGAAACTTTTGACTTAGCAGTATATACTTGATTTTAATGAAAAACCATACTGCTAACAACCATTTTGAAGGGATTAAGTGTAAGAACAGACACTTAATCAAGATTTCGGTTTAATTTAACCTCTGGTTGTGTGAGAACCAATGTTTTCAGTTATAAATAACTGCCTGTGTACAGATAAACCCATTCAAAGGGCTTTCTTGACAAGTTTTCCAGCTCGTGGCAGTTGTTACCTCTAACACAAGTGTTAGATTCACATTTGCTCACTGTTCTTTCTATCAGATGTCCTTAGACTTGATCATTATACTAATTAAAGTATAAAATGATAGAAAGTGAGTTGATTCAGTTACTATCTGATCAACTAAGCTGTTAATTCAAAATGAATTATCATAATAAGTTTCAAGAGAGAAGTTTTAAAGAATTTGTTAACTTAGGGATAAACCTTTGTTAATAAATTCCCAAACTCTGACTATCATTAACCTATTATGTCAGTAATTTGAATCACCAACTTTTGCTTGTTCACACCTTGCATTTGTAACTTCCTTTGTGCTCAATTTTCATACCTGAAAATATTAGTCCAAAACCAAGAAAACAAAATGCAAAGCATTTGTCTTATAGCAGTAGAATTATATAACTAACAGTATGAACAAAACAATCCAAATTTGTACTAGCAGTACAAACTTTTCAATAACAGTACTAATTGATAATGCTAGCAGTAGAAATCCAATTTATATACAAAAATCACATAGTTTTAAATCATTAAGGATTAAGCATCCCAATACTTGCTACCAAGAATTGAAATCTACCTACATCAAAAGCTTTTGTAAGAAGATCTGCAAAGTTTTGATCAGAATCAATTTTAACTACTTGAATCAACTTTTTCTCATTGCAGTCTCTAATAAAATGATGTCTAATTTCTATGTGTTTTGTTTTAGAGTGTTGCACAGGATTTTTAATTATGCAAATTGTACTACTATTATCAATATATATGACAGTGTTCATGAAATTGTACCCATAGTCAAGAAGTTGATTTTGAAGCCAAAACACTTGACCACAGCAACTTGCAGCAGCTACATACTCAGCTTCAGTTGTTGAAGTAGCCACAATTGTTTGCCTCTTACACTGCCATGAAATGAGTCTACATCCAAGGAATTGACATCCTCCAGTTGTTGACTTTCTATCCAAGCTTGCACCTGCATAATCACTGTCTGAATATGCTACCAGGTCAAAAGGTGATTCCCTAGAATACCATAGTCCCAACCTAGGTTGACCCTTGAGATATCTAAAGATCCTCTTGACTGCTGTTAAGTGAGAAACCTTAGGAGTTACTTGAAATCTTGCACAAGCACAAACAGAAAATATGATATCAGGTCTTGATGATGTGAGATACATCAAAGAACCTATCATAGATCTGTATGTGTGAACATCAACATTTTCTTCATTTACATCTTTAATAAGAGGCTTCTCAGGATCCATTGGTGTGCTTGCCATCTTAACATCAATAAACTGAAATTTCTTTAGGATCTTTGCAACATATTTATCTTGCCTGATAAAAATGCCTTCACTTGATTGCTTAACTTGCAGACCCAAAAAGAAAGTAAGTTCCCCCATTGAACTCATCTGAAACTTATCATGCATAAGTTTCTCAAACTCTAAACACATCTCCTTCCTTGTAGATCCAAAGATGATATCATCCACATACACCTGAACTAGCAAGAGATCCTTCTTGTGCTTCTTGATGAATAATGTCTGATCAAGCTTGCCTCTTTGAAATCCATTCTCTGTTAAATAGGAAGCCAGTGTTTCATACCATGCCCTAGGTGCCTGATGAAGGACATAAAGAGCCTTGACAACCTTGTACACCTTATCTGGATGTTCTGGATCAATAAAACCTGGAGGTTGTGAGACATAAACCTCCTCTTCAATAGTACCATATAAGAAAGCACTCTTGACATCCATTTGATAAACTGTGAAGCCCATAAATGAAGCATAGGCCAAAAATAGTCTAATGGCTTCAATTCTTGCTACTGGAGCAAAAACCTCTTCATAGTCTATACCTTCCTCTTGTATGTACCCTTGGGCTACAAGTCTAGCCTTGTTTCTTATAACTATGCCCCTTTCATCCCTGTTATTCCTGAAAACCCATTTAGTACCAATTACCCTTACACCCTTGGGTAAATCAACTAGCATCCAAACCTTTTGAATTTTAAAGTGGAGAAGCTCCTCTTTGCATAGCTTCTACCTAGCTTGAATCATCTAAGGCTTTGAGAACATTCTTGGGTTCGGCTTATGAGAAGAAACATACAAATAAGCAAGAGTTTGCATACTCATGCTGCTTTGATGCATAAAGAGCATCAAGAAGCCCTTCTTGGTCTGAAAACAAAAGTTTCTTCTTTGTCTTCACTCCTGATTGTATATCACCAATCACATTGTCCAAGGAGTGGACTTTGTGAATCCTTGTGTGTGGTGTAGAAGGAACATGATAGTCAGGTGGGAGATTATTGAAATCCACCTCATCTTCTGAGAAATCTACTTCATTTGAGTCTGATGAGCCAGCAGTAGAAACATGTGGCCTAGCAGTAGAAACATTTTTCCTAGCAGTATCAAGTTGGGTCTCAACAGTACTATCATCATTAGTACTGTTAACTCGATTCTCTTGTTTCTCAGCTCCATCTTCCTTGTTTTCGCCTTCAATCCCTTCTTTAGCTTCATCTGAAGAAGGTTCATCATTTATTGAAGTTGAATCCACACTTATCCATATTGTCATCAACACATAATCTTGATCTTTCTCTTTTCCTAACCCTGCCTTATTTGTTGCATCATCAGCTTCTGAACCTGAAAAATCATTAGTTTCTGCAACAACAGGCACATAGTTCATTGATTGGGTTAGTGTCTCAAGAACAAATAGCCATTTGGGACCTTCACCTGCTACACTGGATTTGTTCTCTAAAAATTCCACATGCAGGTTTTCCTCAACTCTTCTAGTTCTTGAATTGTATACTCTAAATGCTTTGCTATTGAGAGAATATCCAACCAAGAATCCTTCATCTGCTTTACCATCAAATTTTCCTAGATGGTCTAAGGTATTCAGAATTGTCACATGACATCCAAAAGGTCTAAGAAATCCTATTGTAGGAGTTCTACCTCTAAAAAGCTCATAGGATGTCTTATTGTGAGACTTAACAACCAAAACCCTGTTCTGGACATAGCAAGCAGTATTAACTGCTTCAGCCCAAAAAGTGATAGGCAACTCAGAGTCAGCTAACATGGTTCTAGCAGCTTCTATGAGTGTCCTATTTCTCCTCTCAGCAACTCCATTCTGCTGAGGAGTTCTAGCAACACTAAATTCCCTTCTAATACCTTTTTCTTTGCAGAACTCATCCATAACTATATTCTTAAACTCTATCCCATTATCACATCTAATGACTTTTACCTTCTTATCCACTAAGTTTTCTATCTCAGTAATGAATGTCTTAAGAATGCTAGGTGTCTCATCCTTATAACCTAAAAAGAAAACCCATATAAACCTGTTATAGTCATCAGTAACAACTAGACAAAATCTCTTATGCTTAATACTACTCACAGAAGTAGGACAAAATAAGTCCATATGAACCATAAACAATGATTGATCAATAGAGTTAAAAATCTTGGGCTTACAAGTGGCTTTATGTTGTTTGCCTTTGAGACAAGCAACGCATGTTTGGTCATTTTCAAATCTTTTCTGAGGCAAGCCTCTTACCAAACCATCTTTTACAATTTTATTTATGGTTTTGAAATTAATGTGACCAAGCCTCCTATGCCATTTCATAGATTCATCCAATGTGGCCTTTGCAACAAGACAAGTAAGGGCCTCTTTAGGAACAATTTTATTCATATCAACATTGTACATGTTGCCCTTTCTTGGAATTTTAAGCAATACTTGACTTTCATCAGGTAGCTTAAAATCATAAGAAAGCACAAGACATTCAGTGTCAGTAAAAAGAACTTTGTTCTTTTTGTCACACATTTGTGAGACACTAAAAAGATTATACTTAAGCTCTTGCACATAGTGCACATCTTCAAAATCCAATTTACTGGTTTTAAGAGTACCTTTACCAGTAATTCTTCCTCCAATTCCTCCACCAAAGGTAACATATCCTCCATCCAATGATTGAAAGTCTGAAAGATAAGACATGTTGCCTGTCATGTGTCTTGAACACCCACTATCTGAATATCCTTGATCTTCATCATCTGCTTGTGAATGTCCCTGCACATAATTAAGGAAATTAGTTTCCTTGGGGAACCCAAGCCATTACTGACTTGAGTTTACCTTGTGCATCAATGTAATTAAATCTTTTGAGAACAGTTGATGCACCATTAGATTTAAGAGGTCTCCAAATCCAACATGCTGAGGCCTTAACAGCATTGGCCCTCTTTTCCCTAGCAGTATATTTAATGTTGCCAGTACCCTTTGGCATCCAAATTTGTTTTTGTATCACTGCTCTTGTAGGAAAAGGCCTTTTAGCATTTATTGGTGCATGTTTGAAAGTTGTTTTTGCACCTTTAACTGATGGTTTTGGGTAAACAGGCTTAAATGGTCTGGCAGTAGTAACTGCTTGTCTAGCAGTAGAAACTTGTTTTGGGCCAGACTTTAAACAACTTGCTCTGGGTGTTGTTCTAATAAAACTAGAGTGACTTTTAGTTGTATGCCTTTTTAAATTCACCCTATGGTTTGAATACCCAGATACCCTTAGGTTGCAGAAGGCTGCAAGATGGTCAAAATCTCCATAAACGAAACAAGCTTTGTTATAGAAGACAAAGTCATCACCTAGTTGGTGAGACTTGAGGTCATTCCAATTCCTTTGGTTACCTTTAGGCTTGTTTGTGGTTCTATATTGTTCACAATATCTTACTGGTTGCCTAACATGTTTAACATTTGTTTTAGGCTTAACAGTATCATTCTTGATCACCTTAGGAACACTTGTTCCTTTTGCCTTAACAACATCAGGTTTAGACATAACCTGATCTTCTTCATCATCATCAGATTTCCAGTCCTCAATGATTAGAACATCTGATTTTCTACCAGAGGACACCTTGTCCTCAGGAAGTGAAGTATCACTTGAACTCTTAAGGGGTTCACTCACTTCTTCAGGCTTATCAACAACTACATTTTCTTTTAGCTTAACACCTTATTCTAAATTTTGTAGTTGAAATTCCGGCAAGCCTGTGTGCTCTAGGTCTATCCCTGAGGGTGCAGGAATTCCTCTGTAAGGAGGTGGGACATTCTTATATCCTAACCCAGACTTGGCTTTGTTGATCACTGATGCGTGGTTTTGCGACCTTACAACAGGTTTTACCTCTCGAGGGATCTCAAGAGGCTTGCAATCCCCACCAGGCAGTGTACCTGACCGATGTAGTATAGTGAAGTGGCAAGTACCGGGGGATTGATCGTTCTCTAGGGGAATAGTGTCGTTAGGATTGAAAAACTACTCTAATAGGTCTAAGGGTGAGGGAAGATTCTTTTTGTATTTTTATATTTTTTTATAAAAGCAAGTAAAATCTCGGGTTTGAAAGAGTGGGCGGAATTAGTTGCTAGTCAACTAACCCAAATAACTACAAGTGCAAATAAAATAAAATAACTGAAAATGAAAGGTCGTGGAACTTATATGGAGAGAAATGTGTTTACTTAGATTTCCTTACTTCCTAACTATCTTTCACCGGTTCATTAGTGTGTATTAATTGCGTGGATGACGGGTGTATTCCTTAATACCAATCGTAGGGTGGCGTACGTACTTCCCCAACTCTACAAGCTCCTACTTCACTCCTATGTCGAGCCGGCTAAGAAGCTCCTAACATGGGATCACTAGAATTCGCTCATGCATTAAATACAACCATAAAAACCTTAGTACGCATTGGTTCATGTTTCTTAAGACGTTCAAGCAAATTACCGTATAGGAGGTTAGCCAGTTTTCTTAAGCCTAACATCGATAAACAATCATCCAATACAATTAATAACACACCAACAACCAATAATCAATAGTTAGGTTTCATTAGATCTAAGCAAACACAAGATAAATCTAGCCTAGCATGTTAAGTAAAAGACAAGAACAAGATATAATCAAACAACACATAGACATATTGAATGATTAAATGATTACTTATCTTCAATTAAACATGGGAGATCCAAGGGTATAAAACCCTTAAAAATGGCATAAAATTCGTCTTAGGGTTTCTCCTCACAAAGTTGCACACTATGAATAAAAATTGCAAAACTATATATAGAGTTTAGTGGCTGACGGCGTCACGTTCTAGGAGGTGACGCCGTCACCTCGCCGCGGCTAGGGTTCCCGGATGGTCTTCCTGACGCCGTCCCTTTTTAATCCTCCAAAATCCGCTCTGGCCTATCAAGGGTTGACGCCGTCAGAAATGTGCTTGACGCCGTCTCTCTTTAACTTAAACCGTGATGGCCTTGATCACCTTAAAGGGTGACGCCGTCAGACTTTCATTGCAAAACTCTCTGGCGCGTCACGTGTATTTTTCATATCCACCTCTTTTACCAAGCCATGACGCCGTCTGGAACAATTCTTGACGCCGTCAAGTGTACTTTTCCAGCAACTTTGAAGACTTTGTCGTTTTCTTCACTTTTATGCTCCAAAAACGTCCAAAATGCTTCCTTTTCCAGATTTCTTCTCCAAAGTACCTAAAGTGACAAAAGGAACGATTTAGGGCAATATTTGATCAAATAAATACGATTTAGGGCTTAAATGACCCCCTAAAAGCGGTACACTTTTCGCTTCATCAAATACCCTTACACTTGAGATTTGCTTGTCCTCAAGCAAATGCGCTTTTATTCTAATCAAAATACAGGTCATGGGTCATTTAATGCTAATATAAAAGTAATTACAGCAAATAGTCGTTCCACTTTAATCATAATAAGCACGGAGATTACAAACTAGCACCTCACAAGTAGTGTTTAGATACTCACATCTCTCAGGTGTCATAAAAGTATATCTCATAAATGAAAACGGATAATATCTCTCACTACCTGTCATAGCAAATAGATTACCATAGGCTTGGGAAAGGATCGAAAACCTTCTCCACTAGGCGTAAGCACTTAAGATAAACTATCAAAGAGGGCTTTTAAACGGGTTATAACGTGAGGTGTAAGGATATGATAAACACGGATTTGTTGGATAAAGGATATTTTACTGGTGGCGAGTTAAAGATCTTGATTAGTTACATGTACAATATGGCGTTGCTAAGCTAAGACTAGACTCGACTTAAGCTAATGAAATAAAAAATAACAAAAAGATAAAATAAACATAAAATGAAACGGGATGGTAGTCCGTATGTTTTTTCTACTTTTTTTTTCTTTTTTTTTTTTCTTTTTTTCATGCATACACTCTTGCCCTACCATCCAAAATAATACATCGTAGGGGGGGGTTGTATCCCCCTTACGCTTGAACTTTTACATAACTTTACAATTAACTATTCTAATGACTCGAATTAAGATAATCGAAACACTTGGAGTACTTTTAAAATATTTAGCACATATGGGGGTAATAATGTTGTTCTTCCCCATTACTCCATTACACTAGTACTTTACCCATGAGTCCCAATCGTCCCAAAACAATATGTACAAAGATATGACTCGACTTAGCAACCATGTAATCAATTAGATAATTAACTTGGGGTTTAAACAAATGTTGTCACAATAATGCACTAAAAATGAGTGCATACAAGGTAGGCTAAGGCGATTTGGGTGTACATTTAAGTGGGGTGTAAACAAATTCTTACTTTAAGTAAAATGCTTAAAGTTAGAAACGAAAAGATAGGCTCTGAGGGGTGTACTAGGGGTATCGTGTACTAAAAATGAGTACAACGCAAAGGGTGTGGGAGAATTACTTGACCAATGTAGCCAATGTAATTATAACAAAAACACAGGTGTAAAACAATGGGTTAATCCTAATGCCTCTTATCATGTAGTAAATCTAACTACACGAATGTAGTCTCACTTGTGGCCTCGGAATGGTCCTAACGCAAGTTCTAGAATCTAAGTGCTACCGGTACACACATTATAGCATAAATGCTTTTCCTACCAATTCTAGGGGCGAACCTCACATATTTGGGGGTGGAAAATTTTTTAGTGGTACGGTTTTGTGCTAGTCATATAACTCCTATTCGTGAGACGCTCATTAAGACCAAAGTTTCACTCCTATATGTTGTAAAAAAATTTAAATTTGGCACTAAAATTGCCTTAACAGGTATTTCTCTCAGTTTTATTACACATCTACCATTAAACAAACGAAAAATCAAGCGCAATTGTATTCTCTAAGGTATCATCATTTACCCTCCCCTTACACTTAAGCTGAACATTGTCCCTAATGTTCATTCAAAGGATGTAAAAGTAAATAAGGTAAAAGAATGAAAACAAATACTCCCCTGATTCGTTCGATGTGGATAATCCGGTAACATGATTAAATCCTCCTCCAAGAAAATGAACATTGAAAGCTTCCCTTCCAAAATATAAATCATCTTCTTGTCCAATATAACCTGTTAAACCTGAGAAAAAAAAACACAAAAAACCCAAAGCATCAACCTGAACAAAGAAAACTCACAACTAGATGTAATTCCAGACTTAGAAATAAAAACAAAACGATTAAAGATATAATGCTTGTAGAATGAATATTTGCAGATTTCCTGGAGTTTATAAAACTAAAGATTTAACAAAAACTTTATGACTCCGGTAGAAAAACAAAACTTGCAAAATTTCCAGAATTTTACACTTGACGCCGTCAGGTGTTAACCTTGACGCCGTCAGAAGTGACCTGCAGAAATTTTATGGTTAGTTTCCGGAAAATTTCTGGAAAAACTTATGCCTCACTTCCTGGAAATCCTGCAAAATATTTATTATGACTCGATACAAGCATTTGACTCTAACAATTACTAGTATGCATGCTCATTTAATATTGTTGTGATTCATGTTCAATCTTGTTCTTGTAAATAAATTTGGATTCCCTTACACTTATCTTTTGCAAAATACCTTTATATGTAGTTAAGACGAAGTTAAAAACAAAATAAAGCATTTTCACAATTTACTTTGAAACATGAGCACAAACAATAACAATTAAACTTGCATACGAAAACAAATAAAATCAAACAAACAAACAAATAAAGCTTGGGTTGCCTCCCAAGAAGCGCTTGTTTTTGTTCGAGTCACGAGCCTGACTCTACCCTTATTTAACGGAAATAGGGGAGGTTTTCCCTACACTTAGGATTAAGTGCGGGTGGAAGTAGCGATACACACCCGTAGGGTGGAAATATGCCACGTGAGGTGAAGGGGGTGAGTGAATGGCTTCCTTCATCCTAAAACTACCCGGATAATATTGGTTTATGGGTGGGTCGGTTCCTCTTTTGTCTCCTAGATGTAAATCTAAGGATGAAAAGTTGTGTAAAGGTTGAGGTTCCGGCTCATCAACACTAGGAACTTCCCTAGAACTAAGAGTAAGGTCATCACTAAAAGTGTTCAAACCTATATCCTCTAGTTGTGCTTGGTCCAAGGGTTCTACCTCCATCGGGATTCCTAAATTCTCTTCTACTTCTTCTGGGTAAGTCACGGGCGGTGTGGGTGCCTCAAATGATGGTTGAGTATTTTGTGGGCTTATGGTGTTTACCTCATCATTCCACGTGTCAAGATCACCTATATCCTCATCAATTTTTTTCTTAGGTAGTAATGATAACAAACCTAGCGCTTCATCCAACTTATGGTTTATTGCTTCGGCTCTATCCACAATTCCTTGGCAAACTAGGTCGCTTTTCCTATTGGCCTCACTAAGATGAGATCCTAAACATGGAGGTTGTTCATAAGAATCTATCCTAGGTGAAGGCTCATATGATTCATAGGTGTCTCTAAATGAGGTATTTTGAACTCCTTGGTGTTCTAGCCACTCAACCATATCTTGCAATCTTAGAAGTCTAAGTGAAAAGTCCATTTGAAGCAAATTACAAACAAAATCACAAAGAAAAGATAGACTACGAGAAAGCTACAAAATAAAAAGAAAAAATCTCACTTGATAGGAATCTTGTGAGTAGACCTAATAAAAATAAAATTTCAACCTAAGCAATAACTACTCCCCGGGCTGCGGCGCCAAAAACTTGATGCGTGGTTTTGCAACCTTACAACAGGTTTTACCTCTCGAGGGATCTCAAGAGGCTTGCAATCCCCACCAGGCAGTGTACCTGACCGATGTAGTATAGTGAAGTGGCAAGTACCGGGGGATTGATCGTTCTCCAGGGGAATAGTGTCGTTAGGATTGAAAAACTACTCTAATAGGTCTAAGGGTGAGGGAAGATTCTTTTTGTATTTTTATATTTTTTATAAAAGCAAGTAAAATCTCGGGTTTGAAAGAGTGGGCGGAATTAGTTGCTAGTCAACTAACCCAAATAACTACAAGTGCAAATAAAATAAAATAACTGAAAATGAAAGGTCGTGGAACTTATATGGAGAGAAATGTGTTTACTTAGATTTCCTTACTTTCTAACTATCTTTTACCGGTTGATTAGTGTGTATTAATTGCGTGGATGACGGGTGTATTCCTTAATACCAATCGTGGGGTGGCGTACGTACTTCCCCAACTCTACAAGCTCCTACTTCACTCCTATGTCAAGCCGGCTAAGAAGCTCCTAACATGGGATCACTAGAATTCGCTCATGCATTAAATACAACCATAAAAACCTTAGTACGCATTGGTTCATGTTTCTTAAGACGTTCAAGCAAATTACCGTATAGGAGGTTAGCCAGTTTTCTTAAGCCTAACATCGATAAACAATCATCCAATACAATTAATAACACACCAACAACCAATAATCAATAGTTAGGTTTCATTAGATCTAAGCAAACACAAGATAAATCTAGCCTAGCATGTTAATTAAAAGACAAGAACAAGATATAATCAAACAACACATAGACATATTGAATGATTAAATGATTACTTATCTTCAATTAAACATGGGAGATCCAAGGGTATAAAACCCTTAAAAATGGCAGAAAATTCGTCTTAGGGTTTCTCCTCACAAAGTTGCACACTATGAATAAAAATTGCAAAACTATATATAGAGTTTAGTGGCTGACGGCGTCACGTTTTAGGAGGTGACGCCGTCACCTCGCCGCGGCTAGGGTTCCCGGATGGTCTTCCTGACGCCGTCCCTTTTTAATCCTCCAAAATCCGCTCTAGCCTATCAAGGGTTGACGCCGTCAGAAATGTGCTTGATGCCGTCTCTCTTTAACTTAAACCGTGATGGCCTTGATCACCTTAAAGGGTGACGCCGTCAGACTTTGATTGCAAAACTCTCTGGCGCGTCACATGTATTTTTCATATCCACCTCTTTTGCCAAGCCATGACGCCGTCTGGAACAATTCTTGACGCCGTCAAGTGTACTTTTCCAGCAACTTTGAAGACTTTGTTGTTTTCTTCACTTTTATGCTCCAAAAACGTCCAAAATGCTTCCTTTTCCAGATTTCTTCTCCAAAGTACCTAAAATGACAAAAGGAACGATTTAGGGCAATATTTGATCAAATAAATACGATTTAGGGCTTAAATGACCCCCTAAAAGCGGTACACTTTTCGCTTCATCAATCACTTGACATTCAATTATTTTGTTTACACCTTTAGAGGCATAGTCTAATGTTTCTACACTTAATTGAATGTTTTCATTTTTCTTTTTAAGCCTATCATACTTAGTTCTTAAAAAGCTAATTTCTGCATCTTTAAAAAAATAACTCTCTGCTAAGAAGACCTTTATCATCAAAAAAAGTAGACTCATTGGTCTTATAGTGTATGATCTGCTTCTCTAGGGTAGCTAAACCTATCTTATGATCTGTTAAGTTTTGATGAGTTTTGTTTAATTCTATCCTTTGATCATCATAATGTTTTCTTAAAGTTTCTAGTTCTTTAAGAGCAGTGCAAGTATTATAAAAAACTTTATCATTTTGTACCTCAGTAGCAAAGAAGGCCATGAGAGCCATCTCAGTAGAAGCTTCCTCTTCATCTGCCATAAAACTCCAATCAAATCCTAAGCCATCGATAGCTACCATAGCTTTTGAGTTTGGCTCAGTGGTCTTAACAGTTTTGGGCTTGCTTCGAAAACCTTTGCTTTTGCCATCTTGCTGCTTAGGTCTTCTACATTCCCTTGAGAAGTGCCCCATCATGTGGCAGTTGTAGCATTCTATCTTTGACTTGTCAAAACCAGCAATATCATTGCTGCTGATAGTGATTTTCTTCCCTGTTCTTTGATAGAATTTCTTAGCCCTCATACTAAGAAGAGAAATTTGCCATTTAAGGTCCATCTCCTCCAAATCATCATCATTGATTTCCTGGAGGTCTTCATGAGTAAGCATAGACCCATCATTCTGGCTTGTGAGAAAGGCACAACAGGTTTTCCCATCCAGAATACCAATGGTACTGCCTGATGAACTAGCAGTACTAACTCCCACATCAATCTTCACATCTTCAACTGGATTTGAGTTACTAGGAGATGACACAAAGGCCATGTTCCCAGTACTTGAACTAAATCCTCCAGTCTTCTTCACATCTTGTTCCACAATTTTGAAGTTGCTATACAAGTCCATTAGGATCATGGTGTCAATGTCTGGCTTGTTCTTCCAGACAACAACATGCATAGCCCACTCTTCAGGTAAGCTTCTCAGAAATTTTGAGTTTAAATCTTCTTGAGGTATATCCACCCCAAGAATAGCAAGTTGGCTCACAATCTTCTGAAGCCTGTTAAACATGTGGTCTAATGATTCATTGCTTGTTGAAGAGAAGTTTTCAAAGTTCTGCTTGAGCAGAGTCTTCTGGGTCTTCTTGGTGGCTTCATTCCCACTATACCTTGCAACAATGGCCTCAAATAATGACTTGGCATCCTTGAACTTGCTGAAATTTAAAAGTTGATCATTTGGAATGGTCATCATCAGCATACTTCTGGCCTTGAGGTCATTCTTCTTCTTTACTCTATCTTCTGTAGTTGTTGGGTTGGTATGCACAGTTGTCACTACCTTATCATCAACTATTGATGTAGTAGTTGTAGGCTTGAAAGAGTTGCCTTCTACAATAATTTCCCAAAGTGTATAGTCTTGCACTTGGAAATACTGTTATATCCTTAACCTCCACATATCAAACTCATTCTGCTTGAGCATTGGCAACTTAGCAGCCACATTAGTTTGAGATGTCTCCATGTCCATTTCTTCTTCTAAATCAGAAGTATCAACCTGTCTCTGATACCAATTGAGAGGAACAATCAACCCTTATACCACTTGTGAGGATTGTAAATACACTATGTAGGATGTTAGTCCTTTATAACGTGTGTATGAGATACTTTGAGTGAATGATGCGTGGTTTTGCGACCTTACAACAGGTTTTACCTCTCGAGGGATCTCAAGAGGCTTACAACCCCACCAGGCAGTGTACCTGATCGATGTAGTATAGTGTAGTGGTAAGTACGGGGGATTGATCGTTCTCCACAGGGAATAGTGTCGTTAGGATTGAAAAACTACTCTAATAGGTCTAAGGGTGAGGGAAGATTCTTTTTGTATTTTTATATTTTTATGAAAGCAAGTAAAATCTCGGGTTTGAATGAGTGGGCGGAATTAGTTGCTAGTCAACTAACCCAAATAACTACAAATGTAAATAAAATAAAATAACTGAAAATGAAAAGGTTGTGAAACTTATGTGGAGAGAAATGTGTTTACTTAGATTTCCTTACTCCCTAACTATCTTTTACCGGTTGATTAGTGTGTATTAATTGCGTGGATGACGGGTGTATTCCTTAATACCAATCGTGGGGTGGCGTACGTACTTCCCCAACTCTACAAGCTCCTACTTCACTCCTATGTCGAGCCGGCTAGGAAGCTCCTAACATGGGATCACTATAATTCGCTCATGCATTAAATACAACCATAAAAACCTAGTACGCATTGGTTCATGTTTCTTAAGACGTTCAAGCAAGTTACCGTATAGGAGGTTAGCCAGTTTTCTAAAGCCTAACATCGATAAACAATCATCCAATACAATTAATAACACATTAACAACCGATAATCAATAGTTAGGTTTCATTAGATCTAAGCAAACACAAGATAAATCTAGCCTAGCATGTTAATCAAAAGACAAGAACAAGATATAATCAAACAACACATAGACATATTGATTGATTAAGTGATTACTTATCGTCAATTAAACATGGGAGATCCAAGGGTATGAAAACCCTTAAAAATGGCAGAAATTCGTCTTAGGGTTTCTCCTCACAAAGTTGCACACTAATGACAAAAAATTGCAAAACTATATATAGAGTTTAAGGGCTGACGGCTTCACGTTGTAGGACTTGACGTCGTCACCTCGCCGTGTCTAGGGTTCCCGGATGGCCTTCTTGACGCCGTCCCTCTTTAGTGCTCCAAAATCCGCTCTGGCCTATCAAGGCTTGACGCCGTCAGAAATGGGCTTGACGCCGTCCCTCTTTAGTTTAAACTGTGATGGCCTTGATCACCTTAAAGGGTGACGCCGTCAGACTTTACATTGTAAAACTCCCTGGCTTATCATGCGTATTTTTCATATCCACCTCTTTTTGCCAAGCCGTGACGCCGTCTAGAACAATCCCTGACGCCGTCAAAGGTACTTTTCCAGCCGATTTTGAGACTTTGTCGTTTTCTTCACTTTTATGCTCCAAAAACGTCCAAAATGCTTCCTTTTCCAGATTTCTTCTCCAAAGTACCTAAAATGACAAAAGGAACAATTTAGGGCAATATTTGATCAAATAAATACGATTTAGGGCTTAAATGACCCCCTAAAAGCGGTACACTTTTTGCTTCATCAAATACCCTTACACTTGAGATTTGCTTGTCCTCAAGCAAATGCGCTTTTATTCTAATCAAAATACAAGTTAGGGGTCATTTAATGCTAATATAAAAGTAATTACAACAATTAGTCGTTCCACTTTAATCATAATAAGCACGGAGATTACAAACTAGCACCTCACAAGTAGTGTTTAGATACTCACATCTCTCAGGTGTCATCAAAATAAATCTCATAAATGAAAATGGATAATATCTCTCACTACCTGTCATAGCAAATAGGTTACCATAGGCTTGGGAAAGGATCAAAAACCTCCTCCACTAGGCGTAAGCACCTAAGATGAACTATCAAAGAGGGCTTTTACACAGGTTATAACGTGAGGTGTAGGGATATGATAAACACGGTTTTGTTGGATAAAGGATATTTTACTGGTGGCGAGTTAAAGATCTTGATTAATTACATGTACAATATGGCGTTGCTAAGCCAAGACTAGACTCGAATTAAGCTAAAAACAAAATAACAAAAACATAAAATAAACATAAAATGAAACGGGATGGTAGTCTGTATGTTTTTTCTACTTTTCTTTTTCTCATTTTTTTGTATTTTTCTTGATTTTTTTTTTTTTTTTTTTTTACATACACTCTTGCCCTACCATCCAAAACAATACATCATAGGGGCGTTGCATCCCCTTACACTTGAACTTTTACATAACTTTACAAATAACTATTCTAATGACTCGAATTAAGATAATCGAAACACTTGGAGTACTTTTAAAATATTTAGCACATATGGGGGTAATAATGTTCTTCTTCCCCATTACTCCATTACACTAGTACTTTACCCATGAGTCCCAATCGTCCCAAAACAATATGTACAAGGATATGACTCGACTTAGCAACCATGTAATCAAATAGATAATTAACTAAGGGTTTAAACAAATGTTGTAACAATAATGCACTAAAAATGAGTGCATACAAGGTAGGCTAAGGTGATTTGGGTGTACATTTAAATGGGGTGTAACAAATTCTTCCTTTAAGTAAAATGCTTAAAGGTCGAAACGAAAAGATAGGCTCTGAGGGGTGTACTAGGGGTATCGTGTACTAAAAATGAGTACAACGCAAAGGGTGTGGGAGAATTACTTGACAAATGTAGCCAATGTAATTATAACAAAAACACAGGTGTAAAACAATGGGTTAATCCTAATGCCTCTTATCATGTAGTAAATCTAACTACACGAATGTAGTCTCACTTGTGGCCTCGGAATGGTCCTAACGCAAGTTCTAGAATCTAAGTGCTACCGGTACACACATCATAGCATAAATGCTTTTCCTACCAATTCTAGGGGCGAACCTCACATATTTGGGGGTGGAAAATTTTTTGTGGTACGGTTTTTGTGCTAGTCATATAACTCCTATCCATGAGACGCTCATTAAGATCAAAGTTTCACTCCTATATGTTGTAAAAAATTTTAAATTTGGCACTAAAATTGCCCTAACAGGTATTTATCTCAGTTTTATTACACATCTACCATTAAACAAACAAAAATCAAGTGCAATTGTATTCTCTAAAGTATCGTATTTTTACCCCCCCCCTTACACTTAAGATGAACGTTGTCCCTAATGTTCAAATAACAAGATGTAAAAGTAATAAGGTAAACGAATGAAATCAAATACTCCCCTGATTCGTTTGGTGGATAAAGAGGTAACATGGTTAGATCTTCTTCCAAGAGAATGTAGAAGCTCCAAGACTAATGCATCGCCAAAAGCTTGATTCCACATACATTTCCTTGTCCAAAATAACCTGTTAAACCTGAGAAAACAAACACGAAAAACCTGCATAACATCGGCGGGATAAATTCTATATATAAGGATATAATGCTTGTGGAACGATAATTTTGCAGATTCCTGGAGATTATAAGTTAGAGATTTAATAAAAACTTTTTATGAAAACAAAACTTTCAAAAATTTCAGAAAACTAACACCTGACGCCGTCAGGTTGTAAACCCTGACGCCGTCAGAAATGATCTGACAGAATTCTCATGTTAAGTTTCTGAAAAATTTCTGGAAAAACCTATACCTTACTTCCTGGAAATCCTGCAAAACATCATTATGACTCGATACAAGCATTTGACTCAAACAAATACTAATATGTATGTTAATTTATTATTATTACGATTCATGTTCATTTGTGTTCTAATAAACCGATTTGGATTTCCCTTACACTTAACTTTTGCAAAATACCTTTATATGTAGTTAAGACGAAGTTAAAAACAAAATAAAGCATTTTCACAATTTAGTTTTGAACATGAATCAATAATAATAATAATTAAACATACATACAGAAACAAATAAAATCAAACAAACAAATAAATAAACACACAAAGCAAATAAAGCTGGGGTTGCCTCCCAAGAAGCGCTTTTCTTTATTAACGAGTCTTGTAGCTAGACTCCAAGTCCTTCTACCCTATGTAAGTGAGCTCGTCATCGAGGACGTCTTTAGGGTTAAGCTTGGATTGAAGTTTCCTATTGGTCCGCTTAGTACAATATATCTTTTCAAACTTCTCTCCATCCGGGTCATACAATGTCATCCTAATATGCCATGACCCATCTCCATCTTTGGGTGGTTTGTCCCAATCCCACTTATGATCATCGTCCTCACAAGTCCACTTATTCATCCCTAGGTTGATTGGCAAAACTCCTAGGAACTCAATCATCTTCCTAAAAACTAGAGGGTCTTCAAATGGATCCAATTCGGTGTCCCTAGCCAAGAGTTGTTCTACCGCATGTGTTCGGTTCACAAAGTCCTCTTCTAGGTAAAATGGGCGTTGGGGTCCTATGAAGTCTCTATCGATCCAAGGTCCATATCTAGATGGTCACCTATTTAACTCTAACCAATGGGGTGTTGGTTCCTCACTAGTATCATAAGCATGTTTCTTCACATCATAGACTGACCAAGTATCACCTTCTCCTACCGCTATCTTAGATTCCTTACAATCAATCATAGCACTAGCGGTCGCCAAAAATCCTCTACCTATCAACAAGGGGCATGTAGGGTCGCTAACCATATCAAGGACGTGGAAATTGGCTAAAATGGTTAGTTTTCCTATGTGTACTAACACGTCTTTGACTACTCCAACCGGGTAAGCAACACTCCCATCCGCTAAGCCTATTATCACCTCGGTTTCTTCAAGTTTTCCAAGTTTTAGAGAGGTGTAAAGAGGTAACGGAAGTAGGTTAAGGCTTGATCCAAGATCGGCTAATGTGTCATAAGCCTCCGAATTACCGATCTTGCAAGGTAGAACAAATAAGCCCGGATCATCTAACTTCTTAGGTAGCTTGTTTTGAACAAAGGCGGTCCTTTTTTTGCCTAACTTGAGCTTCTTCTCATCCAACACATCAATAACCGGACTTTCAAGGTGGAGCTCCTTGAATTCTTCGTCAAGGTTTTGAGTGGGAGGTGTTTCAACTATGTTGTTGACCAATTTAGTGTTGGATATCATAACTTCTTGGTTATTTTGAACGACTTGGGTTTGTTTGAAACACGTGCTCATGGAATTGACCGAATAATATTGTGGACAAGAACTAGGAGACGAAACCGATGAGATGGCGTTGACGTTTAGTTTCGGGTTCTTGACTGTGTTGCTAGGGAGTGCTCCCATTTCTCGGTCATTGAGGGCTTTCAACAAAGTGTCAATCTTATTGGTCATCTCGCTTTGTTTTTGTTTGAAATCGGCTTCAAACTTGGCCAAACGAGCTTCTTGAGATGCCATAAATTGAGACATCAATCCTTCAAAGTTATTGGTACTACCATTGCTGGAAGGATTGTTGTTGAAAGTACGGTTCGAGTTGGAACCGCTTGATTGGAAACGATTAGGTGGGTTGGAAGAATTGGTTTGTTGTGCGTTTTGGTTTTGTTTCCACCTAAGGTTTGGGTGATTTTTCCATGAGGGGTGTATGAATCACCGTAGGGGTTTGGCTCGGGTTTGAAAGTGTACCACTTGTCTCCCGCTCCGTCGGTACGCGAGGATGCGTAGTCCGCAAAAGCTTGTTCGGGGAGTTCCATGCAATCACGAGTGTCGTGGGGACCACTACATAATTCACATGAAGAAGTGATTTTGTTCACTTGGCTTAAAGGTTTAGGAGCCTCGTAGGATTTGATAAGAAACTTGACTTGGTCTTCAAGTTCTATGATCCTACGGTCGGAAGTGCTTGAATTGTTCGAAGGCAAAGATATTGCCTTGACCGTTTTATTCAAATCACGGGGATCACTCCAACTTTCGTTGTCATAAAGAGCAAGATCTTCTAGGAGAGCCCATGATTGTTCCGCACTTAGATCACGTAGCTTACCACCGGCCGATTGGTCAATGGTTTGCCTCGTGGAGAGATTGATATGGTCATAGAAGATTTGGACTTGGAGCCAAAGTTCTATGCCATGGTGAGGGACTTTTTGGAGTAAGTCCTTGAATCGAGTCCATGCCTCGTAGAGGGTTTCGCCTTGACGTTGTTGGAACATCAAGATATCATTCCTTAGCTTGGTAGTTCTTCCTGGTGGGAAAAACTGAGCAAGGAAACGAGTGGTGAGATCATCCCAAGAGGTGATGGATCCTGCGGGTAGACGCTCTAGCCATTGACTAGCTTGGTCCCGCAGAGAGAATTGAAAGAGACGCAG
Source organism: Artemisia tridentata subsp. tridentata (assembly GCA_021014915.2). Lineage (NCBI taxonomy): Eukaryota > Viridiplantae > Streptophyta > Magnoliopsida > Asterales > Asteraceae > Artemisia > Artemisia tridentata. The sequence continues at coordinate 387,459,420 of CP139507.1, read as the reverse complement.
TCGGGTCGTCTCTCGAGTGGCAACATCAAGGTCTATAGAATCAACGATTTTGAGAAAGTCCTTGAGATGTTGATTAGGATCTTCAGAACGAAGTCCATGGAATGCGCATCCGCTTTGCACCAACCGGATGGTGTCGGATCGCAAGGGAGTGATATTGGCTCCTTGAGTGAGCTCAATGGTGTTTCGATAGCCATGGTGGCTAGGACGGGAGTAGTCTCCTAAGGTACGGGCTCTAGGAGGTGGGTGTTGTTGTGGTGGTGGGTTGTTGGGATCGAGGATATTACCACCTTCCATGATGTCGGATGGTAATGGTTACGAACAAAGAAACGAAGAAAAAAGATAGACTAAAGAAAAACCTAGAAAAATAAAATAAAAATCTCACTAGAAAGGAATCTAGTGAGTAGACCTAATAAAATAAAAATTCAACCTAAACAATAACTATTCCCCGGCAACGGCGCCAAAAACTTGATGCATGGTTTTGCGACCTTACAACAGGTTTTACCTCTCGAGGGATCTCAAGAGGCTTACAACCCCACCAGGCAGTGTACCTGACCGATGTAGTATAGTGTAGTGGTAAGTACGGGGGATTGATCGTTCTCCACAGGGAATAGTGTCGTTAGGATTGAAAAACTACTCTAATAGGTCTAAGGGTGAGGGAAGATTCTTTTTGTATTTTTATATTTTTATGAAAGCAAGTAAAATCTCGGGTTTGAATGAGTGGGCGGAATTAGTTGCTAGTCAACTAACCCAAATAACTACAAATGCAAATAAAATAAAATAACTGAAAATGAAAAGGTTGTGAAACTTATGTGGAGAGAAATGTATTTACTTAGATTTCCTTACTCCCTAACTATCTTTTACCGGTTGATTAGTGTGTATTAATTGCGTGGATGACGGGTGTATTCCTTAATACCAATCGTGGGGTGGCGTACGTACTTCACCAACTCTACAAGCTCCTACTTCACTCCTATGTCGAGCCGGCTAGGAAGCTCCTAACATGGGATCACTAGAATTCGCTCATGCATTAAATACAACCATAAAAACCTAGTACGCATTGGTTCATGTTTCTTAAGACGTTCAAGCAAATTACCGTATAGGAGGTTAGCTAGTTTTCTTAAGCCTAACATCGATAAACAATCATCCAATACAATTAATAACACATTAACAACCGATAATCAATAGTTAGGTTTCATTAGATCTAAGCAAACACAAGATAAATCTAGCCTAGCATGTTAATCAAAAGACAAGAACAAGATATAATCAAACAACACATAGACATATTGATTGATTAAGTGATTACTTATCTTCAATTAAACATGGGAGATCCAAGGGTATGAAAACCCTTAAAAATGGCAGAAATTCGTCTTAGGGTTTCTCCTCACAAAGTTGCACACTAATGACAAAAAATTGCAAAACTATATATAGAGTTTAAGGGCTGACGGCGTCACGTTGTAGGACTTGACGCCGTCACCTCACCGTGTCTAGGGTTCCCGGATGGCCTTCTTGACGCCGTCCCTCTTTAGTGCTCCAAAATCCGATCTGGCCTATCAAGGCTTGACGCCGTCAGAAATGGGCTTGACGCCGTCCCTCTTTAGTTTAAACCGTGATGGCCTTGATCACCTTAAAGGGTGACGCCGTCAGACTTTACATTGCAAAACTCCCTGGCTTATCATGTGTATTTTTCATATCCACCTCTTTTTGCCAAGCCGTGACGCCGTCTAGAACAATCCCTGACGCCGTCAAAGGTACTTTTCCAGCCGATTTTGAGACTTTGTCGTTTTCTTCACTTTTATGCTCCAAAAACGTCCAAAATGCTTCCTTTTCCAGATTTCTTCTCCAAAGTACCTAAAATGACAAAAGGAACGATTTAGGGCAATATTTGATCAAATAAATACGATTTAGGGCTTAAATGACCCCCTAAAAGCGGTACACTTTTCGCTTCAGATACTTTCAGTGAATATGATTAAGTATGCGGAATCTACTTAACCACACTTAGAAGAATATTGGTTTGTGGATAATGGAACAGTGATGCTTGTTATTGAAGAATGATCACAGAAAGTATAACACCAAACGATTCAATATTATTGAGAATAATACGAGTGATCTTTACTATCACTAGGGTTACAAAACCTTGAATCTCTATTTTTCTATGGCTTATGACTGATTGTGTTTCTGTGATGATTTAAGCATTAATTGATTGAGCACATGCACTACTTTTCTAGGCACACTTATCTCTCCAAACGAGATCTTTACAATATTGTCAAGTCTTGTCAACTACTTGCTTGTTATGTGTGTCAGTAAATAAGATACAACATGTTATGTGTTTACAACTTGTTGACTGATCACTTATCTAAGATATTATCTATCGTATATATTTGAATTTTATATACAAATATATTTTTCATACTTATCCATTCAGCAGTAGAATACACGACAGTTATCCATTAAGCAGTAGTATGAGTCACTTCAACAGCAATATCTGATACACTAGCAGTAGTATTCTTGCGACAGTAGAATCTCTAATACTAGCAGTGGTATTGAATACACTAGCAGTGGTATTGAATACACTAGCAGTAGTATCTTCCTTTATTCACCAGCAGAACTAATCTTCAAAATATTTAATTCCCAACAATTTTATACATGCTTCCAATCAAACTAATAGGTATATAATCTTTTACCAATTTTGCATCTTGCATTTTCGGAATCAAAGCAATAAAAGATGAATTACCACCTTTAGGAAACGAACTGTCTTTGAAGAAATATGACACCGCGTCCACTACATCATTTTCAAAGATACCCCAATACCTTCTATAATATCCAAACGTAAAACCGTCCGGTCCCGAAGATTTATCTGTACCACAATCCCATACAGCCCTTTTAATTTCTTCCTTAGTAACATTCCTTTCTAAATAGTCATTCTGGTCCGAATTCAATCTATTTGGAAAAACTGTATCTAACAGCAACCACGATGAGCAAGGTCTATCAAAACGATCCTTGAAATGCAATAAAAATTCATTTTTTACCATATTAGGAGAATCAATCCACACACCATCTACTAAAATACCACGAATTGCAAGGTGATTTCTCTTCTTATTTAGTATTCCATGAAAATATTTAGTATTTTCATCTCCTTCAATCGACCATTTTATCTTAGCTTTTTGAGCTACCTCCAACGACTCTATTTTCTCCAAATCATGTAAAGAATTGATAACATGTGATCTCTTATTTAAAAGCTCCTGATCAACATTTCTATTATCAATTAAAGAGTCAATATCAGATAACATACCTTTCAACTTTGATTTCTGACTTAATGGACTTTCTTTCTTAGCTTTAGTCCACAAACGAATTTTCTCTTTTAAGCATTTCAACTTCTTCAGGAACTTGGAAATATCATTGGAATCGGAAATAGTCGACTCACTCCATGTTTCTTCAACAAGTTTATCAAATTTCAACAATGATTAGTCGTGTTTGAAAAATCATATAAAATCAATAGTAGCTTTTATTGAATAATGGCTGGACTTTCTGGAAAGCCTAATGAGTATACTTCAGCTGTTATGTTTTAAGTTTGTGCTCATTTAGAGATTAAATGTGTCAAAAGTGCGACTTAGGGCAGCAAGGTCTGATTTTGATATGTGCAGCAAACTGAACTTTAAAAAATTCATATCGGATAAACCGTAGCTCCGTTGGGAGCGTGCCATACCTTTTCGGAAAGGGAAAATAGTCTACTTTCATGGAAAATTAGTCTCATTACCAAGTTTAAAGAGTCATTATTATGTAATTTGCAAAGTTTAGTATTTAAAAAAGGGGCGCTTGGAATAAGCGTGTGTGATGTAAAAAATATGCTTCCGCTAGTTTTATCAATGTATAGAGTTTACAGATATATATTCAAAAAAAAACAAAAAAATCTATAGGTGATGAGTGTGTAAATACTCATCATTTTATATCCATAAAAGACACAAAAATGACCAAAAACACCCAAATAGATCAAATATTGTTGCAAATATTCTTGGTTTGTGTTTTTATGTGTTTCAGGTATAAAAGGATTGAAAACAAGGCAAAAAACGGACAAAACCGAGCACAAGATTGGAAAGTCGTGAAAAGCTGGAGCCGGGAAAGGAATTTGCGAGTTTGGACCACATTTATGCTCAAAACGTCAAAGTCTACCATCATGAATGTCAAAATGTCAAGATTGGCCCTTGGAAGTATTTAAGCAAAAGTGGCAAGTTTGGTCCCTGGATTTTCATAATTTGGCAAAAATGGTCCCTAAACTTTAACCTAATCCTAAACCTTAACTTTTTTTACCCTAAACCAAATAAATAACCCAATCCCAAAATCCCACAAACCCAGCCCATCAATAAAAAGCCCCAACCCGTTTTTAAGTTAAATACCAGGTTTTGACCTGGTTAAACCTTTCTTCTAAAACCACTTGCCACCAAACCAAAACCAATACCAGCAATTCCTTCTCCCTGACAATCAACCCACTCCCCATGCTTTTCTATGCTATACTCAACCTCCCCCCTCCTACAATAGCTTCTAGCTAAGTACAGCTTCACGTGATAAACTTTCCCAGCTGGAAATCCACTAAAATTGTTTTCCCGCCAAAATGGCATTCAACGGCTGAGATTGAATTGAGGATAACCAATGGTTGGGATTTGTAAAAGGAGCTGAGAGAAGCTTATGGAGTGATATAAAAGCGCCCCCCCCCCTCTCTCAAAAGAAAAGAGTAGTAGTTAAATAGTTAGTTTTTAGTTTAGTTAGTAGATAATTTTATGTCGAAATATCATGTTCTGAATTAAAACTTAGTGGGTTTCATTTTCTTTCAATTGTATTAATCAATTTGGGATTGTAATTTACTTTTTTTTCATTTAAATTAAAGTTTGCCGTTTAAAGTTTAAAGTTCTCAATTTCCTTTAATTCCTAAATTAATGTCAGTATAGATTTTAAGATTAGTTACTGTTCTAATAAGCAATAACAAGCTTAAAATAGCTTTTAATAGCCCATTCAAGTTAATTAGTGTTCTTAGTTCAAAATTTCCAAATAGTCAACCAAAGTCAACTGTAACAATAGAAATAAGTTGGTTGTGGGAATAAGCTGATTTGGAAGGCCGACTTAAGTTCCTAGCTTGTTTTTGACAAGTTAAGTGCATTTCTGATCAATTTCTTCTATTTTCAAAGCATTGTTCAAGTGTAAGCATTTTCTAAATTTTTGCATTAATTTATGTTTACTGTTCCTTAGCTTAAATATAGCTTATTTTAGGCTTTTTATGCTTATTTATGGTTTAGTATTGCCCTCTCATCTGTTTTATTAGTTTAATATAGCATTTGCTTTAATTTTCTTAAAAACCTTATAAAAGCCAAAAAAAAAATAGCTTAAATAAGATAGAGCTTATCACAGTGCTTAATTTTATTAGAATCCTGCTTTTTAGTGTTTAATTAACTTAGTATAATCTTATTGTATCACAAACCTAGCTTAAATTGTCTGTTTCATTTGGAAAACCAAAACAGACCCTCCTAAAGGGGTGTTTGGTTTAAGCTTATTCATGGGTCAATTTGGGTCAGTACTGTTCATGTGTACCTTTCCCAAGTTTGATCTAGATTATCTCAGCTTATATAAGCTGTTTGTAGGAATAATAAAGTTGTTTTGAGAGATTTGTAGGTTTTGAGTCAGTAGTGCAAGATTTAGAAGCTGTTCTGAGCTTATTGGCTTATTGCAGCCATAAGCTAGTTTCATGCCTTCTTTGTATATATTTGTGTTCATTATAATCCATACTCAGTATCTAGTTTAATCCCCAAAGGCCTTGGTCAAAGACTTGCTCAAAATCAGTCCATTCTAGTTATAGCTGCATTTTTATTTTTTTTTTTTTTTTTGTATTTTCCATTTTTGCATCCCTTTTATGGATTTTTAATTTCTTAGATCCTAGTTGTTATAAGCTGAAATTTTGCACCGAGTTAGTTGGGTGGCTTGTTTATCCATTACTAATTTTTGTTGATTTTTAAGATTTTATTTAGACAGCTTTTTAGGGGCTTGAAAAAGCCCTTTTTTCCCCCTGTTCACCTCAGATATGCAGACCTCAGTTTGCTTGTGTGGTTAAAATTAGTGCTTATTTGCCTTAGGTTTCAGCTTATTCTGCTTAATTTAGTTGGTTCAGGTACCCTTTAGTTTAGTTTAGCTTATTTCAGCTTATGTTAGTTTAGAATTAGCTTATCAGCCTTTCGTTTCTCCTTATTTCCTCTATAAACATGCTGATTTGTTTCTAGTTTATTTCTCAGCTTATTTGTGGTTTTTAGATTAAGTTGTAGTTTTGAAAATTGCTTATTTCCATGTGCTTATTCAAAGAAAAATAAAAAATAAAAATAAAATAAAATAAAAAAATTTAATCAAGTTTCTTATAAGCGGCCACCTTAATCTGCTCTTTCTGTGCTTATTTCAAGTTTTCATAAATAGTTGTTTTTGTAAAAGTTGCTTATTTTCTTGTACTTATTAAGCTTTTTTTTTAAAAAAAAAAATAAATATAAAAAATAAATAAATAGTTTTTAAATCGTATTAAATTAAATAATTATCAGAAAAATATAATTCTTTTTTTTTAATTTTCTTTTATTATTTAGAATTTAGGAAAAATAGATTTGTACACGTAGAGTTAAAATTTCTTAGATCCAACATTTTAGGCTCGGGATTTCCCGGTTTAAACGCTTGTTTAGTTTTTCTTTTCGTTTTTGGCCTTGTGTGTCCTAGATTAATTGTTTCATAGTTTATTTAATTGTTTTTAGTTAATATTTCATTATTTTAGCGTAAAAACCCAAACTCTCTTTGTTTCCACTATTCAAACACGTATTCGCAAATCGAGATCACGAAATTCCATTCAATCCTTCGTTGGGAAAACGACTCGGGTTTACATATTTCCTTTGTAAATCCTTGGAGAAAAATACGAGTTGATTCCAGCGAATCAATGGGCGTTTCAAGTTCTCCCACTCAAACCAATAGTGGAACAGACGAAATGGGATAGAACCATAATCAAACCAAGCTTCACGCAAAAGAATAGGCCGATGATCCGATAAATAACGATCGAGAGTAATAGCAGAAATATTAGGACACAATCCCATCAAACCTTCTGAAATGAGAAAACGATCCAATTTACTCATTTTTTTTGCCCCGATATATGACACAACATAAAAGAGAAAACTCCTAAAGGAACTTCCACCAATCCTCCTAAAGAAATGAAAGAATTAAAAACAGCCGCGCTCTGAACATTAAATAAAGAACCATAACGTTCACCTTTCGAGCGAACTTCATTGAAATCTCCCATAATAACAATTTCACCATTCCAATTATCGATCACATGATTGAAATAATTCCATAACATCTTCTTTTTATAAACTTCTTGACGAGCATATACAGAGATTATAAGACATTTCTTAGCATTTGGAATCCATTCACCTTGAATAGCAACAAAATAATCTGACACCGTTGAATTATGCTTACGAAACATCCTAGGATCCCAAACACAAAGAATTCCACCAGAGTTACCAATAGAAGGGCCACACAAGAACTTAAAAGAAAGATTACCCCAACAATACTTGATGTAAAAATTATCAACATTCTCCATTTTTGTTTCTTGAAGCGACAGAAAATTAACCTTATTCTTAATACATAACTCCTTAACCCAATCTTTTTTAGGCTTTTGGGCAAGGCCTTGAACATTTAGAGATAGGAAATTCATTGACAGAACTCGTTCTCTCCACGAGTCTCAATGATCTCTTCTATATTTCTAACACACCCCTCCATCCTGTAACCCATTGTTTGACCCACCTTCACTATATCGTCTAACAATTGTAATATAGATCTTCCTGTTTGAGGGCCTTGTACACGTCTAAAGTGACCAGAACAACAAGACTCCTTATCTTCCTCCTTCGATGGTGACATAGACCTGCTATTCTTTACCTCCGGAATACTCTTCTCTTCAAAAGCCTTCTGATTACTCGCATTTTTCTCCATTAACATGTTATCCACATGATCAGACTTAGTTTCAGCATCTACCACAGGAGTGAACCCTGGAGGATACTTCAAGGTAGCATCAGATATCTCAGTTACATTATTAGTACTATGCTGGTTTTTTTCTTTCTAACAAATCGTAAATATTAAAAGGATCATCAGAATGAAGAACTTCTACACCATCTTTTTTAGCGTCTCCTTTTTTAGGCATTACATGATCGTCACCAAATATCGTTTCGGGAACCTCTTCATTATCGCTATATCCTTCTAGGTTAACACTCTTATTCAAGTTACTATTTTCTTTTTCTGAATCAGCATCCTATGTTTCCCCATCAGACTCATCTTCTCCTTCTTCATCCTCCATAAAATCAAGAACCCAGCCAGATACTTCTTTAGCACGAATCCAATGAATTTTTCCATGAACAATGATTTTAAACGATTCAAAAATATTATTTTCCAGCTTTGTTTTGATACATACCCTATTACTATTCAAGTATAAGTTCTCCTTATCCTCCTCAAACAGAAACTCACCCCCATTTGGAAGATATTTTAGTGAACGTATTTTTCGTCCAAACTTTTAAAGGAATACCTTCGATATCCACCCATGCAATCCTCTCATCAATCATAAACGAATTAGAAGCATACTGTAAAGAAGAAAACCAAGACCCAACTCCAACATAAGATTTAAATTTCTCCAATACAGGCTTTGAAACAAATTCAATAAGAAACCAAAATCCTCCTATACATTTGAGAGTTAAATTACCGAAACCCTCCTTAGCCAAAATCATCTTCATATTTGATAACAAGCCAAAGTCCAAAACTTTCCCCATCAAAGATAGAGAAAAATCACACTGAAGAATGCATGAATCATCAAGCACTAAAGAAGGTTTATTATAAACCTTAACTCCATGGTTCATTACCTTACAGCACCCGCATAAGAATTGTGACGAACACTACTCTCATTAACTTTACTAGACTCCCCTACAAAGGACTTTTGTTCAGCATTTGTGTGGTTCTTATACTTAGCATTATTCAAAAGCAGTCTTTGAATTCTAGCACCATTAGCATGTAATCTTAACCGACCCACCCAAATCGTACACAAATTCCTTACCAAACGATCCACATCTTTAATCTGAATGAAACGCACAAAACCAAATCTACTACCTGTTTTTGAACGCCTATTCGGAATATAAGCATCAATCACACGCCCATAATCTTGACAGGCCTTCCAAAGATCACGAAAAGAAAATTGTTCTGAGAAATTCGTGATGAAAATCGATGTAGAGATTTGTTGAACATGGTCTTCCTTAGATCTACGATCACCCATAGATAAAGAAACAGAGAAAAAACTGTAATTTGTTTGAAAATTGAATTGGGGGAATGTGGGTTTTGAAGGAATTGAAGTTTAGTGGATTAGAAGTGGTTTAATTTTGGTTTTGGTGTTCATGACGATGGAGGTTGAAGACGCGTCAGTTTGTCACCTATTTTTAAAAGTGACAGGCACAGGGGTTGAACCCTGTAACCATCTATCTAATTACGCATACCAAATTATGACCTTACATAGTTTGTTAGAGAACATTAAAACCATGTGTAATAACAGCTTGAAGACCGAGTCTTCAATCTTGAAGACAGAGTCGTCATTGTTACGGAGCCCCACTTAAGACGCGTCTTGAGTAAAAATTTGCAAGACTTAGTCGTGCAGACGACCGAGTCGTGGGAAGTTTGTTTTGTGTGTGTGTTTATTAAATGGTTTTGTGGTGTATATTTATGTTTAAGTGAGGTATGTTTTGGTGGTGAAGTTAGTTGATTTATTACACTAAGTTGGTGGTGAAATTAATTGTAGATGTGGCGCTAAAATGACGATGATAAATGCGGTTTTGAAGGCTTCTTATTACATCCGGCCTAACTCAAATAATGATGACATATCAATGGTTAAACAAAAGAAGGGTAAGGCATTTTTTTAAGTCAAAATTGAAAGCCACAACTCTACATTAATGTGAACAACAAAGGGAGAGGAGTGATCAAAAAAGTAAATAACACATGGGTTTATGATAACTCAAATTACTTGATTTTTTATTTATCTTTTTAAAATAAAATATGCTCCTTAATCCCCGAGATTGTTTCTTTAGTCTAAATTGTCAAGTTTATTTCCAAAACAATTATAACTCGATATATCGGGATCATTATCATTTATTTTCTTCCTACAATATAATGTCATCATTTAAATGAGTCGAGTTATTCTAACCCCCCACCCCTATTTGTACAAAGGGCACCCTCCCTAGTGGGAGGGTGTACCTTTTCCCTTTTTTTTTTTTTTTTTTTTTTTTTTGGTACCTTTTGTTCTTTTGTACCTTTTTTTTTTCTCTTTTTGTTATTTTGTTGTCTTTTTTTTATATATATTTTTAAAAGTACGCTCTTTTTTTTTTCTTTTTTTCTTTTTTTTTTTTTTTTTTTTGTAATGTTTTTTGTGTTTATTTGTTATATTTTTTATGTTATGTTATTTGTATTCGTCTAATTTGTTTACATTTAATTAAACAATAATAATAACACGTTAACATTAACACATTAAACAACTACAAAAACAACTGTTATTATTCAATTAAACAACAACATTAACACATTATTTTAAAACAACACCTACTACATGTGAAAATTATTTATGTCATCTAAAAGCTCATGGAGCATTGCACCCGACTGACATGCGTGATCCTCAGGATTCCTTGCCAATTCCAGTGATGCCTCGAGCATCTTTATTCTTGTCATCAACATCTTGTTTTGAGACACTAACATCTTGTTTCTTATTTCAAGCTTGTCAATCTTATTATATTTAGCTACGCAGTTTGAGCACTACGTTGAAGAAGAGGCTTGATTAAAGTACTCGTTTTGAAAAGCATCCTTCCACATAAGGTATCCACACCCATAGTCATCTGTTCCTGGCTGTTACATGTTAAGAAAATTATAAGAAATGTATTCTTAACAAACAAATAATTTACATAACTAAGCAAACGTATGATTATTTACCACTGAAAAAGGACATGCATAATACGGTTGACCATAAGTAGTGTCTATACGGGATGTCCTTTCTATAATCAATCATCTCCGACAGCGACACAAGAAATGATCATTTTGTTTCACCTGGCCAAAGAATTTGTATAATAATTTACAACATAAATCAGTAATGTATTGTTAATTTAAATGATACAAACAGTTATTTACAACATAGATCAGTAATTGTTCACTATGTTTTGTCGGTATAATTATTTACAACATAAATCAGTAATCATTTACAATGTTTTGTTTGTATAATTATTTACAACATAAATCAGTAATCATTTACAATGTTTTGTATGTATAATTATTTACAACATAAATCAGTAATCATTTACTATGTTTGTCTTTGTCTAATCTCAGTATACATGTGTTGTCGATCGTAATATAAAGTTGCCCATTCGGATGCATCGGCAACTCTGAACGCCCTCCATTGTGGGTGAGTATTCGGAAGTGGTGAATTTTCGTCTAGCGTCAGATAAATGAAGTGAGCACAGTCATCATCTCCCACACGGGCAATCACAAGGGGGCCAGTTCCTTGTGATAAATCTGGAGCGGAAAACACGTATGACATTGTTGCTCGGATATAAATACAACAGGCCAGTTAATCACTGAAGCAATAGCCAACCTCGTGTTTGGCATACTCATCCAGTAGTCTCGCGGTGCAAATCCATTTTCGAACCAGTTTACTGATCTCCGAAGTTGGTCAAAGTCATTTTGCCACCACATACTTATGTAAAAGGCACTATTATTGTTTAACTCTTGCAATAACCACATTCGAACATCGCGCCACCTTTCTTTGTGTTGACCAATACCGTGGGCAATGCACCGAAACACACAATTTCCATCACCTCACACATTATAAATACTTATGATGTATCGACGGAAAATCTCTAGAACCTGCTCAATCAAATACTCGCTAATTGCATCTCCAACGTATAACATGTGTCTTATACTCTGTTCAACTCTAGGACCCATGTAAGAACTATGTCTCGCAGGTTGTTTGTTCAAGTCCGGGACTTTTGTAGATCTTGAATTTGTGCTTCTTCGGTGATCTACGGTTGGTACTTTATTCTAGTCTGGAACTTTTGTAGACTAGGACTTTTTATCCTTTGCGCTCGGACGTCCACGAGTACTTTTGTGAACAGTAGGTTGACGTATATCAACAGATTGGGGATCGTATATCCCTCTGACCTTCTTTAACATATTTTTCTTGACAAACAAAGACATTTTGTCAAAAACACTCTTGAATTGTTGTATGTCATCTTCAAAAGAAGGATCATCGTCAGGTTCACAAGAAGGACCATCTTCATTATTGATACTAGGCCACGAAACATATAAGGTTCTCCAAAAAATATCAACTGTATCCAGTGGAATGGCCATTTCTGCATTCATTAAAAGTGACTTATATAAATTACTGATATTAATGGGGAAAATAACTTGATAGTCATAAATTTAATATACTTACTATGAATTCGATAGTAAAGCAGTTCGTGAAAGCATGGTAGCCCATAAACTGACCGCAACTGATGACTACAATCTTCTGCAGCGATCGACAGTTGGAGTTCATCGAACATGAGTTCCAAAGCATATTTGAAAACTCTATACCACAATTCTGCAAATAGTGGTATATTACATTTATTCATTCTCTCGTTTTTGCTTCTATTAAAAGTTTCCTTTATCGCAGTTTCTTGCGCAATGAGAATCTTATCGATCGAACTCAACAACGTGTCTAAGTTGGACTGTGTGCTGCCCAAGTATAATTTCAACAACGAGTGTTGACTCTCAACTCTGCATGTTGTTGACTGGCCGTAGCTGCGATATTGATTGGTAACAAACGCGAGAAACATGTCTAAATAACCTTGCAGCCAGTTATTCAGATACGAATAAATATCTGAATAAAAACAATGAATTAATAAAAAGTCATTCGGGTACTTATTTATTAAATAATAAAAACAATGAATTAATAATTAAGTACCTGCATGTTCGACCAATAACTGTTGTAGGTGTTGATAATAATGCACGAATATGCCGCGTGTCGGAGCTTTAACCATCCAATCCCATGTTCCTTTAATGGACTCATACTCCTTTAGCGAATTGCATCTATTTCTACAATACTGAAGCACATTTTGTGAAATGTGCCACTGACAGAGTAATTTGTTTGGGTTCAGGAATTCGTCTCTGCATGCCCCAACCAACGCTAAATCTCTGTCAGTGATGATAACACGCAGGTAATATTTTTCGTCTATCACCTCCTTCACACATTGCAATACCCATTGAAAATTAGGCCCCTTTTCTTTGTCCAAAAAGCAAAACGCCATTGAAAATGTTTTGTTTGTTGAAGTTAATCCGACAATTTCAAAAAATGGCAATTTAAACAACGTGGTATTGTATGTTGAGTCCATTAGCATGATTTCAGGGAATGTACACCATAGAGCATATGACGTGGGGTGAGCAAAAAATAGTTCCTCAAGCTCATTATGCTCATTTACCCTCTCGTAATATGTATACCCTGAATGCATCAAATATGAGTAAAGAACTTGGATTGGAGTTCTATGACCTATTAGGGCTCCACAGATCTTACTTTGTGCGTTATAGATAATTCTAATGCTAGACAAGTTATCCGGATTACGCTCCTTTATTGACGAAAATATATGACGTGGTGGTACGTGATACTCTGTCAATTGTTGCACCAAACTGAACTCATCATCCTTTAATCGCATTGCATATGAGAAACCATGCAACGACTCTGCAAAATCATGATTATGCCTATCACACTTCACCCTCAACCTCCAAAAATCTTATGTTTTATAATATTTCGCCACTAATTTGAATGGACAATCGGTTTTAGAGGTATTGGTTTTCCGTTTAATTTCATCTTCTAAACCTTCACGTTTATACTTCCCACCCTTTGAACACCCATAAATGATTGCATACAAATACCCCTTCTCTGATTTGGTTCTTTTTTTAACAATAACAAAACCGATCCCTCGAGCTATATTTTGCACCTAATCAGTTAGTTGCTCGGGAGAATTGAACACCTGAAAATACATTACAACTTTTACAACTTTTATTTTTTTTAACAACTTTTTTTTAAAACTTTTTTTTTTTTTTTTTTTTTTTTTTTTACATTGTCTTAGGAAAAAATAAGTAAAACCGCGTCTATACCACCCACAGGCCACAGACTTACCCTTATCCCACCCCACCCCCATCCCATCTATCCATACTCACCCCACTCTGACTCTTCTCTCTCTCACTCATACTTCCAATCCCATCCCATACCACCCCACCCACAGACGTACCCTTATTCCCTCCTCTCTCTCTCTCTCCCAAAACTGCTTGTTATGGTGGTTTAGATCTTCTTAGATCTAAAAACTGCTTTGATGGTGGTTTCGTTGGTGTTATATCTTTTTTGAAGGGGGGGGGGTAGAAGAACTCATCCCTGTGTTCTTGGTGGTTTCTTGGTGTTCTTGATGGTGAGACAGTGTAGATGGGATGGGGTGGGGTGGGATAAGGGCAAGTCTGTGGGCTGTGGGTGGTATAGACGTGGTTTTACTCTTTTTTTTTTAGATCTTTTTAGATCAAAAAAAGATCTGGGAAAAACTTGATGGTTTCTTGGTTAGATCTTTTTAGATCTAAAAAAATTGGTGGTTTACTTTTTTTTTTTGATGGGGTTAGAATAACTCGACACTTTTTAGATCTTTTAGATCTAAAAAAAAGTTGGTGGTTTCTTGGTTGGATCTGTGTTAGAATAACTCGACCCTTTTTAGATCTTTTAGTTCTAAAAAAAGTTGGTGGTTTCTTGGTTAGATCTGTGTATTTATATAACTCGACCCTTTTTAGATCTTTTAGATCTAAAAAAAGTTGGTGGTTTCTTGGTTAGATCTGTGTTAAAGGGGTCGAGTTATTCTAACCCCCCCCCCCTTCCCTATATGGTTGAAACTGATGGTGGTTTCTAAGCAGTTTCACATAATAGATGGTTTAGATCTATGGTAAAAACCATGGTGGTTTCATGGTTCTGATGGTGGTTTCGTGGTTCTGATGGTGGTTTCTTTGTGTTCTTGGTTTTGATGGTGATTTAAGAATTTTTTTGACTGCTTATGTTTAACTGCTTAGGTGGTGGTTTAAGCATTTTTTGACTGCTTATGTTTTGACTGGTGGTTTAAGCATTCTTTGTGTTCTTGGTTCTGATGGTGGTTTAAGCATTTTTTTGACTGCTTATGTTTTGTGTTAGGAATATAAATATTCAGATGAAGGATCGGTCACCCCGAGTATCTACTTAGCATTTATATAGCTCGTAGGCTTATTTATATTAGCTTAGTAATATTCATATTAGTATTAATAGTATTAGTCGTAGTTATATTTGTGGAGTGGGTCGGGGCTTTCCCCACTGTCAGCTCACTCCACAGCCCACTAGGGGCATAATATTAGTAAGTATAAATACCCCTTCCCACTCTTGGGAAGGGTTGGAACTTCTCATTATTTCAATCTAATACACACATCTTTCTCTCTCTAAAGTTCCCACTTTCTCTCTCTAAAACTCTTGTTATTCGATCCATAGATCTAGTCCCAAACGTGTGTTTATTGACTCGTGAATATCCTACAATTGGTATCAAGAGCCATGGCTAGGTCCATGTGTGTTAGGATTCACGGATTTGACTAGTTTTTGGGGTATTTTGGTTCGAATAAACTATCACCAAATATTCTATTTTGTGCTTTGTTTAGTGGTTAGAAGTTGTTTAATCTTGTACTTTCTAGCTTAGGGATAGCATAGAAGTAGTGTTTAGTGTTTGGAATCGTTGTTTCAAGCTTCGTGTGGTGATTTTTGGCTGCATCGTGTGTTTTTGAAAAAGTGTTCATCGTTGCTGTTTGTCTCTCGGAGACAAGTTCTAAGTTGCGGTTTGTGTACTTTTGAACAAGTGAAAGGCACTACAACAAAAGTGGCTTTTTAGCACCCTTTGTGTGGGACGGTATGATAATAGAGTCCTAAAAAACTGTTTAATAGGACATATGAGCGTTTGGGGTCCTTTTTAAATATTTGCTACTTAGGCGGTGTCCTAAAAAGTTATATAATAGGATGGTTGATTATTTGGGGTCCTATTATCATATAACTTAATAGGACACTTAAAATATGGATCCTAATAAATTACTTTATAAGACATTTAGTTGTTGGTGTCCCATTATGTGATAGTGTAATACGACACTTGATCACTAGATGTCCTATTATGACATAACCTAATAAGACCCTTGACACTTGGGTCTTATAACTTTAACCTTTATAGGACGTTTATTCATTATGGTTTTATTATAATACACCATAATAGGACACTTGAGTTTTGAGTCATAAGACATCAGTTAGTTAAAACGCTTATTCACAAAAGTTTTATTATAACAAAATTTAATAGGACCTCTGACACGTGGGTATTATAACGTTAACCTTTATAGGACGCTTATGCACAATGGTTTTATTATCGTACACCATAATAGGACATTTCATTTTAGAGTCATATAACATCATTTTTTTTAAAATGATTATTCGCAAAAGTTTTATTATAACAAAACTTAATAGGACCCTTAAGACGTGGGTATTATAATGTTAACCTTTATAGGACGCTTATGCATAATGGCTTTATTATCATACACCATAATAGGACATTTTATTTTTGAGTCATAAAATATCACTTTTTTAGAACGTTTATTCGCAAAAGTTTTATTATAACAAAACTTAATAGGACCCTTAAAGGACGCATATTCATTCTGGTTTTATTACAATACACCATAATAGGACACTTGATACATAAGTTATAAAACATTAATTATTTGGAACGCTTATTCGCAAACGTATTATTAAAACATAACTTAATATGACACTTGACACTTGGGTCCCATAGATTGATACACCATTATAGGACACTTGATATTTGAGTCATAAAACATCAGTTTTATGGAACGCTTATTCGCAAACATTTTTTATTATAACATAAGTTAATAGGACCCTTGACAATAGGGTCTTATAACGTTAACCTTTATAGAACGCTTATTCATAATGGCTTTTTTATGATACACCATAATATGACACTTCTTTTTAGAGTCATAAAACATCCGCTTTTTATAATGCTTATCGGAGTATTAAGTTTTATTAAAACATAACTTGATATGACACTTCACACTTGGGTCTCATAAATTCATCCACCATAATAGGACACTTGAAATTTGAGTCATAAAGTATCAGTTTTATAGAACGCTTACTTGTGAAAGTTTTATTTTAACAAAACTTAATAGGACCCTTGACACCTGTGTCTTTTAACATTAACCTTTATAGTGCAACACTTTCCATCATCTATTACAACACTTCTTTTTCGTTTTAACAATACTAGTGCAACACTTTTTCCAATAGAGGCAACACTAACTTTAGCTTTTAATTTCATACCGAATATTTGCTCAACAATATTCAAAAGCTACAAATATAGGCAATGTTTTAATTATACGTGGATACATAACTTGTTTCCATCATAGCAATGATATAATATCATCAATGATATCATATTCTAAATACAAATTTGTCAAAAGTCAAGCTACCATAAAGTTCATAAACACAAAAGTCTGCACACTAAAATAATGGATAATACTAAAATCTTCCTTGTCATGTATTCTCAAAAGACTTCCATTTGATAGTTGCAAATCTTGATTTCCGCCATATGCCATAATAAACCAACCTGGTAAATATATAAGCAAATAATAAAATTAGATTTTCTTACATTATGTGACCGGTATGTGCTTACCAACAAATAAGCCAGAAATTAAGCTTAAAGATCAGACTGCTTATAGGATTATAGAAGAACTAATGAACTAGGAAAAAGCTAATAAGCTACTAAATGAATGGAGAACTAACTGAAATAAGCTAAAGCCATCTAAAAGTGATCAAAATAAGCAGATGTAAACATAATAAGCAAAATCCACAAGGAAAAGCAATTAAGCACTTAAAAAGCAATTAAGCATACTAAGGCTACTGGTTCAGGGTCAAAGTGGCCAACTGAGGTGATTTTAAGCTACTGAAAAGCTATATAAAAGCTGATATAAAAAATCAAAAAAATGTGGAACAAGTAGATAAGCAACCTAGGAGTGATTGTACCAACTTTTAGAACATTTGAGCTTAAAATGAACTTGTGAAAATTCAAAAACAAAAGTTGATATGAACAATTTTAGTGTAGAATTTTAACTAACTCAGTCCTACTTTAAGGGTCCTAAAAGCTGTTTCTTTTTTTATCCTGTTTGGAAATGATATCTTTTTGCATAATGGTATCTGTTTCGAGTTGGTCCTGAGTGCATAAATTGTGTTTCTTTTTGTTCTTCTCCTGGCCACTCAAGAAAAACAAGAAAGAGAGATATACTCTCTTCTCCCTCCTCTCTCACTCTCACAGCCACACCAACCTCCCAACAACACCACACACCGCCGCGCCTATCGTCTCACCGACACCACCAAACTAACCACCATCACCTCATCAATCTTATACCACACTACATGCGCCACCGTACACCCTCCACTGCCTTTTTATCACCTCGACGCGCCACCATTTCTTGATCTAATCACCACCATCGCTTGTACTATTGAAGAAGAAGGTAAGTACCGAGCTACGCGCTGTGGTGACTCAGTGATTGAGTCGAGTCGTGACCTCCGAGTCACGATATATGTTTATCCGATTTGGGTTAGCTAAACACACGGGGAAACTAAAGATTTATTAATAATAAAAACGTGTAAAACTTGTTTGGTATCCGTGTGTGTGGTCGTGTTCGAGTCGTGCGGACCGTTGGGAGGGTGGAGGAGGAACGCCGGTGGGTAGGGATTTGGCAGAAAGAGGTTGAGGTGATGGAGGATCGAAGGATCTGCGAAATGGGTTTCTTTCTTTTGTGTCCTGAATGGGAAGGGGTAGGTTTTTTACACCCTTCTACATTAAGACATGTCCTTTGTAGAAAGCAAAAAAGAAACAAGTCTCATTTCTTTGTGTGAGAGGAAATGTTACCAAAAAGACCATTAAGCAAAAAATAAACACACTTAGTCCTACTTTAAGCCTCCTAAAAGCTATCTAAAAGCTACCATAAAAAATCAAAAAAATGTGAAACAAGTAAATTAGCAACCAAATAGTAATTGTGCTGAATTTTAGCTTAATTGGGCTTATAATGAACTTGTGATAAATTATAAACACAGGCTGTTTTGGACAAAATTCATAAAATTGCAGACTAATGATGGCTACTAAGGCAGGTTTTACCCTGATTTGAGCTGAATCTATATCAAACCCTTATGAAATGAAACTATCTCATGAACATCAACTTAACAACCTAAATGGAACATAAAAGTACCAAGAACAAGGGCTAAGAAACACAGGCACCAATTCTTTCAATAACAAGCACAGAAACATAAAGTGTTTAAGTAGAATAGTATCCTTCTAACTTTCTTTTAGTTCTGCTTCAAATTCAAGTAATTTCTCACGAATGGCTTCAGAAACATCTTCATATCCTGACGAATTCGTTGCTTATTTTGATGAAGAAGATCGCTGTTGTCCGTTAGCTTCACTTCAATCTGTCAAGTAAAGAATTGAAAGACGGGTTTTAGTTCTCATGGTGTTATGAATGCTAAAAATAACCCTATCTATCTCATTTAAATTTAACGTAATTATTTTATAGTTCATATTCAATAGTGAAATATGACATAGAAAATTACCTGCAAATCATCGAGTTCTCCAAATGAGAACTCTGCTAGATCCAAGTTGCCTTTAAATGTTTTCTTCTCTTCTCCGACAAGCCATTCCCCTGCTCACGCATAATCATATTATAAGCTCAAATATTGATGATGGATAAACAATAACAATTACTATCATTTTCTAGCAGCTTACTTTATACGGCCAAACACATTATAAACAAGAACAATAAAGACTTACCAATAATAAAGATAGATACTTGGGTAGAAGCTCATCAAATTCGCCTGAGATAAATATTCTTCTAACGTAGAGCTTGAGGTTAGATTTGTTGGCATTGTAGTAGATCTTGCATAGATCAGTCGAAGCCTTGGGAGGCAAAAACAGAACGACCTTGAACTCAACATCACCTTCAGCGTTGAAGTGGCTCCATGCCATTGGCTTCTCATCACCAAAATCCTGACATAAGAAAACACCCACTACTATTAGAATTGCATGGTTGAAATTTCATCTTATCTAGAAAATTTCATCTCAATACGAAAACACCCACTTCTCAATCAGTAGGCACCTCAAGTTCTGTTCTATTGCAAATCAGACCTATCCTTAGTATGTGTGAGATCATTATATTCGGTAGTAGGATTGTAATTTCCTAAAATAGGCACTGTTAGGTTTTCTGAATTGTTGGATATGTTATGTGTTTCGTCTGCTTCCCACCTGATTACTTTTGATAACCAAAAGTACAAGCAGGATAGCATTTGAAAAAATGAAATTAAAACAAGTATAAGACAGAAAGATAATAAGTTTAGTACCAAAGTATATCCATGTCCAAGGCTTTTTGGACATCAGCAAGTTTCTTTTTGGTTACATCAGAATGAACTACATGTTTGCTATTTATTTGGAATGAAAGGCTGATCAAATCAGTCAAGAAATTAGCAATTTCTCTTCCTAAACTTGTGTTTCTTCTTCTTTACTGATCCAACCCTATCATTGTAGAAGACCATAAGAGTTTCCAGTTGACCCAATTCATGACCCGATCTCAGATTGTGCCTCCAAGCCCAAGTCATTAAATCCATTGAGCAGACTACATCTCTCATTGATGAGACAGTTTTTGTTGGATTCTGATGAGTAAAGTCTAGCAAAGGTAGTCTTTAAGCAAGTATTACCAAACCAAATGTCGTCCCATAATTTAAAGTTACCACAATTATCGACCTTTTTCTTGAAAATCACATGCAAATCAATATTGGTTTTGAGAAGGTTGCGGTTTAATGAAAAAATATTTGTCGAGGGACTAGGGGGCAGACGATTTAAAGATGATTCTTCCAAATCCATAACACCATCTGAATAGCAAGTTTTGTTAAAAAAACAAATGTCTGAATCAGAAGGATTCCCATAACTTAGTTCACTAAGTTTTTAAAGATTAAAGCTATGAGCCTATGACTAACGAGGATGTAGGTAATTTTACATGGCGTAATAGTTTTTATTTATGAACTGGAAGACAAAGTACATGGTATTAGAATAGAATGGTATGCAGGTATGACAACCCACCTTTACCAGCAAGAAATTTTGGTCACTGGCTCCTCCCAAAGTGGGGTAGCGGTGGCATTTGCCAGGTGGTTAGAATGCTGCTATTGGAGTGAAGAGCGTACTTTACATCAGATGATTCAGAAATGTGGACAGTTTCAAAAACAATGGTTCAAATTTCCGTTCATTGTGTTGAGGCATGGGGGATTATGGTGTGAGATGGTACGATCTGGTTCGTTCATTTAGGTCAGTTCCTGATTGATTTAGGTCATTTCAGGATTGATCAATGATTTAAAATTTTTTGCTGTGTCTAAAGTTGTTGGGGGATAAGACTTAAAAACAGTAGATCTTAGTGATTTTTCAAGTGTTGGTCAATATGGGTAGCTAAGAATGCTAAAGTGATTAAAGGAAATGATGGTGCTTTAGAAAATAATGAAGGTGAGTTATTCTGTAATTTTAGCTGAACTGGAAGGCGTTTATCAAGTGAAAGAAAAAAAAGGCTTGTTTTCAGCGAATTAGTAATAGTATGCGATGAAGCTGTGGCGTGTGTGAATAAAGCAATTGATTCTCCAGTGGGATGACGATGTGTTGAGAATGATCTAGTTGCTAATAGTATAAGGGAGACAAATGTTGAGGCAGATGTTGCTGAGAAACAGGGCAGATGGACATCAAAGATTGGTTTTACTGATGCAATGCAGTAAAAGCCTAATAGTATAGTGCAGGTTAGAGGTGTATACTGCTATAACAGATTTGATGGGATAAAGATCCTCTAATCTATTGTGATTCAGGCTTCACCATTCTAACCAATGCTTTCTTCAGTTCAGTAATCAATTCTAAGAGAAGTTGAACCCTGTAATTGATTATGCTGATATATATGTAATTTAACCAAACCGTGTCGAAAGATTAGCCATTCATGAAGAGGAAGAAAAAGCTACATATAGGAGTTTCACAGGAGCTGTATGGAGGGATGACAACCAACCAATAGCAGCCAGGGATTAGAGTAAGGCTCCACAAAAAGTAAGGCAATGGCGTTGGCAGATGCTACTCAAAAAGGGTACTGATCTTTGGACTATGGCACTTGACTTCATATATACAGACAGACTCAATCACAATTCACAAAGCACAAAGATCAATACCCAAGAATTTCAAGAATGAACAAGCATAGAAGTACATCATCAACCAAGTAGGTTTATAAGAACAAACTCGGAAATAAGTAATCACAATACTCAAATAAACGAATGAGTACAGTAATCAGATAATACCAACTATAAACAAACCCATAGCGCTTCATCATGATAAAAATAAAACAACAAAATAAACCTAGAAACACAGCATTTTCATTCATTCATTTCGATTTACATCAATTTCAAGTCCTTAACCAAACACCCAAAACCTATCCAAATACTCTAGATCTAACTTAAACTTGCATAACCATTGCGAGTTTGTGACCTACACAATGTGGGAAACAAATTTTAATCTACTTGACATAGAAAGAGAGTATGCATGAACGAGAGGGCTAGGTTTTTGGTCAAAATCGCATCTTGCAAACAAATAAAATTAACCTTATAGGCACTATAAGAATCATTAGGCATCCTGAAATCATCCGTCAAGCCAATAACCAAGCTGTGTACTATGACATTGATACTCCATATGATGGAACGAGAACTACTCAGTTCTATTAGTATGGCTTAACATCGATAAATGTTTTCGTATTTCAAATTATCAACAATTCAGCTCAAATCACCTTACAGTTTCCATATGGCATTCAAACTCACCCTAAACATAAATATGCAGTAAATGTATTCATGTTCGATTTTATCAACAATTTAACACATACCATTATCTAAACATGTATCTTTCTATTTTTATTTAGTTCAATTTATCAAACACTTGGCGTGTACTAAGTGTATACCTCATGGAATGACAACAGTTAACCATAAGAAAAAGTATAGAATCATAACAAAAGCATCATAAACAACCATAAGAAAAAGTAAACGGAATATACCGCCGGAGAATCGCCGGCACCGGAGGAACTGCGACACGAGCCTTCGCCGGAGATTTAATCGGTGAAACAACGAGCCTTATGAAATGAAACTATTCATAAAAGAAAATTGGACATATAATCAATGTGGAGAAATAAATAAGACTGAAATGAGCTAAGAAACACAGACTTCGCAATTCAACTTCTACTATAAAATATTTCATCCCCAAAAGAATTGGTACTTCATATGCAATTTCTAATATAATATATTTCATGATAATTAAAGATGAAAGAATTACCTGTTGCTTGTCGTATGAACTAGATAAGGTGGAAGAACATTCGAGCAGGGATTAAGGGGTGAGTGATGTACTATGTTGGTTAATAGGTTTTGGTGAAAAAGAAAAACAAGGTTTTGGAGGGATGTAAATTTTTTTTAAGGAATGTTAAAAAGTTTTGGTGAAAAAAATGGCGCCATCAATCTAAATTTGGGCGGACAATTGCAAAATTATCTGGATAAATTAATTTTTTCTATGTAGTAACAACAAATGAAATTGGGCGGACAAAGAATGTATTTGCATTGGTATCTTGTTTTGTTTTGTTTATAAAAAAAAAAAGTTACTTGTTTCTTATGCTGTAACAAGAGATGAAATAAGATAATTACTCTATTTAAAAATGAGTTAACCGGTTAGACCCGCCGAGTTTTAAGTTTCCCGGTTCAACCCGGTTCTCGAAACCCGACCGGGTTTGGTTTTTTCCATTTATTTTAATAGAAAACCGGGTTGATCCGGTGGTCGAACCGCATTGATCCGGTGGTCGAACAGGTTGGTAAAAATAGTTTTTTTTAAATAAAAAATTGGGTTGGTCCGGCGGTCGAACCAGTTGAACCGGTAACACGGTGACTCGACCGGGTCGATTAATTGACGGAGATGATGGTGGTAAGTTCCGCTGGCAATTTTGGATGGTGGAATGATCGTGTATTTGGAGATGGACAAAGTGATTTTGATTTGATGATTTGGTCCCAAAATAATGATTTTTAATAAATTTTAGTCCTTATTATTATTATTTTTTTAAAAGTACCTTATATTATATCTATAATGAGGAAGGGCACTTTATTACCTCTTTGGTCGACTTACTCAAGTCATCATCCACCACTGCCTTCCCTTAACCGTTCGGCGGCCCCTCGCCCGATTCTTCATCGGTGTCATCATCACCAAATCTCAACGCTATGGGGCTTATCAAGTCGCGGTTGCTTGGTTGCTTAAACAATTCTTTGAGGGCCGATAGGTAACCCTCAATTACGGCCCGAACATCCGGAGGGTTTTGTCCCCCGCCTCCGGATCCTTCGGCCCCTCTTGTGTTCTGGATGGGAGTAATAGGTGTGGGGCTAGTCATTCTGAACTTCAAGTAGATCGAAAGGAAGGTCCCACGGATGGCGCCAATTTGTTGAAGCAATTTTCTGCAATCACTTCGGACAAGTAAGGGAGATCCCTTCGGACGAACTGAGCTGGGGTTCTTCCGAAAGGATAGGATGTGGGCCTCTTCGACTTTCTGACGTCCTTCGGAAACCTGCGCACAACAACACGCGTTAGGCTCGCCCCGGGTGCTATCCCAGGACCGACCTCCGGCGTGAGAGTAAGTATAGGGTATTCCGAGAGACCTTAAACAGTTATGTGAAATAAATGCAGGTAGGTCAGATTTAGTACATCTGTCATCTGTCACAAAGGTGATGCCACTTTTTGCTAATATTTATATTTTATCGTTTTGACTATCATTTTTTGACCCGATTTAGTACATTTTTATAACTTTTAATAAAAATGACAAAACTAATATATTCTAACACATTTCTCCACATTTTCGTCAAATTAATATATTTAGTTACGCCGTAACCTTGGTCAGTGTTGACTTGGGTCTTCTAGTGTAAATCTTTGTTACGGCGTAAGTAGAGAGTGGATCTACGCCGTAACTTTTGTCTGGTCAGCATACTTCTTGTGTATTTTCATTAATAAACCTCGCGTCTCTTCGTTCCTATGCTCATAATTTACCAGAAAATGAAATATTAACGAATACGAGTGTATATTCAAGTAAAATGATATAAATGGTGAGCATGTCAGAGGAAAATTGACACTAAAATATCAAAACTATTTGATGTTATCAATCATGCCGATCATCTAGATCTGTTCTTAAATGACTACTAATAACTTTTAGCCGTTCTTAAATGACAGCTAATAACATTCAACCACCATCCTCTACAAATCCCCACCATCTAAATCCCCCACCAAAACTTTATCAAGCATCCTTTCAAATTCAAGGACTACTTTCAAACCGTTCTTGTGCAAAGTGATGCTTGATCTAACCACCCTCCATCCACCATGCAAGCCACTTCCATCATCACTAGTCTTCACGGGATTTTAAACAACACACGTACTCCAAGACGTTGTGGGTCAAGAATCTCAAGTACCTTTGATCTGAAGGAGGTTTAAATGGACTATGACATCCTGTGTAAATGCCTTCATCATCAAAGGTGTAACAACAGACAATTTTCCAAAACTTATTTTACGAGCCAAAATAATTATTTTTATTTCCCTTAGCTTTTAAATCTCTTTGAACTTGTTTGAGATTGAAAAACAGTGGATATCTAGTTAAAACGTGAGCATTGTTCATTTATTGAGCCGGCACGGCCTAAAACACGTGAAACGAATCAAATTTGACAAATAAATTAATTTCAAGAAGGTTATGCATATTTATACTCGTTTTTATTAGAAAATTTATTTCGGACACAATGACGCAAGTTTCATAATTTTTGGAGTCCGTTTGTTATGTCTAATGGGGCCAACAAGGTTTTTACTAAAAGAATTGCAAAATTACAAAATCTACCCCGTGCTTAAATTTTCTCCGCCGCCCCTCCAGTTTATTTTGTCCAGGTTTGGCCCCTCATGGGTATATGATGCGTGGGTTTTGCAACCTTACAACAGGTTTTACCTCTCAAGGGATCTCAAGAGGCTTACAACCCCACCAGGCAGTGTACCTGACCGATGTAGTATAGTGTAGTGGTAAGTACGGGGGATTGATCGTTCTCCACAGGGAATAGTGTTCGTTAGGTATGAAAGGCTACTCTAATTAGGTCTAAGGGTTGAGGAAGATTCTTTTTATGTTTTTATATTTTTATGAAAGCAAGTAAAATCTCGGGTTTTGAAGGAGTGGGCGGAATTAGTTGCTAGTCAACTAACCCAAATTACTACAAATGCAAATAAAATAAAATAACAAAAATGAAAAGTGGTGAGAAACTTATGTGTGGAGAAATGTGTTTACTTAGATTTCCTTACTCCCTAACTATCTTTTACCGGTTAATTAGTGTGTATTAGTCGCGTGGATGACGGGTGTATTCCTTAATACCATTCGTGGGGTGGCGTACTTACTTCCCCAAACTCTACAAGCTCCTACTTCACTCCTATGTCGAGCCGGCTAGGAAGCTCCTAACATGGGATCACTAGAATTCGCTTGTGCATTAAATACAACCATAAAAACCTTTAGTACGCGTTTGGTTCATGTTTCTTAAGACGTTCAAGCAAGTTACCGAATAGGAAGTTAGCCAGTTTTCTTAAGCCTAACATAGATAAACAATCATCCAATACAACTAATAACACACTAACAACCAATAATCAATAGCTAGGTTTCATTAGATCTAAGCAAACACAAGATAAAATTAGCCTAACATGTTAAACAAAAGACAAGCATAAGATAGAATCAAACAACACATAGACATATTGAATGATTAATTGATAACTTATCTTTCAATGAAACATGGAAGATCTCAAGGCAAGAAGCCCTGAAAAAGTAGCTAAAATCGTCTTAGGGTTTTATCCCAAAATTCCACACACTAAGCTCTCCTTAATGACAAAAAATTAGAAAACTATATATAGACTTTGACATCTGACGGCGTCACCTTATGCATTGTGACGCCGTCACCTCGCCGCTTTTAGGGTTCCCGGATGACCTTCTTGACGCCGTCCCTCTTTAGCTCTTCAAAAATCCATTCTGGCTTATCAAGGCTTGACGCCGTCGGACCTATAACGTGACGCCGTCCCTCTTTGATTTAAGCCGTGACGCCCTTGATTTAGTTAAAGCGTGACGCCGTCAGAATTCTCATGCAAACTCACTGGCCCGTCATGAGTAAATTTCACATCCAACTTTTCTTGCCAAGGCATGACGCCGTCTGGAGTTAATGTTGACGCCGTCAAAGGTGACTTTCAGCACAATTTTGAGACTTTGCCGTTTTCTTCACTTTTATGCTCCAAAAACGTCCAAAATGCCTCCTTTTCCAGATTTCTCCTCAAAAGTACCTAAAATGACAAAAGGAACGATTTAGGGCAATATTTGATCAAATAAATACGATTTCGGGCTTAAATGACCCCTTAAAAGCGGTACACTTTTCGCCTCATCAAATACCCTTACACTTGAGATTTGCTTGTCCTCAAGCAAATGCGCTTTTATTCTAATCAAAATACAAGTTAGGGGTCATTTAATGCAAACATAAAAGTAATTACAACAAATAATCGTTCCACTTCAATCATAATAAGCACGGAGATTACATACTAGCACCTCACAAGTAGTGTTTAGATACTCACATCTCTCAAGTGTCATCAAAATAAATCTCATAAATGAAAACGGAAAATATCTCTCACTACCTGTCATAGCAAATAGATTACCATAGGCTTGGGAAAGGATCGAAAACCTCCTCCACTAGGCGTAAGCACCTAAGATAAACTATCAAAGAGGGCTTTTAAATGGGTTATAACGTTAGGTGTAGGGAAAAGGAAAACACGGTTTTGTTGGATACGGGATATTTTACTGGTGGCGAGTTAAAGATCTTGATCAATTACATGTACTATACAATGTTGCTAAGCCAAGACTAGACTCGATCTTAAGCTAGAAACAAAATAACATAAACATAAAATAAACATAAAATAAAACGGGATGGTAGTCCGTATGTTTTTTTTCTATTTTTCTTTTTCTCATTTTTTTTTTTGTATTTTTCTTGAAATTTTTTTTTTTTTTTTTTTTTTTTTTTTTTTTTTTTTTTTTTTTTTTTTTTTTGCATACACTTTTACCCTACCATCCAAAATAATACATCATAGGGGCATTGCATCCCCTTACACTTGAACTTTTATATAACTTTACAAATGACTATTCTAATGACTCGAATTAAGATAATTGAAAAACTTGGAGTACTTTTAAAACATTTAGCACATATGGGGGTAATAAATGATGTTCTTCCCCATTACTCCATTACACTAGTACTTTACCCATGAGTCCCAATCGTCCCAAAACAATATGTACAAGGATATGACTCGACTTAGCAACCATGTAATCAATTAGATAATTAACTTGGGTTTAAACAAATGTTGTCACAATAATGCACTAAAGATGAGTGCATACAAGGTAGGCTAAGGCGATTTGGGTGTACATTTAAGTGGGGTGTAACAAATTCTTCCTTTAAGTAAAATGCTTAAAGGTTGAAACGAAAAGATAGGCTCTGAGGGGTGTACTAGGGGTATCGTGTACTAAAAATGAGTACAACGCAAAGGGTGTGGGAGAATTACTTGACCAATGTAGCCAATGTAATTATAACAAAAACACAGGTGTAAAACATGGGTTAATCCTAATGCCTCTTATCATGTAGTAAATCTAACTACACGAATGTAGTCTCACTTGTGGCCTCGGAATGGTCCTAACGCAAGTTCTAGAATCTAAGTGCTACCGGTACACACATCATAGCATAAATGCTTTTCCTACCAATTCTAGGGGCGAACCTCACATATTTGGGGGTGGAAAATTTTTTAGTGGTACGGTTTTTTTGTGCTAGTCATATAACTCCTATCCGTGAGACGCTCATTAAGATCAAAGTTTCACTCTTATATGTTGTAAAAAATTTTAAATTTGGCACTAAAATTACCTTAACAAGTATTTCTCTCAGTTTTATTACACATCTACTATTAAACAAACAAAAATCAAGCGCAATTGTATTCTCTAAAGTATCGTACTTTTACCCTCCCCTTACACTTAAGATGAACATTGTCCCCAATGTTCAAATAACAAGATGTAAAAGCATAAAGTAAAAGAATGAAATCAAATACTCCCCTGATTTGCTCGTTGGATAATGAAATTACACGGTTAAATCTTCCTCCAAAGAGAATGTTGAAGCTCCATGACTAATGCATCGCCATAAGCTTGATTCAAAACATTTCCTTGTCCAAAATAACCTGTTGAACCTGAGAAAACAAACACGAAAACCTGCATAACATCGGCGGGATAAAATCTATATATAAGGATATAATGCTTGTGGAATGATAACTTTGCAGATTCCTGGAGATTATAAGTCGGAGATTTTAATAAAAACTTTTTATGAAAACAAAATTTTCAAAAATTTCTGGAAATTAAATCTGACGCCGTCAGGTTATAACCCCTGACGCCGTCAGAAATGACCTGACAAAAATTTTCGTTTTAAGTTTCCGGAAAATTTCTGGAAAAACCTTTACCTTACTTCCTGGAAATTCTGCAAAACATCATTATGACTCGATACAAGCATTTGACTCAAACAAATACGAATATGTATGTTAATTTATTATTATTACGATTCATGTTCATTTGTGTCCTAATAAACCGATTTAGATTTCCCTTACACTTAACTTTTGCAAAATACCTTTATATGTAGTTAAGACGAAGTTAAAAACAAAATAAAGCATTTTCACAAATTAGTTTTTGAACATGAATCAATAAGAATAAAAATTAAACACACATACGAAACAAATAAAAACAAATAAACAAATAAATAAACACACAAAGCAAATAAAACAAATAAAGATTGGGTTGCCTCCCAAGAAGCGCTTTTCTTTATTAACGAGTCTTGTAGCTAGACTCAAAGTCACGGGGTCTACGTTTTTCCGTTTTGCTTCTCAATTGCCCCTCTAATCATCCTAACAATCTCCATATCAATTTTGTATTTAGGTCCAAGGTTTAAGCAATCTTTATAATAAAGGCTTCTCTTATTCCAAACATGGTCCATGCCTTTTTCTTTATCCTCTTCATTGATGTCCTCAATCGCACCAATGTTGTCCATGTCAAATCGAGGCACAAAACGAAATTCTTTAACCCGATAAGGCATCCTATATGTGATCCTATCTATGTGATTAGAAAACTGAACCGTGCCTTTCGAACGGTCATACCTTAAATTGGATGCTTCGATAAATGGCTTACCTAACGCAACGCGAGATAGGCGGCAGTCAACAACACTTGCCATATCTTCTAAAATCATGAAGTTGGTGATAAAGGTAAAGTTCCCAACAAGGATATGTATGTCCTTAATCCTTCCAACGAAGTTGCAAACTCCGCCTGGACATTTGGGGTCCATCCTAGGCTCAAGTGGTGTATTTATGATTTGGCTATAAAGGCCTGAGGACATAACGTTGATTGGGGATTCACAGTCAATGTAAGCATGCTCAACGTATTGGTACCCAATCATACATGGTATCTTCACATTCCCGGGATCACCTCTCTTAATCTTTGGGTCAATTCTAACAAAAGGTGGTCGAGGGTTATCAACTAGGTTGTTATAGTAAGCAATCTCCTCCTTAGTGGGGTATTCGTTGAAACAATCATCCAACCTAGGATCTACCTTTACTTCCTCAATTTTCTCAACCAACTTATCAACCGTAAGATTATTACGTACTAAGTAATTATCTGAGTATATGGCGGTCCCTAAGTTGTTCAAGGCATAATCAAGCTCAATATCAATCGCTCTACTGAGCTCCCTGAGCTCACTAATCTCATTCTCAAGTTGGCTACGCAACAAAGCTACTTCGCCAGGTGTAAGGGGTGGATTCGCGTTTTCCATAATGGCAAACTGAATAGTCAATGAGAATTTGTTACGAACAAAAGCACAAAGAAAATAGATAGACTAAAGAAAACCTAGAAAAAAATAAAATAAAAATCTCACTAGAAAGGAATCTAGTGAGTAGACCTAATAGAAATAAAAATTCAACCTAAACAATAACTATTCCCCGGCAGCGGCGCCAAAAACTTGATGCGTGGGTTTTGCAACCTTACAACAGGTTTTACCTCTCAAGGGATCTCAAGAGGCTTACAACCCCACCAGGCAGTGTACCTGACCGATGTAGTATAGTGTAGTGGTAAGTACGGGGGATTGATCGTTCTCCACAGGGAATAGTGTTCGTTAGGTATGAAAGGCTACTCTAATTAGGTCTAAGGGTTGAGGAAGATTCTTTTTATGTTTTTATATTTTTATGAAAGCAAGTAAAATCTCGGGTTTTGAAGGAGTGGGCGGAATTAGTTGCTAGTCAACTAACCCAAATTACTACAAATGCAAATAAAATAAAATAACAAAAATGAAAAGTGGTGAGAAACTTATGTGTGGAGAAATGTGTTTACTTAGATTTCCTTACTCCCTAACTATCTTTTACCGGTTAATTAGTGTGTATTAGTCGCGTGGATGACGGGTGTATTCCTTAATACCATTCGTGGGGTGGCGTACTTACTTCCCCAAACTCTACAAGCTCCTACTTCACTCCTATGTCGAGCCGGCTAGGAAGCTCCTAACATGGGATCACTAGAATTCGCTTGTGCATTAAATACAACCATAAAAACCTTTAGTACGCGTTTGGTTCATGTTTCTTAAGACGTTCAAGCAAGTTACCGAATAGGAAGTTAGCCAGTTTTCTTAAGCCTAACATAGATAAACAATCATCCAATACAACTAATAACACACTAACAACCAATAATCAATAGCTAGGTTTCATTAGATCTAAGCAAACACAAGATAAAATTAGCCTAACATGTTAAACAAAAGACAAGCATAAGATAGAATCAAACAACACATAGACATATTGAATGATTAATTGATAACTTATCTTTCAATGAAACATGGAAGATCTCAAGGCAAGAAGCCCTGAAAAAGTAGCTAAAATCGTCTTAGGGTTTTATCCCAAAATTCCACACACTAAGCTCTCCTTAATGACAAAAAATTAGAAAACTATATATAGACTTTGACATCTGACGGCGTCACCTTATGCATTGTGACGCCGTCACCTCGCCGCTTTTAGGGTTCCCGGATGACCTTCTTGACGCCGTCCCTCTTTAGCTCTTCAAAAATCCATTCTGGCTTATCAAGGCTTGACGCCGTCGGACCTATAACGTGACGCCGTCCCTCTTTGATTTAAGCCGTGACGCCCTTGATTTAGTTAAAGCGTGACGCCGTCAGAATTCTCATGCAAACTCACTGGCCCGTCATGAGTAAATTTCACATCCAACTTTTCTTGCCAAGGCATGACGCCGTCTGGAGTTAATGTTGACGCCGTCAAAGGTGACTTTCAGCACAATTTTGAGACTTTGCCGTTTTCTTCACTTTTATGCTCCAAAAACGTCCAAAATGCCTCCTTTTCCAGATTTCTCCTCAAAAGTACCTAAAATGACAAAAGGAACGATTTAGGGCAATATTTGATCAAATAAATACGATTTCGGGCTTAAATGACCCCTTAAAAGCGGTACACTTTTCGCCTCATCAGTATAAACAGGGCAATTTTAGGGTTTTCTCTTTTGACTATAACACACCTCGCCGGATTGTCCTATTCCGGCGCCGTCATCGGAGTTCCGGCCAACTTCCGGCCACCATCCTTTTGATGCCGCCACGTAGATCAAGACACGGGGTTCGGTTCTGGAAAATTTGGAGCCAAAGGGAGCTCGTTTGATCGTGTTTTGAAGCCACCACAGCCGACAACCACAATCACCACCACTCGCCGCCACCCCTCTCCTCCTTTCCCCCTCGATTGGTAAGCCACACGCCACCATCTTCGTCATTTATTCATTTTTTTATATAAAACCCTAACCAGTAAACATTTATATTAACATTTATAAAACAAAAATTTATTTAAAACTCACAATACAACGCCTGACTGTTACCCGGAAAAGATGGATTATAAGTGATCGTTTTGTCTCTCCATACTGAATTGTTCATAGTTCATGTTATGATGCTACTAGTATAAGTGCAGTCCGTTTAAATGTGAAATTGACATTGACGTTTCTAACTTTTTTACCTGTGAACATTTTTGTAATAGAAACAGGATGTTAGTTTTAAAGCAGTTGTAGGTATTCAGTTAGAAATTGGTGTAGAATATGCACGTATTTTAGATGTTAATTATAACTACCTCAATTCTGATTGTTAGAAAGTGTGAGTTTACTAGGAACTAAGATGGATTATAAGTAAGGGGGTGTCTGTCTTAGCTTATTTGATAGGCTTCTGAGCTTACTGAAAGTTTGACATGGTTTTCTATTGGATATTTAGCAAGTAATATGCTTTCTTTTCTTGTTGGTTCGAAGCAAGCATTCGAAGTATCTTTAGCAGACGTGTCCCAGACACAGCTTCAAGGAAAAAATGATGTTATCTTGGAGTTCCATGTGGATGACACAACTGGTGCAAATGAGGTCGGTTATATATTTTGTTTTTATCGTACTGCAGTATGCGATTAAGCAATGTCTGTGTTTACATCGCTTATCTTTGAAGTATTGTATTTTCTTAAGCGTAAGGTGCCTGTTGAGTTGTTAATATTTTAGGCTTGTTATTGTTAATGACTTAATGCAGAAAGACTCGTTGATTTAAATGAGTTTTCACATTCCAACTTCTAACACTCAGTTTGTTGGGGATGAAAATCGTCCTCCTGCACAAGTAAGCTGCCTTAAAATACTCACTGCTATATCTCCAGTTAGGGGTCACATTTTCCCCTAACACTCAGTTTAAGGAATATTAATGTTTTATGACAAATCATGTACTTATTGTAGGGGACGATACAATGTTGAGCTTCATCTGTCATTTTTGCGACTTCAAGGGCAAGCCACTGATTTTAAAATACAGTACAGCAGTATCGTTCATTTTTTTGTCTTACCAAAGGTATTTTCTTTCTTCCATTGCACAAAACAACAAATATTTACACGTCACAACTTCACTTGATTCTTTCAGTTTCTTGATTATGTTTGTCATTGGTCATTGGTCATTGGATCTTTCACTACTTGCATATGGGAGTTAAACATACTGAAAATGGATCTGATATCATCTTTGCTTATGCAGTCCAACCAACCTCATACCTTTGTTGTTGTTACCCTGGACCCTCCTATCCGCAAAGGTCAAACGATGTACCCACATATTGTGATGCAGGTACTATTCCTACCATGCTTTTTAGATTTGTTCTCTCGCATGCTTAGCCCGGCATTAAACTTCTATCTGGTGCTGAATCGTTTCATGTTGGTGCAGTTTGAAACTGATTATGTGGTGGAGAGCACTTTGGTGATGAACGCGGACTTGTATGCTACCAAGTACAAAGACAAGTTAGAGCCTACATATAAGGTAATGATTCTAACATGTCTCATGCTATAGCCACAGCTCTATGATCAACTTTCTTTCTAAATGATGGTAACCAGGTATACAGTTATAGTCATTGGCTCTCACTTATAAATCTGATACAAATTTCTTTTTTACAATAGGGTCTTATTCATGAAGTCTTCAAAATGATCTTGCGTGGGTTATCTGGTACAAAGACCACTAGGCCTGGGAATGCAGCTGGTGAAGAAAATGATGAGGAGGTTAGATTTTCAATATTTTCTAATGTGTAGCGGTGGCAAAGCTGGCGGTTTGGATAAGGTGTTAACACAGAATATAGATCAAGCTGTATTTGGTTGACCCGCCAACACCTTATGCCCAACTTCTTTTGAATTATATAATTACTTTGGTCTAAAATATGATGGTAAAAATTGTTTATCGAAGTAGTAAAATTTACTTGTTAATTGCAACAATCTGGGAGGTAAGCATTTGACTACACTTTAAGAGACTTACAGGCTGTTTGACTTATTTGACCCATTTTCTTCATAACCAGAGTTTAATATCTGCTTGGCCCATGTAAATACTTGATATAATTACCCAGGATAACCCACTGGTTGTTAATGCCACCTCTAACACTGGATGTTTCTCTAGTTGTTTGCTCTTGTTCATCCTTTTTCTGTCCCCTGATCTCCATTTGTAAATGTTGCTGACAGGACGACGATTTTGTCGCTGACAAGGAAGATGATGGTTCACCCACTGATGATGGAACATAATGCTTATACATGGATGTTTATTTGTAGGTGGTCCGTGAGGATTGAGAAAGGATGCATGATGACCCCGGACTAAGCTTCTTGTTGCTTTAATTTCTTGTTTAATGTTACAAGACTTTATGTTGGATAATGTTTATACCTTATTTATGTTTAGTGCTTTTGTTATGAAAATTGTTTATTTGAAATACAATTTCGTTTTATTCATTTAATTAGTTGATGTTTTATTCATATCGTAAAATAGAGTGTGGATGCTGAAAATAGCGTCCTATCATATGACTTGTTAGGACTTTGAAATTGTCCTATTAAACTTATTAAGCGTCCTA
Organism: Artemisia tridentata subsp. tridentata; assembly: GCA_021014915.2. Lineage (NCBI taxonomy): Eukaryota > Viridiplantae > Streptophyta > Magnoliopsida > Asterales > Asteraceae > Artemisia > Artemisia tridentata. The sequence goes on along the minus strand of CP139507.1, from coordinate 387,423,712 downwards.
ACAATTAACTTTTAAGGACGCTTAACATTGTAAAAGTGTCCTAATATGTTGTTATTAGGACGTTATTTAGGTTTTTCATAGACATATAATGCGACTATAAAAATTGGTTTTATAATCTTATTTGGGATATTAGGACCCTTTTCTTGGTATTAACGTAGCTGTCATAAGCGTCTTATAAATTGATTTTTAAGGACGTTTCTATGTGTATCAAAAGCTTAAAAGTAGGTAAACACATGTTAGAACATTGTAAAAGAGTCCTAATATATTTTTATTAGGACGTTATTTGGGTTGTTTATAGACCTATTATGCGACCATAAAATTGGTATCATAATCTTATTTGAGTTATTAGGACCCTTTTCTTGGTTGCTAAAATAGCTATGATGTTGCATCATATGCGTCCTAACAATTAACTTTTAAGGACCTTTTTATGTGTGTCAAAAGATTAAAAGTAGGTAAGCACATGTAAAAACATTGTAAAAGTGTCCTAATATGGTTTTATTAGGACGCTATTTGGATTGTTCATAGACATATAATACGACCATAAAATTGGTTTCATAAGGGTATTTGAGATATTAGGACGCTTTTGACCTATTACAACCCCCTTACATACATCCCTTTCATCCTTGGTCCTATTAAATGAAAGGTCCTATAAAGTACCATTTTATGACGCTTTTGGGGGTCCTAAAAAGCCACTTTTCTTGTAGTGAGGTGCGGTTTGTGTTACCTCGAAGTAGCGGTTTGTCTTATTACCGGTTTTGGCTAATAACGACAAAACGCTTAGAAAGCGACGTGTTTGGCGGATTGTATTGTGCGGTTTGTCTGTGCGGTTTGTGTTGTGTAGTTTGTCTGTGCGGTTTGTCTGTGCGTTTTGTGTTGTGCGGTTTGTCTGTGCGGTTTGTGTTGTGCGGTTTGTCTGTGCGGTTTATCTGTGCGGTTGGTGCTGTTTGTTGCTGTTTGTGTCTTGCGGCTTGTATCCACTGAGGTGCTATTTGTCCGTGGTGGTTTGACCAAAGTTGACTTTTTACGTCAAAACTTCAAACGGCCATAACTTTTGAGCCGTAACTCCGTTTTCAGCGAAACACCTGTCAAAACGACCGGAACAGCCTGAATATTGTGAGTTTTTGTCATGACAAAGTCGTGAAACGAATTTTTCGAGGCCCAAATCCCTTCCGGAAAGAAGTTATTGAGGTTTTAAGTTTTTCAGACCAAAATTTCGCCATAATAACTTGCAACAACCATACCAAACAGATCAACAAGTATACCAGACCTTCATCATAACACATATCAAGCATCATTTCACGGTTTATTCTTGATTTTGTAAAACCCCGCGAAAGAATCTATTTCTCGGTTTAAATCATAGAATTGTAAAATCCCGTGCACGTTAATATCATGTCAAATACTTCAGATTCTGCTATATCAGAGATACTCAGATTGTACAACATGATTGACAAACAAAAGATTCCCACAGATGTTCGACAAATAAACGTGTTTGACTATGTTGGTGCCAATAGAGACTTTGTGTGCCCGAATTCTCAAGAAAACAAGCTTCATCAGCCACTGACAAATGTTGGGGAGTCAGATACAGCAATGAACAACGTGCAACACATGAAACACAATGAAGCGTCGGCTGAACCTAATGGGGTATCTTCTGTCATTACTAATGATAATGTGTTGCATGAACAAAAGATTCCCGACAAAGTACAACAGAAAAACGTTGTTGAGTAAGATATTGCTTATATGGGAAATAGCGATGTTTTCCCATATGAACAATATGTGAATCACAACGAAGCGTCTGTTGTACCTAGTTGTGCATCTTCTGTTCTAAATGATGATTATGTGCTGCATGAGAACACTGTGTTTGTTCCTGATGATAACTTGATCACTAGACTAAACATCTATAAGGAACAAGTAGCCATGTATGAACAACGTGCTAAGTTTGAACTTAATAAACGCGAGCAGAAATTAGAAGGTCAAATGAGTACACTTATTAAAGAGTCTAGAGTAAGAGAAGAAACATTAAAATAAGAGTTGAATTCTTTGAAAAATCAGCTAGAACTGTCTGTCAAACAGAAACAGGAAGTACAAAATTGTATAACTACACGTAAGCTAGAATTCAAAGAAAAAGAAAATGAACTCTTAAATAATTTTTCTAGACTCAAAACCTTAAAGAATAAGCTTGAGGATAAGTTGTACACACAAGACCAAACCAGACAGACTGCCCAAATGATGTATAAGCATAGAAAGTTAAGTGACAAGCATAGTGAAAGCAATGTAGGTGAATCTAAAATAGCTATTCATGAGATTGCTAAGGTAGCCCAACCTGCATTAAATGATTCCAATGTGATGTTTATGCCTAATCATGACCCGCCTGAGCATATCTACTCTAAAGAGGAGGATGAGATAAGTGAGAGAACAAGGGAAAGAATGAATGAGAAAATGAGGGATCCCGAGTGCATAGCCAGACGAATAATAGTCAAGCCCCATGACTATAGTGAGGAAAATCGTTTGACTGTGTTTGCTCCTCAAAAGAAGTTAACACCTGAACAGATATTCTGGAAACAAGATAATGAAAAACTTAAGGAAGAAAAACTTAAGGCCAACACCCCTCTCATTAGAAAAGTTGCGTCCATAACGGTGTATCCTCCCAATACACCTAGGAATTTGGTGCCTTTGTCTCTTCCCACTGAATGCAAAACCTTAATTAGCTTATATGTGCTTTGGCAACTATTTGCTGATTTCGATAAAACATGTAAGAAGAGAATCACACCAACCGACATTACTAAGGGGGAAAGGTGTTTTGAGCATGCAAAAAGGTGTTACTTGACTGAGGTCATGCCATTCTTTAAACTACTTAAAGAACATTTTGAAGGGATGCAAACTGCCCTTAAAACTTAAATAAATGAAATGAAAGTAGTGTTTAAAGATATGAAAAATGAGGTAACTCAAAATGTGATAGAACTTAAGACTCGTGAGATTGAAAGAAAGAACATTCTCATCACAAATGAGAATTTGATTGCTAGATGTATTGCACAAGATGTATTTTATACTGCTACTGATTCTGCATTATCTGCTTGTCAATTTCATGACTATTCTATTGCTTTGAATGTTACCCAGAATCGTGTTGTTGAGCTTGAGGGGGAGAATTTGAAATTGCTTGAAAAAATTCAAAATGATGACCATGATAACATGGTTAAACGTTTTTCAAAACTAGAGGTTGATTATCAGAAGTTGCAACTCAAACATCAACACTTAGAAGAAAAATGCAAAATATCAAATGTCAAGACATCCTTGGATGCTCCTGAGTTTGATACATATTTTGAATTAAGCAAACGTGATGAAAAAATTCAAGCTCACACGAACACGATTCGACTGTTAAGGGCTCAAATTGCCCAATTGATGTCCAACAAGTGTGATGTGTATGGCACCAATAAACCTTCGTCTTCAGATTCTCAGAATTTTCAGTATCAAGACACCATCAACAAGTTACATTATGAAAATGAGTGTTTTCGAGAAGAAAATTCTAAGATTAAACAGCATTACAAAGAGTTATATGACTCAATTAAAGTTACACGAAATAGTCATAATGAAAAGATAACTTCTTTGTTAAATGAAAATGAGAATCTTAAGACTCAGGTGAAAGGAAAAATGCCAAGTACCACTTGTAATTGTGTTGCATCAAATGTCTCTGCTTGTAAAATGTATGATGTTGATGTGGGGCCTATTCCATTTCCCATGAGAAACAACAGACCTGTCCATCAAATGTATCTCTGTCACCTTAGGGATGGACTTGACACACTTCGTGAGGTTGTGGAAGAGGACAGAATAGGAAAACCACTTGATAAGGCAGTAGGTTATGCCTGCGTCCTCACAAAAAGGATCCAGGAACAGTTAGAATATGCCATTGGCACGGGTCCCAAGTCTAGCAACCAAAGAGATAGATTAGGTGCATCATCATCCACAAGTAAGAACAAGCATGTAACCTTTGAGGTACCCTTGGAAACTTCAGATCCCAACACATCAAAACATGTTCAGCAACTAGAAGTGAAAAAGACTAAGATTCCCATCAGCCCTTCTACAGGAGTTAATAGTGACACTAAAGCTAGCAAGTCAAAACCTAGGATAAACATAAAGAATTCTAGGACTTCACTAGCTAAAAGTGTTCCTAAAAAGAAAGTAGAAGACCACATGAGGAACAATAAGTCAGAATTGAGCAAAAAGAATCATAATTCAAACCCTAATTCAATTTGCAAGACATGTAATGAATGCTTAATTTCGCGTAATCATGATAAATGTGTTGAGAAATTTCTGAAGTTGTCCAACAAATCCCCAGTTAAGAAAGTTTGGAGAGCTAGAGAAATTAAGCAAACTTGGAAAGCAACAGGAAATAGGTTTGCTAAAGTTGGTTACCAATGGATGCCCACTGGAAGGAAATTCACTTTAGGAGAACAGTGCCCTTTAACTAGGATAACTAAATCTAAAGTAGTGCCTGTACGTCAATGGAAGCCAACTGGAAGGAAATTTCCTGTAGGAGAACAGTGCCCTTTAATTAGGTCTACTTCCACTAGCATTCCAACTCCTACTGAGACTCGGGCGAATGATGCTTCTGTTCCCACTAACCAACTGGACCCCAACTTAAATTGGGGATCCGGCACTCCAAACTCTCCATTTTTGTCTGTTTTCAAATGCAGGTCATACGGATTATCCTTTGACATTTGGACTCAGGCTACTCACAACATATGAGGGGAATTAATAATGACGTCTGTACACATCAGTGCAGGCCTCGCTCTTCATCAGTTATGACGTCTGTTCAAATCAGTTCAGGCCTCGTTCTTCAAAGAAAAGAAAAGTGTACGCTTGAGTGCACTTTATCTTCAAAAGAAGAGGAATCTTCTTATTTATGGCCATTCTCATCAACAAGTTTCATGCTCTTTCCGTGCTTATTCAGTCTTCAAGTGGATCGACGCACATTGGAGTATACTCTTATTCACTTATTCAACCAAAAAATTGCAGTTGACAGGCATATGCAATTTTTGAGGGGGGGGGGGAAAGGGTGAATAAACAACATGTCAGTCTTCAAGAACCGTCAAGTGGAGCTACTCACAGTTGATGGTATTCATATTCACTCGTTCATTCATTAAAAAGTGAAGTTGGCAGGCATATGCAATTTTTGAAGGGGGGAAAGGGTGAATATTATTCTACATGTTGATTGATGATTGAGAAATGGTCATACGACTCCTGAATACGTCAGTTCAGGAGTCGTGCAAACCATGGTTCTCCAACACTACATCTTCCTCCGTCTATCAAGGTGTTGAAGAACATGGTCATGGAATGCTAATCGACATCGTCTCACAGGCTGGTACAATCAGCAACAAAGGGTTTCTAGTCAATGCTTCATGTACACGTCATTATGCTGCATGTACACATCAGGATGATGATTCCGATTAATCGTAACCATCATGGGGGAGAGAAATGTGTACACCAAGGACGCACAACAGGTTCACGTGATCGGGCTTAATCATTTATTCCGGTGTTGATAACCGCAGAGATGATCAGTGGTTCAACTTGTTACCTTGGTATTAACGTTTCACTGTTACGTCATGGGCTGATTAATCGTAACCATCAGGGGAGAGAGAATGTGTACATCAAGGACGCACAACAGGTTCACGTGATCAGGGCTTAATATCCAAGGATGGATACATACTATAGATGATCAGTGGTTCAACTTGTTACTTTGGTGTTATACTAAAGACTGAAGAAGGTCAAGTCGTCAGTCTATTCTACATTCTCTGTTGGGTGTTATCATCTCATGTGTATGCTGCGGGCTGATGGGTTATATGTAAGGTTACTGGAAGGCATTTGGTGAGATGAAGATGGTTGGTATTCTGTTCCTCCATATTGGGAAATCTTGAAGAAGGTCGAGTCTACAGTCTTCTCTACACTCTCCGCTATGTCTTAGAAGACTAAAGACGGCATGCATTTGGTTATCTAAAGACTTCTTCATATTATGGGCGTTCATCCAAAGTCTTCTTTCTATTATGGGTGTTCATCAGAAAGGTTGTCAGATTGGGGGAGAGCACTAATTTGGGGAGTGTGAAAAGTCTGAATTAATCCCTGATTAAATGTGCTCACATTGCTCTTCAGCAAGTAAAGGAATGGCAGCGGAAATGATCCAAGAAGCTGAGGAGTAATGGTTTTGGTTCGTATCCTTGTACATATTTGCTTCATATTTTTTTGTTCATATCTTATACCATTTTGTAAATAGATATATAGAAAACCTGCAAATTGTAAATAGAGAAACGTAAAACCAGAAAAACCATAAAAATTAAAAAATAGAAAATACCAAAAATAGTTTCACCTAGGCATGTCTTCTGTTTATCGATAACATTTACGGACTTAGAAATGTCATTCAATAATGGCACGGGTCTTTAAATGAAGCTCGAGCAGAAGTTAAAATGGATGGTTAAAACATGTCTAAATGGCTTGCTATTACTTTAGATAGCAACCCGCGCTTCAAAATGGGGAAAGCACGTCGCCAAAAAGACGGTTGTTCCTCCAACTGGGTGATGTTCACCTGGGCATGGATTACTTTATATCCATGTTTCTTCGATCTGATGTACGTTTCAGTGCATCATTTCTGGTAAAGGAAGAGAAATCTTCTTTGCATACAAATAGTTTTCATTCAATGATTCTTCTGAAAATTATTTGTGAGACACTTGGTGATTATGTGTTACCTGAAATTCTTTTACTCTTGGATTATGCATAAAATTTGTCACTCAATCAACGACTACAAATCTTTAACTAGAATACGGGTCATTGATTGAGGGGGAGAGTGAATTCAAATTTTATATCATCAAACGGGTTTCTAGATTAATTCATATTCTTTGAAAAGGTTTTGTAGCTAATGGGGTATTAGTTGAAGAGGATCTTGCTAAAACTTTATATCAAATGGCCAAACGTGTTAGTTGCTAGAAAGTTTAGGACATTATGTGCAATTTGCTTATAGTTTCCTAGCTTTATGTATCTAGAAGGTTCATTTGTGTTTCTTTGGTATCCTCGTTTAATCCCCTAAATACTTTAAGACTCAAAACCTAAAAGAAGTAAGAAAACCAGTTGTGTTTGATGTTCTTGAATACTCCTATGACATTTGTATGATCTGAATGAATGAGTTTCAAATGTTGTCTGACTTCTGTTAGTCGATTGCTGCATAATTGTTGTTGAAATAGTGCAGATGTTCTCAGGTTATCCTTAGGTATATATCTATCGTGTTAGAATCTTGTTCCTAAGATCCTGAATTGAATGATGAAATATGAGTGAATTGCCATGTTCATGATTGTTGATTGCTCTTCATGCTAGATAGTAGTTTGACGTATTTCCTGACTGTGGTTTGATTAAATGAATATGGTATTATAATGTGGCAAGCTGCTGAAGGGTAGCTATTAAGGGATAGTGTATCTGTATGTATGTATATCTGTATTGATATTCTTATGCAGATTCCATAGCCAAAATGAATGTACCAGTTCCCGCTCTAACCATTTGATCAGACGTTCAAACTCTATTGATTGGCTCAGAATTCACCACGACAACAACATCGGCAGCAACAACAACAACAACACCGTCATCACCACCACCACCTTCAGTGAAACAAAGCAATATTTGTTCCGATCTCGCCAAGTGGGGATCTACAATACTTGGACGTTCTTGTTGGTGGATGGATAATCGATGTTGACCAATGACTCCCTTCAGAGAAGCGGATGATCACATCATCTGTGCAAAAAGGTCAATATCATTCGTGTCATTAAAGTCATCTTGTGCATAAGAAGCAGTGAATCTCCCTCTTAGATTAAGGGGGAGCAAAGTATGTTTCATCATCAGAACATGTTAAACCTGACCACATTTTCTCCCATGTTTTCTAAATTATTTAAATCAATTGGGATCACAAATCTCAAAAGGTTTGAAATTTTTGATCGGGGGAGAGAATGTGATTTAAATATGAAACCTGATGAAAATGTGATGTTTTGGACTTAAACGTTAGGCTCTCCCATATGTGCTAAACTCTTTCGTATATCGATGCACATATTGAGGGGGAGCAAATGGACAAAAAGGATTTGGCCTCGTAAGCGATCGTGACTCAGACTTGACAAATGAATTGATGATAGCTAAATTCAGTAGTCGAAAGGACATGTCCTGGACGGGTAATAATTTCAAGCCATTTTATCTGGTGATGTAAGCGTGTCTCGCAAAGGACGTGTCTAAGTAGAATGTACCGATTTCGAGCGATTTTCCTTGAATGTGATCTGGACGGGTAATAATTTCAAGCTAGTTTACTAGTGATGTAAGCGTGTCTCGCGATGATCATGTTCTTGGAAAATCAATCAATTCAAAAGTGCGAGCTTCACCTGACATGTGCAAATTTATAAAACAATCATTTGAGCACATGTTGAGGGGGAGCATTTGAAAAATATAAAACTATCAAGTGTTAGCAAAAATGTGTTTTCAGAATAATGAACACTTTGAGAGATTTTTCAAGGATTTGGTTTTATGGCAATCGTGGAAGAATACCAAAGACTGACCATTTTAATGAATGCATGGAGTTATAAGGATGGTTAGGTTAGGCTCAAGTTCCCACGATCCCGCCAGAGCCGGAGGGATCTACCCAGGGACAATCCACTAGTTAGTGTAGAAGTCCTTAGGTATGATTAAAAACGGAGAAAAGTGAATAAGGGAAGAGTGCCGACTGAGATGGAACTAGTACTGGAACAAACCCAACAAGGTACTAGTAAGGAAGTCTCGGTAAGCACTGAAGGGGTTGAAGAATGAAAAAGAAATGTAAAGGTAAAGGGTGAAAAGAAAGAATCCCTCCTTACACTTTAGGCAGAAACCAGGTCAATACATATGCTGTCAGAATCACTTAGTTGATTGATGACATTGAAGACAAAGTATCATGGACCCAGTGATACGCTGCACAACCCTCCCTAGCCACTCAAGGTCCCTCAAAGGATTCTTTTTTCAATTGTCACGGAGTTCAATACATTTCTATCGTCTCTCTCACTCCGAGTTAGATGATATTGAAAAGGTGGCAGTTCTCTCCAGCCTCCGCTCACTAAATCAAAACGCACTATCGAGTCTAGAGCCACGAGATGCATAATAAGATCTCATAGGGACACGAATTATTTCTACACTGGTTGTTCAACATTAAGGACACCAGTTGTAAACTCATGAGTCCTACACAGATCTTAGCAATCTGCCAGAACATTTATGAGAGAATTTACAAATGTAATTCTCAATGATTGAATGGAAATTCCTGCCAGGGTCAACATCAAGCAGCCCTGAAAGCAGATCACTTCGGTAATTCCCTGTGGATTACGCTTAGTGATCGCGGTGGTTTCAAACGGTCTACAGTCGTGGAGTAATCTCCAGCGACTCACCTAATCTTTGATATACTACGGTACGATCTTAAAAAGCCCTCTGTGGGTTTTCGATTAGGAACGGTCCTGGTAAGGATTAGAGAGAGTTTTCACACTATGCTGTTAACTATCTCGAAGTCCGAACCTGTAAGTACCGGACGGTTTATTGCTAACTGTCGTATGCAGGAACTTCTGGCAGTTGAAGCTGATTGCTGTTGCAGCTGTTAGCGGTTGTAGCTGTTTGAGGTTACAGCTGAATGCGGTTGTAGCTGGTTGCAGAAAAGATGTCAATCCTCTACCACATGTTCACACTACATCATCATCTTAATCAAAGAAGTCATGATCAACCTAAAGACCTTTAACACAGCTTCTGCAAACTCTGATGCTGAAGATCATGACACCAAATAGTGTGAGCATGTCGGCTCGAAGACTATCACATCACGTGGAGACATACTGCTGTAAGATGACTTGGAAACAAATGTTGGATGATAAAGTCGAAGAATACTCAAAGATCATCCAAGACAATCAAACAGTCATCAAAAGATTACTGCTGAATGCACAATGTTTCAAGACAATGAAGAATCAAAGACTACGAGCTATGAAGACAACTTCAGAAGACAAAATGCTAGAATTCAAGTTATTATTTCCGGGGTGACCTCCCTTAGGGGGAGATTGTTAGGAATATAAATATTCAGATGAAGGATCGGTCACCCCAAGTATCTACTTAGCATTTATATAGCTCGTAGGCTTATTTATATTAGCTTAGTAATATTCATATTAGTATTAATAGTATTAGTCGTAGTTATATTTGTGGAGTGGGTCGGGGCTTTCCCCACTGTCAGCTCACTCCACAGCCCACTAGGGGCATAATATTAGTAAGTATAAATACCCCTTCCCACTCTTGGGAAGGGTTGGAACTTCTCATTATTTCAATCTAATACACACATCTTTCTCTCTCTAAAGTTCCCACTTTCTCTCTCTAAAACTCTTGCTATTCGATCCATAGATCTAGTCCCAAACGTGTGTTTATTGACTCATGAATATCCTACATTTTGACTGGTGGTTTAAGCATTCTTTGTGTTCTTGGTTCTGATGGTGGTTTAAGCATTTTTTTACTGCTTATGTTTTGACTGCTTATGTGGTGGTTTAAGCATTTTTTGATCTTTTTGATATTTTATGTGAAATTGCTTATGTGGTGGTATGTGAAACTGCTTATGTGGTGGTTTAAGCAGTTTTTGATCTTTTATGTGAAACTGCTTATGTGAAACTTTAAGCAGTTTTTGATCTTTTTGATCTTTTATGATCTAATAGCAGTTTGATGATTTAAAAAAACCGAGATACTGGCGATGATGATTTAAAAAAAAAAAAAAAAAAAAAAAAAAAAAAAAAAAAAAAAAAAAAAAACTTGTCGATTGGCATGGCATAACCGAATGGATGGCAAACACTTTGCAACCTTCAAATTTGCAGCCATATAATTAAAAATAATAATCTGAGCCATCTCGATTTATCATTTTTTTATAAACGTTACTCATTTTATTTTTGAAAGTAATAGCGTAAAATTATACCTCGTTCGTGTAAAACGGTGATGTATTCATCGTAAACTAAGCTTTTTTGATCTTCTAGCACTATCTTTGAAACTGCTTATGTGAAAATGCTTATGTGAAACTGCTTCTGTGAAACTGCTTATGTGAAACTACTTATGTGAAACTGCTGCTTATGTGAAACTGCTTATGGGAAAACTTTTATGTGAAACTGCTTACGGGAAAACTTGAATGCAACTTTGAATTGATCATTTTTATAACTCAACAAAGATTCTTCAAACAGTAAAAAACAGTATACATAACACTTTCCCAAGACTTAAAGTATGAACAAAGGACACAAAAAAAAAGGACACGAAAAAAAATAAAAAAAAAAAGCAAAAAAAAGCAAAAAAAAAAAAAAAAAAAACAAAAAAACAAAACAAACTGACAAAAACTGATTGTGTAAAACTGTTTTTAGTAGAAGACAAAAAAAATAAAATACATACATAATAAGACAAAAGGACAAACATAAAGGAGGGGTTAGTAGGGGGTTTGTATTAAATACTTAGGGTGGAGGGAGTCATGACTCTCCAACCCTCCAACACTCTCAAAATTAACCAATCAAATTCCTCCACCTCATTTTAACCCTTCAACCCTCAATCCAACCTTTTTTACTGGCGCCCATCACTCTCAACTCTCCCAAATCTTTTTTTAAATATTCATAATTTGTCCTCCAAAATTATAAATTTGCAACATTAACCCTTCCAATACTAAACAATTATATAAAAAAAACAAACACTTGATTAAAAATAAAAATACAATTCCTAAAAATTAAAAAGTACAATTCCTAAAAATTTAAAACTACAATTCCTAAAAATTAAAAACTACAATTCATAAAAATTAAAAACTACAAATCCTAAAAATAAAAAACTACAAATCATAAAAATAAAAAACTACAAATCGCCCCAAGTCCAAGGCCAGTTATATTTCGCAGCTATCTCACGCTTCTTATCAAGCGTCCACTTTAGCATTGCGGGATCGGTGATGTGCTGGTGCGATTTGTTGTAGAACTTGTGATCTTGATATAAGGCCTTTTGTGCAAGATATTGGGCCTTTCGTTCCCTCTCTTGGAGATGTTTGTCCAAGAGTTCTTGTTGTTTCCTTGCGTTCTCCTCCAACAAACTTGCTTTCTTCGACGTGTAATCTTGGACCATCTCGGCAACACTAACCTTCGACGAGGCTTCACTAGCAACCTTTTTTCCTTTTCTTGCACGGCTATCTAGGGGAGGCGCTGGGTCTTCATTGAGATTTGGCAAAACGGTATCAAATTCGTTACTAGCCGACTCATAGTGGCCCGATTCCGAGGACTTTCTTCGCTTATCGGAATGAGAGGTTTCCTCATCTTGGACACACTTTTGTTCCAACCATTTTGCTTGGTCTTTGACAATTTCCCAAGCTCGTAGATGAGTAAAAGGTTTGCCTTGTTTTTTCTGAAAACTATCCATGGCATTCTTGAGGATATCAATATCGCTACAACCACTCTCCCAAAGACGTCTCTACAAATACAAATGTATAACTTACATACAATATAATGTATATTTATATATAATATAATTAAAACATATATATATATATATATATATATATATATATATATATATATATATATAAAATTAAAAAAAAAAACGTATATAATTTACCGATTGGTGGTATAAACCGTTGAACACACTTATTAGCCCGTTCATTTCCCTCCACTTTGTGGTTAGTGAATGATGACTTCGAGTAGTGTCTTTCACATTCGTGGCGAAATGCGCCAAAATTCGCTTCCAAAAAGAATCTCTTCCTTGTTCCATCCCGACCGTTCTACATGTTGAGATGTGAACCCAAGCTTTCGCCAAAGCCTCCTCCTCCTCCGATGTCCAACCTTTTTTTTCGGCCCTTTTCGCAAATTTCTTCTTTGGAACGTCTTGTTCTTGAACTTCTTGAACATCATTGTTATCGTCATCGTCTACAAATAATTAAAACGTATAAAAATAATTAAACCGTATAAAAATAATTAAAACGTATAAAAATATATAATAAACAAAGTTAAAAACCATACCGAAATTCATTTGCGTTTCGGGTACCTCGAGAAACTCGTCTTCGGAATAGCTCGCCTCCGGTTGTTCTCGGTAAGTATCGAACGGGTTAAAGTTAGCCGTTTCGTATACGTAGTAATCGTTTGGATTCATTGGTGGGTAGTTGAAGTTTTGTCGTGGAGGACTCGGTGGTTGGGGACGATAATAGTTTTGTTGCGAAGTCGAATGTGGTTGTTGACGAGGAGCCGAAAATGGTTGTGTGGGTCGAGGAGCCGATTGTGTTTGTATAGGTCGACCGGGTTTAGATCGAGTGCCCCGTTCACGAACCCTCGACGAAGATGTTGCATCAATTTTCTTATTTCTTTGATCCATATTTTTAAGAATGTGTTTTGTGGTTTGTTTAATTTTTTAGTTGTGAAAAAATGGTGTGATGTTCGGATTTATATAGGCAAGAACAAAGGACCAAAATTGTTTTTTTTTTTTTTTTGCCCGCTCCTCCCAACGTTCTTTTTTTTTTTTGCATTTAACCCCTCAACGGTCATATGGCCGTTTGTTCTTTACCAACTCGCAGCGAGTTATTTACTCGCAAACTAAACCCGCTTGGCCAACCCGTATAGGCGGCGGCGATGTTCCAAATCAACCCGCCCAACCCGCTAGCCAACCCGAGCTCCACTCCCTCCTCTCTTATACATTATTAACAATTTTGTTTTAACGGTTTGTACTTTGAGTGTGCAAATCATTAACCCTTAAATATATTGATAGTGTATCAATGATTTCATTATTTAATCATATACCGAAATCTTGAAAATAATTCATTTTTATAATGGACTATTGACTTGGCGTTTCATGATTTTTTTTTTTATTTACAGTAACAGATAGAAAATGTATCAACCTACCGTAACTGGAAGGGAATATTCAATGTCCTGATGGAATATAACACGATGAGATTCGGATCTTACAACTAAACTATCATCAGCACTCAATAATGCACATTTTTCATTGTCAAAGTGAAAGTATACTATTTTCACAATAAGCACCCTTGCACGTATATCAAGTTTACAAAATACGCTTATCAGATTTCATTGACATGAATGTAATCTGTAATATGAAAAAGTAGATCACGTAATTAACTTATAAAGTATATAGGGTTAACAGAAAACTTTAGATTTTAACTTGCTTCAGGAGTTCAGGGTGATACAGAATTTCAGAATGGTGACACAAGTCAGGATAAAGGCATTTGGGTGTCGGGTGTGGTTGGGCCACACCCGAATTTAGATCATGAAGAATTAACTTTTTTTTTGAAAACTTATTTTTTTTGGTACATGCAACATTTGATCATATTCGTATGCTACTTTCTATATTTATCAAGGTTGCAAAAATCGCAAATCGGTAGTCGGGCGGTCGACCACCTTGTAGCTTGTAATTGGTCTAGGCGGGATTAATCGGTGATTAATCAGATTGGCATTACTAACAAATTTTAGTTATTTCCGGCAAGTTTTGTATATTTTCGGTGAGTTTTAGGTATTTTCAGCAAGGTATTTTCTAAAAAACAACTTGTAATAGACTTAAACAGTTACTATAAGTGATCAAAATAAGTTTACAGTGAGTTTTGGGTACTTCCGGCAAGATTTATAGGTTTCCGGAAAGTTTGACCACCATTGACCGCTGTTGATCGCCGTTGATCGCCGTTGATCACGGTTGACCTATTTGTTTGACCCAGTTACATAAATCGGCAAAGTCGGTGGCCTTGTAGCACCTAATCAGCGATTAATCGGCCTTGTAGAACTATTTTTGCAATACTGATATTTATTATGCAATTATAGTGTAGCTCATAAATTCTTTGTGATGTCAAAGAAAATGTGTACAACATTCTTTCAAATATCCTAGCTCTGCCAACAGAAATAAGCCAAGTAGCATGGTTTTCGTCATCTACTTTTATTCCTAAACCATCAATTTCGTTGATTGCGCCCTAAGAAACAATGGTTGCTTCTCACAGTGGCAACCCATATTGCATCATCTTTCTGGCTGCCACCTCAGCTTTCTCTTTCTTCAACCCATATTCATCTCTCTCATCACAGTGGCAACCCATATTACATCATCTTTTTTTTTTTTTTTTTTTTTTTTTTTTTTTCTTCTTTTAAAAAAAAACATTTTTTAACACAAACACAAATTTTATTAATAAAACGTAAATATTACATAAACGATACGATACGAAATAAAAACCATTACAACTAAATAAAAAACTTAAACAACTAAAAATTAAACACGCGAACACTTATTTAAAAACTAGTAATTTAGGTTGTGGCGTTCCTTGATTTCCGCTTTAATTCGCATAAGTTCCTCTCTTTGTCGTTCGGGCAAATTTGGGTCGATAGCCGAGTTGTAGAAAATCAATTCTTGATCCCGTTTGGTATTTCTCAAGAGTTCCTTTTGTTCCTCCTGGCATTGCAAGAGCTTTTGTTGATATTCCAATTTTTTTCTTTGATCGCTAGCTCTCGTTCCTTGATTTGTCTCCACGACTCATCCCGCTCTTTACCTTTTTCCTTCTTTGACGGTCTTGATTTCCACAAATCCGCTATTAGCCCACTCATGAATGATTTTGATGTCTCATGAGAGGAGGAGGTGGATGATTTCCTCCTTGCTTTGTCACGACCTTGTGGTCGTGATTCTCTAGTATCATCCTCTGTTTCATCCTCGTCATCATCCAAGTCTTGAAAATTCGAGGGGCCTTGTGTTGACCCCGACGTAGTTGTTGAACCCTTCACTTTCTTTCGAACGCCCGATTGGAAAAGGGGTATCTCTTCCTTCCAAGAATCATGCCCCCTCAAAACTTTCCAACACTCCACCATAGTGAAATCTTGACCGTAACGTGCACGATACTCCAAAAGAGCTTTGGACAAATCGTCAACGTCATTCTCACCACTTCCATGTGTCCCCTTGACATTATCAACAATAGCACCAAAATTCGCAACTTGACTACGAATTCTAGTCTTCCATTTGGAAATGATCGAATTCGTTGTCCGGTCTGAACCAGTTTCTCTCAAAAAATAGGCTACCACTTTCTCCCAAAATTTGTGCCGATTCATAGTGTTTCCTTTTTTTGCATTTTCAGAAACAAAGATGAAAGCTTTACAAAGAACGACCTCTTCTCTGGTAGTCCATGGTTCAATTTTTTTGGCCGGTTCGGGTTCTTTGCCTTTGCCTTTCGTCTTTGTAGCACGCCGCGAAGGCTTCTTTGGCTTGACGGGTGATGTCTCTTCGACTTCGACATCGTCATCGTCATTAACGGGCATAGAACCGTGGAAAGAATCTTGGTAGGAACCGTGACCCGAACCTTGCCCCATCGAAGCATCTTTACTCGGGTAATCTTGGGTCGAATAGCCATAGTTATGATAGTCTCCCCAATCATCCAAATTCATATCAAGATTAGTAGACCGAATCGGAGAATGTTCTTGATACGGTTGGGAAGAATGCAAGAAATCCATGTTAGGCCGATAAGCCGCCTCACTTGGTTCTTGATTGTAATCAACACGTTGTGGTGGGACAAAAGGACGACGAATGGAAAACAAGTTTTCTCTTTGATTGACTTGTGGTAATTGTGTTGGATATTCAAAAGATTGTGGACGAAAGCGTATGTTCCCTTGTTGTGGTGGTGTTATGCCGGTTAGTTCAAAGGTGTTTTGCGGAGAGAAATTTATGTCCGGTGCATTTTGGGTTAGTCGGGATCGTCGGTTTTTTGATTGTGGAGTGTTTTTCTTTGACATTGTGTGTTTTTTGATGTGAATTTGTATGAATTGTTTTTGAAATTGTGTGTTTGAAAGTGGGTTTGATGTGGGTATTTATAGGATGAAAAGTGGTAAATATTTTGGAAAAAAAGTTTTTTTTTTTATGCAACAAACGGATACATTTTTGAAAAAAGGTAAATTTGGTTTGGAATGTGTTGATTCAAAATCGGTCGAATATCCGAACGATTTTTGCTCCTCTTGACCGGCGATCGATTTTGTGTGTTTGCCCACATTGGGGCGATCGATATTGAATATCGATCGACCGATCCTCTTGCTCGATTTGTTCCGTCCCACTGTGAAGAGCCTAATAAACAATGGTTGCTTTGACATGATAACTAATGGTGATAACCGGAAGTTTATAGAGATACTTCCCCAGGTTTTTTATATACGGAGTATGTTTTAAGGCGAACCATAGTTTCGGTGTTCCTTCCATAACCAGATCCAAGTTATATATCTTGTTATGTCAAGAACACCCATTGTCTTATCAATATTTTGTCTTCACAATAAACTAGAAAAGCAACCAAAAGCCACACCAACAATGGAAATATATATGAAGGGCTTATATGTCACATTTTAAATTTCAGGTATAGTGATGCACTTTCCTGATCGGCGCACCGATTTTTCAATTAGTGTTCATAAAAAAATTCAAAATTAGAAATTTTGCATAACCGACCTTCAATTATTCACCTTTTTATATTTTCCAAGAGAGAGAATATTGATTTTTTTAAACAAGAAAGAATAATAATTGATTAAACAATTTTGCTAGCCTGATCCATGACCTCATGACACTTCATTTATCACACTTTTGTACTTGTACAAAGGCTCAAAGATTACTTTCGGCAGCTTGAAATTTTTAACTCAAAGAGTTATCTTACACTTATGTTATAAGTTTGTAGACATGCACAAATTAACAAAAGGTTTATTTTATTTTCTTAATTTAGATTAAGATGTATTGAATTAATTTGGTCTAGAAATTTAGAAGCATAGATAAAAAGAAATGTGCATATATGACTTAGTGTAATGTGACTAATACCAACACCGCGCCGTTCGCGCGTGAATCTTGCATGGCACCACTTGAGCATGCATGATACCATTTCACTATCACCACCATCATGCGTAGTGTGTGTCTTTGAAGGTTAACGATAGTCTGCACCACCGGTTGAAGAAAAGTCAGTGTGTGTGGTGTATTTAAATTGAGGTATATGTAAAAAAGTGAGATGAGTCGATCACTAAAAGGGTGCAAGTGGTAAAAAAAAGAAGGTAATCACCACCGGTATCGTTACATTTAAGTTTTAAAGATGCGTTTCTATATCTCAAAACGGAAAAAGAAACTCACTTAAAAACAATTGAGTTTTTTTGTATGGACAATAGGGAAAATTTAAATATTTAATAGCCTTTAGTTTACCTTATCAAGTCAACTTTCTAGAGCCTTTAGTTTACCTTATTAAGTCAACCTTTTCTTCTTTGATAAAGAAATACAGTAGCCGGTTTATATAACATGCGGCGTTAAAAGTTCTTTATAGATCCAACTTTTACCATAGAACCCATCAAGCAATCTTAGCCACTCATTTTTCTTATCAAAATAAAAAAATTAATTTCCACCCTTTTTTTAAAACTTAAATATCTCGCAAACCGTAAATCGTCAAGCTACAAAAAAAATACCATCGCGACGAGAATTAAATTATCTTTCTATAAACATGCATTGTTATATATTTTCGACGAACTTTTTTTTCGATGAACTTTTTTTTTTCCAAAATTTCCGTCCAGAAAAATCATATATATATGATTCGATTTTAACAAATCATATATGATTCCGTACGAATCATATATGATTTTTACGAATCATATATGATTCTTACGAATCATATATGATTCGTAAAAATCGAATCATATATGATTCGTACGGAATCATATATGATTTTTACGAATCATATATGAATCTTTCTGGGCGGAAATTAAAAAAAAAAGTTCGTCGAAAAAAAAAAGTCGTCGAAAGTATATAACAATGCATATCTATAGAAAGATCATTTAATTCTCGTCGCGATGGTATTTTTTTTTTTTTTTTTTTTTTTTTTGTAGCTTGAAGATTTACCGTTTGCAAGATATGTTGTTTTAAAAAAAATAAAAAATAAAAATGGGTGGCTATGATTGGTCCATTGGTTCTATGGCAAATATGAGATCTTTATTGATCTCATCTCGGTGTTAAAATGTCTATACTCTACGGTGTTCACTTGCTAAGAATTCGTTTAATAGCTAATCATTATTATAATAATAATAAATACTTCTAAGTACTTTTATACTTTTTTACCGAATAATTCTCAAGTATTGACTATAGAGTAGTTGTGGAATTGACTAATACTAGACGAGTACCCGTGCATAGCAACGGAATTCGTAGCGGCAAATAATTAACGATTTGTGATATTGTGGTGAGTGTTTTGTGTAGCGTTCAAAATAGAACGTGAACCGATCAGAATGTAATTGCAAACGGTTGTACTACACGATAACTAAAGCATAGAAAAAATTCTTAACATCTATCTTAGTACCCAAACACTATTGAGAATAGTTAAACCACTGTCCACAAGTTAAACCAATGTAATTGCAAGCGTTGTCAGCTTTTGTGACAGCAAGAAGTTATGTTCTGCGTCAACGTAATCTGAAGCTGACATGATTGACACTTCATTTGTTTCCTGTAGTTCCTAAGCATTCACAAACAATACAACAAAAAACATGAATATAAAATAAATAAAGATGAAGAACAAAACATGGCTTTCTTGTGCTAAGAGTTAATACCTTGTTAGATGTATCATTACAAAGTTCTTTTCGGAAGTAATAATCAAGCAAACACCACATGGCTTTACCATCGACTAATGAAGCAAGATTCTCAACCTTTAAATCATGGTTATCACAAATTGCCTGCATACATGAGAAGCAAAGAAAACCACTGCGTTATTCTATGCATGATATCACGGATTTTTTCTCGAACTTTCTACACTGACAGTATATTTATTGGAAGAAAAAATTACCTTAATCCACTCGAGAAGCATCTCTAACTGAATCGAGATATTTGGTAGTATCTGCAAGAATAAACAAGTTGGAAATTGAAGTGTCAAGTATGATGGTTCAAAAAGTCAATCGTGCATGAGTAAAATGAAAATTGTGCTACTTTCATATGTACAATGCATACCGCTTCAGGTCCACGGATATTGGTGATTTCATCGGATACAAGCTTGTTATTGATCAACAGCGACAACTGCAGTTCAAACACATAATCCAACTACTAATAAGAATAAAGAGACACTCATATTTATTGACCAAGTACAAGATTGCATTTAAACCTGTAAATGAACAAAGATGTTCCATAACAATGCAATTACGAGCTCCTTATCACTATTTACAATGTCTTCTGTTGTAATCTCAGTTCCATCTTCATCATGTAACGGAACTCCACTCTTCTTCAGATACTTAAGAGCAATCTCACAGTTTGCCATATTCTTCTTTCGGTCATCTGATGAGATGACCACTTTCTGCCAAACATTAAACAGCATTTGGAAGTTAAAAACAACTCAAATCTTTTAGCATTTTCCTTACTAATAAACTAACCTTAACAATAGACGGGTCATGTTGTAACAGTTGAATGACTCTACACAGAAGAACACCATCTTTTAGATCATTAAAAAGATCTGTCACCTTAAACACGTACTTGAAAAGTGGATTCTGCAAAATCAAACATGAAAAACGAGCATCAATCATTGTATAAAAACTCACACAAATGCTTTTTTTATGGCATAAACTAACAGCATACCTGTTGGTAAGAAACTTTGTATCCGATAATCGTGAGATGTGTTATAACACCAAGCATCTCAATTCTGTAAGGCTTCTTCACTTTAAATTCATCTCCATTTTCGACCTTTTCCCAGTAATTCTCAGTGATGGTTCCATCATCTGAGACCTTATAGCCAACACCCATGCGATAACGATGTTTATGAACACTTCTTGCCATTGCAATTGTTTGTTCCACAAAAGGCTCCCATGACAATGTACCATCCATGATCACATCTCTCCCATCATTTAACGTTGTAACTAATAGAGATGAAGCTGCATCCGTGGATGTTTTATGCACCTATTTATTAAATGTTGCAATACATAAAGGTCTTGAGATGAAATTATATAAATCAAATAAAAAACAATGAGACGGGTCAAGCCAAAATGTACCAGTTCAGCAGTCTGAAGCATGTCATTGTGATGACCCTTTGAGCTAAGGGCTCGATAAATCACATCCGTTTCCTTGAAAGCATCAGCTTCTACTACAACCGCATTTGCTGCTGCCTTCGCCCAGAAGCCCCTGCCATATATTCCAGTTCCATCACATTTGATCATAATCAAGTCCACCGGTATCACGTTGTTTTGATAGATATAAAAAACATTACTGTATAATACTTCTGCAGTAACTGTACCCAAAGTTTTGTCATTGACAAGACACCTTTTGACCCAAAATAAAGTAAGTAGACATACAAAATTCTGTTGATTAACCTACAACGACTCTCGTCATTATAGTTTTTTCAGAAGCTCTCAAAGGTATATAGAGCGTTAAATGACTCATGTACGTTTACCAAAATCAACGCGATAAACTCTTACTTTGAAATGGCAATGCAATAAAAATTGTTCTAACTAAATTAATACTCCGTGTGTATGATCAAGTGTCAAAATATCATTCACATTTTATCAAATATCATTCATAATTTGTCAAAATAACAAAATTTGTAAAAATGAGAAGAGCAAACGTTACATACTCTTTAAGGACCTCTTTCAGAACAGTGCTTTTTCCGGCGCCCATTCCACCACCCATGAAGAGGAGCACGGGACTTCTGTCGCTATGAGCCACGACCCCCATCACCTCTGTGAGGGCATCTTCACTATCACCTTTTCTCGGGCTGTGAGTTCCTATCACTTTCATTTCCTCAACCATTGTTGAGAATGCATGTGTCACTTTCAAATCCTTACTCACTTTATCGAATCTTTGCTTTCTGCATGTATATAATAAATCAATTTAAATCTTGAAAGAAAAAAAAAAAAAAAAAAAAAAAAAAAAAAAAAAAAAAAAAAAAAAACTCCTTTTCTCATGTAAATAAAGTTATGATTTTCTGTTTAAAAAGTGAATCAAAACTACAAAGTATTCAACACGATCGATCATGTTCACTTAGTTTAAAAGCTTAGCATTGTTAAGAGTCAGATAATATAGGCGCGTTTTTCTCTCAATTATTGGAAATTATCATAATCAAGTTAGCAATGAACTACTACTGATAATTTTTATTATTATCACCCATAAACACAACATCCAAAACCCCAGAAACAAAAAAAAACATCAGTAACTATCGGGCAGTGAGCCTTCATCTTTAGTCTTCCTTCATCGATATTCTATCATTTCAAATACGCGAATTGGCATTCACATAAATTTTATATGAAGACGAACAAGTTCCATTTAACAGTAACCTAGCTTTCAAAATGGTCCAATTTGGTAAGTATACTTTTCTAGACCTCAGTAATAAATGTGTCCACAATGTGCTCATTTGGTAACATAGCTTTTTTCTTTGGTAATAAAACCATTAATTACCAGGTAATTCACTAAATTAAAGCATCTCGAGAAGTAGGTTTCTGTTTTATAAAATTTTCCAATACAAAGAACAATATAAGCCTACAATGAATCAACATACACACCTTCGTGACATGAGTCATGACATCAAGGATCTCTTTGCAAGTAGTGAGACTCAAGTAAGTCGCCATTCTCTCCTTCATATCATCTAAACTACAAATATCCCCAAGCGAAAATTTCAAACGCGAATACATAGTACTCGAGAACTTGTTTTCCACTTCACCTTTATGAATCCATAACTCATCTTTCCTACGCTTTGGCCCACGCCACTCTCGATCAACCTCAACTCCACCATGACCCGTACTATCCCTTTTTTCACCCAAAAAAATACAATTTCTGGCGATAAAAAAATACCATATACGTTAGAACTAAAAAAAAAAAAAAAAAAAAAAAAAAAAAAACATATAGAACTAAAAAAAAACATATAAAGAAAAATATTATAGATGTATAAAAGTAATCTTCAAAAATCATAATTGTATCAAAACACCTCAAATATTATAGAGGGTTTCGGTGGTGCCGGTGGAGGTGGAGTCCGGTGGTGGTAACTTTTTCCGGCGACCACAAATTTTTCCGGCGAGAATTCCTATATAAAAGAAACATATAAATCTACAAATAAAATTAATATATCTAGAAAAAATATTTATGGATCTATGAAAAAAACTATAGATCTAAAAACAAAATATATATATATATATCAATCAAAATACCTCAAAACTTGATGGTTGAAGGTTTTGGTGGTGCGGTTTCGGTGGTTTGTTGGTGGAGGTGGAGTCGGTGGAGGTGGCGTTGGGTGGTTGGTTGGAGGCGGCGGCGTCTCGATTTGGAGAGATGGTGGCGTGTGTTTTTTTAGGTTAAAGTGAGAGAGAGAGATGAGAAATACGGTTCGGAGATATGGGTGTGTGTATTTGTGTGTTAGGGTGTAAATGAGAAGGGCAAAATGGGAAATACATTAATTTCAACATTTCACAAATGTTGACTTTTCACTTTTTCACCTTTGACCATTGCTCCATTATATGTAGTTAAGATGATTTGGAAAAAAGTATGATATAATTGTATGATTTAAGATCATTTGAGTATCAAACCTTTTTTACATACCAAGAGATTAAATCTTCACCCTTTATCTTTATTTGATATAATGGATGAGATTAATCCTAACAATTTAAAAAATCTACTTTCATCTTCTTTTTTTCAAATATTAATATCTTTCAAACCGTTAATCGTTAAGCGAAAAAAAAATATATTGTTACGATGAGCATTTAATTATCTTTCTATAGATAGGCATTTCGATATACTTTTGACAAAATTATTTTTTTCGTGCTTTTCACGTTTTTTTTTTTTTTTTTACCTTTTTTTCGCTACTGAAATTTGCATGAAAAAACCATATGTGATTTAACACTAATATCACATATGATATTATATATCATATGTGATTTAACACTAATATCACATATGATATTACATATCATATGTGATTTTTCATGCAAATTTCAATAAGGAAAAAATAAATAAATAAATAAAAAGAAAAAACGAGAAAAAAACGTGAAAAAAAAATTGTCAAAAAAATATCAAAGTGCCCGTCTATAGAAAGATAATTAAATGCTCGTCGTGATGGTGTAATTATTTTCGTTTAACGATTAACGGTTTAAGAGATATTTAAATTATAAAAAATATGTAAAATATTAAAATGGTTTTAATCTCAACCATTGATTTCATTTTAAATGGATGGTAGAGATGAGTCCCTTGGTATGTAAAATAACTCTTCTCTAATTGTATTGACAGAATACATAATTGATTTATATAAGATTTAAGATTATTTGCATACCAAACTTTATCAATATACCAAGGGATCAATCCTCACCCTTCATCCTTTTTGATCTAATGGCTGAGATTTTAACTAGTATTTACACTACAAGGGTATTTTTGACAGATATAATAACTAACTTTTAATTTCCGTTCTATTTTTTCACACACAAAAACTGTGTGTTTTCCTCTCCCATTTTCTCTCTACTCTCATCTAACCTCCATATACAATTAATCAATCGATCAATCGATCTTTCATATGCAATTAATCAATCGATCTTCTAATTCAACTTAATTTTTCATCTTTTAACCCTAATTTTTTATGTTTAATTGATCAATCGATCTTCTAATTCATCTCATGTTATTCATCATCAAGTTTTTCATCATCCAATTATTCATCATATTTGATTTTTGATCTATTGATTAAGGTAATTGAGCTCAGATTCTGGTGTTATGGATTCGGATTCGTCAAATTTGGTTGCGACAGATTCTGGTGTTATGGATTCGGTTGCGTCAATTTTAGTTGCGACAGATTCTTGTGTTACGGCTTAGTATTCTATACTGAAGAAATTATTGCTTACGAACAAATCTGTGAAACTCAAATTGCTTCTAGTAAGCTTATCTTGTTTATTGTTAGAATTAAGTTTTTATGATATTGTTAAGCTGTTTTTGACGTGATGTGTTATGATTAGAATTAGGTAGTTTTGATATTATTAAGCTTATTTAGTGTGACCTCTTATAATCTAGTTAAGCAGTTTTATAGAATTAAGTTGTTTTTAGATTAGCTTATTTGTTAGCTATATCACATGTGATATTTAACTGTTATTGTTAGAATTAAGTTGTTATGATATTGTTAAGCTATTTTTGATGTGATGTATTATGATTATAATTAGGTAGTTTTGATATTATTAAGCTGATTTAGTGTGATCTCTTATAATCTAGTTAAGCAGTTTTTATAGAATTAAGTTGTTTTTAGATTAGCTTATTTGTTATCTATATCACATGTGATATTTAACTGTTATCAAATACATGTGTGTGTTATTGCATTTTTAGTTAATCACTTTATTTATTTGTGCGTTTATTTTTCAGATTTGAATGCTTTGAGAACTCCTGAATCATTTGTTACTCGCTCTAATTTTTTTTACTCCTTGAAAGATAGATGTCGAGGCTGATTGCCCAAATCCTCCATGTAAGGACAAGCTTGATAATCTGGAGGAACATGTTGGAGTCCCAAAGCCGCCTGTAGTTGATGTTAACAATCCATCTGTTTGTAAGCCCAAAGGACGTGAAAAGTTGCGTATTAAATGAGGTAAAGAGAAGTATATTAAAAAGAGTTTGAAGAATAAGAATGCATGTTCAATATGCGGAGAGGTAGACGGTCACAACAGGAGGAGCTGCCCAAAGAAGTATATGACACAACTGGAAGACTTGGTTGAATCAGAAAATGCAACATAAAACGACTATACATGTTATTTTTCATTTATCAAACTGCTTTTTTTTTCTTATTTTTTAGTATATTATTATCTTTTATATTCCTAAATTGTTAAAGATTTTTTAATAAAAAAGTCTTCTTGTGGTTTACTATCTGAATTTTTATATGAACTTGTTTTTGAATTTTTTTGACTTTGATTTTAGATGTTGAGGTGTTACAGGTATAAATATCACATGTGATATTATATGAAATCACATGTGATTTTAATATCATCTTTTTGGATTTATTATTATCATATGTGATATCTAACATTATAATTTTAAAAGTAACTATCACATGTGATTTTCTTTGAAAATCACATGTGATTTAACATTATCTGTATTAATTTATCAACCATCACATGTGATTATTCAAGAATGAAATGTTACTTTCAAGTTTTATATATTCAAAGTGTTAACATTCAGAATTGATTATCCATAATCACATGTGATATGACATGTGATTTCTTTATTAGTTTCTGAGATTTTATCAAATGTGATTTTATTCCTAAATCACTAGTGATTTAACACTATATGTATTACTTTATCCATCATCACATGTGATTATTCAAGTATTCAACAATGAAATTTTATTTTACCCATTTTATATTCAAAGTGTTAAAATGTGCAGAACTGATTATCAATTGTTGCAATAAAACAAGACATAGGATCCAAAATTACAACCGTAGATGTTTCGCCATTTCATTTTTGCATAAAACATGACGACATAGTACCTAGAAATTTAAACCATTAAAGTACCTACAAATTTAAACCAGCATACGACATAATACCTACAAATTTTAACCATTACAGTACCTATACTATTACAGTACCCATACTGCATACAACATTGTACCAACAAGTTTCAACTGACATACGACATTCTACCAAAAAGTTTTAAACCATTTACTCCTGCACTACACTTCATAGCTAAACTGGATTAGTAATCGTCAATGTGTCCCCAAAAGTTATATGTACCCCTAACTTCACCATTAGATTGCACTTAGAACATGTTGCAAATCTTGTTCTTTCTTTTTGTTGATTTGTTCTTTTACAAGCTTCTACTTTTTTTTCCTTTGTTTGTATTCTCTTGCGCAAACCTATGTGCATCTTCACTCATTTTCTCTTTATGGTTGTTTATCTCATGCAGCAACATCTTCGTTGCAAAAACTGATGACATAATAAATAAATACGATTAAAATGGTAAATTATGAAGTTGGTGTGACCAATTAAAAGTTGTTTGCACTTAACAATAATTAAACTTGAAACCTCACACATTTTAGTGATGATAGTCATATAACTTGTGTCATCCTAAATTATTAAAATAAAAGTTTCAACTGAAAAAGTTTATGATTTAAAGCCACGTCATTGATATAAGAAGTTGCACATATCTAAGAAGGGATTATAAAATCTTATTACAAAACCAAAAAAAGCTTAGATCATTACCTCATCGTTTGGCTTTCCTTCAGGTGAAGCATCTGGAAGAGTTAAATTACAAAGATGGTCCCTGTGGTTTGCGTTGACTCACACTCTTGGTCCTTTGACTTTGTTTTTTTGCACAGATAGTCCCTAACTCCAAAACCCTTAACACTAAGAGTCCCTTGACCAAACGGACATTAAATTTGACTGTTAATGGCCCTTATGTGACAGTCACATGAGGGTATTATTGTCATTTCGTCTTCCCTTTCATTATTTTATTTTCAAGAAACATTCTATTTCATTATTGCACACTCCTTTTAACTAAAAAAAAATCAACTTACAATAAAGTTAGCTTATTGTACAACTCAAACAAACTAATGATATCTATAAAACTACTTTTCATATCTATCTTTTATAAATCTACACCACTTTTTGTCTTGTTCAACCTAATTATATCTATGTGTTCTTCATAAATTCAGTGATCAAAACATCATGTTCCAGATTTTACATAAAAATCTGTTTCAATAAGTGGTGTTTACATAAGTTTCAACTAAAAATGAATGAAAAATTTTGAAAAAAGTCAACTTACAATAAATGGCGTTTATATAAGTTCTCGGATCTTGAAAAAAAAAGATGGGTTTTTTTAACTTGCAAACACCACCATCATTTTCCAGATTTTACATAAAAATCTGTTTCAGTAAGTGGTGTTTACATCATTTTTAATTTGTTTGCAAGGATTTTTTTTTTATTTGAACTTGCAAACACCACCAAAATGATGCCTTCATTTGCTATAACAAATTATTACACCAACCACCACCATTTATTCATCCGAATTATCATCTTTTTTTTTTTTTCACAACTTCATTTTTTGGGTTTTTTCTTTCATCAAAGAAACTAACAACATCCCCACCACCATTAGTCCGCCACCAAACCCAAATCACCACCACCATCAGTCTGCCACCAAACACCCACCCCCACGACATCAGTCCATCTCCATCAACACCACCAAATCGCCACCATCTCCATCATCAGTCCACCACTAAATTATTAAACGAGAATCAAAAACAAAGGAACCAAGAACACGAGGGAATTTAAGTTTGGTTTTGTGCTAATAGTTTATGGTTATTAGATTTGGATCTATGTTGATATGCTATTATTGATTCATAAGAAAAGAAACAACAACAAGAAACAATAGTTGTTGATCGCATTCGTGAATCTGGATGAAAGAATGAGGGTGGGTGGGTGAGTGGGGTTGGTAAGTGAGATAAAGGATAAATGTTTATTATTTATTTTATATTTTATATTTTATATTAAAGATTTTGTATATTTGAATAAAGAAAGAAAAGAGAAAAGACAATGATACCCTCGTGTGCAAGTCACATAAGAAGTGTTTAACAGTTAAATCTAACGTCGTTTGGTCAAAGGATTATGCGTGTTAAGGGTTTCGGAGTTAGGGACTGTCTGTGCAAAACAAAAAAGTCAAAGGACCAAGAGTGTGAGTCAATGCAAACCACAATGACCATCTTTGTAATTTACTCCATCTGGAATATGCTCAGCTAGTTGTGGAGGGTCCTCAAAAGGATCATCTAAAATATAAGTGTGCTTAATTCTGTAGCAAAATTTTATTGCAAATTAGTACAAGCATACTAGTATGAGTAAATATAATGTGAAATAAGCATGATAAAAGATTAACAAACCGGGATGTTTTTGTAAGGTCTATTCTTGTCGTCTACATAAGCTTCTAATTACATTTTTCATCACATGTGATATATACAATAAAAGCATATTATAATGCTTATTGTAAGGCAAAGCCTTTTGGCTTAGCCACGTGCTATTCCTTCAAACACAATCAATTTTATCCATATTTTCATCTCATTACAAACTAAAGTTTTGTCGAAGGCATAGTCTGCGGCTAAGCAGAAGGCTTCTAATTACATTTTTCATCACATGTGATATATACAGTAAAAGCATATTGTAATGCTTAGTGTAAGGCAAAGCCTTTTTGCTTATCCACAGGCTATTCCCTCATCCAAGGCAAACTAAATGCTTAGCCACTGTCTATTCCCTCATTTCGCCGAAGGCTTAGCCGATCTTCGGTTAAGCTAAAGGCATAGTCAAAGGCTATTCCTTCATTTAAGCGAAACACCTAACTTCTAATCATACATTTCTTTGCTAAAATCAGCATAACATCAACATAATCTTTCTAGAATTGAAAACCTAACTTTTTATCACACTTTTCTTCCCTAAAATCACAATAACATTAACAAAATATCTGTAAACACTGAAAATCTAACTTATAATCACAGTTTTCTTCACTAAAATATCAATAACATCAACAACAACTCATTAAAATTCAAAACTAACTACTGATCACATATTTTCTCAATAAAATCACAATATCTTCAACATAAACTCTAGTAACAGTACTCATCATTATTTATTCATAAAAAATAGTAACATCAAGTAAAATGAGTAGTTATATTTTTTTAAAAAAAGTTCGATTATTATACCTAAAACCGAGGTTTTAACCGGTTTTTTAGTTTGATTATCACCGGTTGCTTTGCTCGTCATGTATTGTTCCTTTATAGCCTCTTTTCCGTCTTTTCTTGCATTTTTTTAGTGATTTTACAGTTTATTTATGATATCTAGGGCAAGGTTTTTGTGTGTGTTTTTGAATGTGTGTTTTTGGTGAGAGAAATGAAGTTGTGTTGTGTGTAGTGTGAGTGGGGTTAGGAGCGAGTGTTTTAAAACAATTTTCTACCCCTGTATCTTTTTTTTTTTAATTAATAATTGCTGTTTTAATCCGAGCCGTTGGATGATATGAAGATGTATGGTCCGGATCTGTCCCTCGGTATGTGATGGATGTTTGGTCCTCAAAATAACTCCCCTCTTTATATAATCTAAAACATGAAAAACTTGCAAACTATAATTTTCATGGTAAATATATATTTTAAATTTGGAAGCTCTATCACAACAAACATTTTTTGTATGGTTCATGTCATCATGTAACAACATATCTAAAATTTTAAGTCCTTGTACAAGTTTATTGTTGAAGAGGTAATCATATTTTGATCAAATGTGCATTTTACTCCGATGTATGCATAAAATAATTACCCCAAAATTTTTGAAAGGGATAATGAGTTTTAAATGTATCAAACTTGCCACTTTTTACTAAGTTATGTATCCATTTTTTTTTTTTAAAAAATTTTAATTAAGGGCTTAAACTTACTAATCTTTGTTTTCTTATACACTCAATCCACATGGCAAGGATTTTAGATGAGTTGGAAAGTTTGACCCGCGTTGACTCCGTTATATTATTAAAAAAGATTGTTATACACCAAAAGCTCCGTTGTACTTTTACGTTTTACGATGTTTATACTTCTTTTCTTTATATACGCAAACGCAAATCCATATACTAAACTCATACTTAAAATATTCCCAAATCCTCACCTCCTTGAAACCCTAATAATTGATCTAAGTTAAAATCAACCACATAATTTTCAATTTGAATGCTTTTTAAGGTATGTTTACATAATATACGTTTAATTTGATTGCATAATTACAAATTTTAGGTTTTTTTTCTAACCCTAATTTGCAATTTCGTCATTGACAGAATGGTAATTCCTGGACCCGATGGTATTGAGTTAGATGTGTGGAATGATGACATTTTCTTGGAAGATCCTTTAAGGTGTGAAAATGGTGATATTTTGAAGGTGTATATTGCAAGGATTTCACTCAAAGAACTGACAACATTCTTGAAAAAATCATCTGATTGTGCAAACTGCTTTGGTCTGTACTATAGAATTCCACATAGTGATTTAGAATGGGTCTGCTAGTGACCATGTTGGGTCTACAAATGCATTTGAGGGGTCTGCTAGTGACCATGTTGGGTCTGCTAGTATATTTGATGGTTAAGGAACTACATTTAATGGGTCTCCTAGTACAGTTGATGGGTCAGCTAGTGTTGTAAGGGAGCCTGCTAGTGTTGGGGTGTTAGGGGTTCAGTTAGGGGTAATAGAGGTTCAGTTGGGGGTGTTAGAGTTCCTGGTGTAAGTGCAACTGATGGGTCTGGTAGTGGTATTAGAGGTCCTATTGGGAGTGTTAGAGTTCCTGGTGTATGTTTAAGTGGAAGTAGAAGTGGTGGGAGTGTTGGAGGTCCTGATATTCCAGGTCTTAATAATCCACAACATCAAAGGGCATTCAGAAAAGTTGGTGGTGTTCATTTTGCAACAACTAGTGCACCAAGGAGAACAGGTATTGATTCACACCCAAGTACCATGGTTCAGAACCAACAGAAGACTATAAGGGGATTTGCCCATTGGTTTGGTGAGGAAAGGGCTGGTATTCCATATCACAGTCAACCTACATCATCTGCAAGTAGATCTACATCAATTCCAGCTGCAATTCCAAGTCAAGCTAGTCAAGCAATTCCATATGTTAGTCCAACTCAAGCAAGTCAAGCAATTCCATCTGCAATTCAAGCAAGAAAAGCTGTCATTCCTGCAGAAACAAGAAAGCTACCAAGCCAGAGAATCCTACAAGGGAAGCTGAAAAAAAAGTCCATGGTGAAGGAAGCTCACAGGAGCATGCTATGCAGTTAGATTAAGTAGTTAATTAACTTTAGATTGCCATGTTTGCTGACCTCTATACTTCCGATAAGAATCTTAGGTTCTGTTGTAGAGCTTTCTGCCGTTTGATGATATCAAACAATCTGTTTTCTGTATGTTCTCATCTGATTTATCTAATCAAATTCCACGGACGATATATCCGTCAAATCCTACGTATTCCCTGTATCTTTTCCAAGAGAATACGATTATCATCTGTTACGTTTGGATATTATTCTTTTGTTCTGGATTCAGTATGGTGTGCCTTTCTGAAGAAGCCGAAGCTATTTCGATCAACAAGATAGAGTCATGAGAAACAATTCACCCACATTTCCGTTCACGGCCCGTTGTGCTTTCCGTTTCGTTTCACATCAATTTTCGAGAACGAAAAATTTCTTTTAGAGGGGAAGAGTTGTAAAACCCAAAATTTCTGAACGCGTAAAAATACCAAAAATACCCTTAAATTTTGAACTTTTGAAGAACATATATTAACGCATACCCTAAGTTTATTCTTAAGTGACATTTAAGACTTTATTATATAAATAAACACACATTCATAAATATTAGACTAAACTATACTACTTACATTAAACTACACATTACTTATTCCAAATCCTAACTTATATACTACACTACACAATTTAATTCTTTTGGAGATCTTGTACACGTTTACTCTTTAACTTCTTTAGCCATTCACACGATTTGATCAAGAGACAAGGATCATATAAGTATACAGTTATATTAGTAGATCAAGGAGGATAACACTAAATAATTTGAAGATTTGTGGTGTCTCTCCTAGCTTACGATATCCACATGATATTTCCTTTTTAAAAACAAAACATCACACATTTCATCCCATCCTAAATAAAACCGAATCCCTTCCCCATTCATAGCCTATAATCACGCCAATCATCAGTTAATGACACAATGGTTTCCTAAACTAAAACCTACGCTCCTCCCTTATTTTTTATATCAAACTGATTCCTCCTTCCCTGTTCTATCCGACACAAACCCTAATAAACACACACATAAATAGGCTGCTTTTGTTTATCTAAGAAGAAGGGAGGTTCGAAGGGCAGCAGGCTAGAGGTCGGCTTGGAGTATTACTAGTGGTGATCATGGGATGTGGAGGTTGGTTCGAATAAGGCTTTGGTCTTTGGTTCTTTCTTTCCTTGTTATTTTCGTTTCCAAATCCGACCAAAAAGGTATCTTGATCATCTTTCTCTATTTGTTCTATCAGTTTGACACATACGTGATACACAAATTAGAAGTAATAGCAGGATATGCGAACCTTTATAATCAGACTAAGATGTTATATATACGTCTCTCTGTCTGTTATATTTATGATCAAGAAAAGGTCACCTAAAATCATGAAAATATGGAACCGATACATGGCGATCTTGTTTCAGTGTTTGCTTTTCGAATTAGCCCTTATGCACACCTATATCTGGTTATCTAAACAACGATGCCATCTCTAACATACGATTCAAAATCTGAATATTAAACTTGAACAAATAAAAACATGGGGCGTGACTATATATTTTTGTGATTAAATCGGTTAAGTCTTAATAATAATAAATGTGATCCGGTGTACGTTAGTTCGGTTATAGTTTGCATGGTATGAGGGCGTGCGTGACATAGAAATTGTATAGATATGAATCTGGTTTAGTGTAGGGCGTAATATCTGATTTGTGTGGGCTGGGATTTGTGTGTGTCGTGTGAGTTGTGTGTCGAGTGGGTTAAAATCTGGATATAGTGTATGCATGTCATCGTGTGTGTTTGTATGTGATATCGAGAGGTGTTGCATGAGTATGTGTTTTGAATGTGAAGGTTAACATGAAATCAACATGGGCTGGTTAACATAATTGCATGACCGTGTGTATATGCATGTGTGATGTCGAAGGTATGCTAGGGCATGAGTATCGTAGGTATATTCGTTATAGAGGTTTTATGCGTGCATGGTTTATTAAACAAGAGAAAATTTGTGTTGTGGGGTGAAGCTCAACAAGGATAATTTGTGTTTAAAACAGATGTGGGGTTAATATATTTAAACGTGTGAGTGTGTATGGATTAAATGATAGATTACATGCATGATTAACGTGTGGGAGTGTAGGTATATCAGGACTATAGAGGAAGAAAAGAAGCGGTTGAGTTATTATGTTCGTATCGATGTTCAGTAGTTAGCATCGATATGGTGTGACACAGGTGTATCTCGAATATGAGTTTGTGTGTGTGATTCGAATGTGTGTGCATGGGATTGTGTGTCGAGAGGTGTGACGAGACTAGAGTGTGAATTGATATGTGTAAAGTTCAGATGTGTGTATACGTATAAGAGTGTTGTTTCCTGCTTTGATAAAGTCGGGAAATACGTTTAATATGAATTATGAAATCGGATAAGTCCTAATTTGCTCATTATGACATTTATTTGCAATATAAACCCTAAGCTTAAACATTTAACGTAAATAAACCTTAAACTATGGTAAAATTACACATGTAACCCTAAACTTTATTAAATTGGCATCATAAACTCTAAACTACTATATTGGTCATTATTAAACCTTTAAGTTTAATTAATTTTCATTTATAACTCTAATTTATGAAACTTACTTAATCGGAAAAGTTACTATTTTCGGAAAGCTGCTATAAAAGGAAAGTTACTAAAAATGGAAAGCCGACTAAAATAAGTAATCTGATTTAAATAAGATATTAATAATAAGACGATCATGTATTCGTGTAGGTTTGCTGAAGAAGGAGTTTGCTTCCGATCTTTATGTTTCTATTTGTGTTTTCACTTGCGGTCTAAGGTACATATATTCTTTCCCTTTTCAGTAGGGATATTTCTATCGATCCTATGCCTGATATGATTCCCTTATTTGACTCATGACTTTCATTGTATGATTGTCATTCTTATTGATTCATTCTGACAATTATTTAAATGTCTCTGCTATGCTATTCTTATGCTTTGCCATGCTTATTGAGTTACTATCTTGTTTCTCTTGCCATGCTAGATTATTATTGTTGTATGCTATGATAGATCTGTGCCTGAGCTAACCTAGTTGTGGAGGTACCATGACCATGTCTTGGATGGCACCCTAGGCATGACACTCCCGTAGAGGTGTGATAGATCTACGGCGTTCCCCCTTATGTTATGATTTATTGTGTACACTATTGGCCAACTTTATATATGTGTGACCAGTCTAGTACTGGCATCCATATTTTGTTAGGGAGCGTATGGATATATCCTAGGTTTATGTATTTGTATGTTATGGTGACCAGGTGGTGTGTACCTTACACTCCTTCTCACACTTTTATTACTTAGAGGTCTCCCCTCTTCGTATACTTGTATTGCTTTAGTATGATTTGACGGATTATGTATGTAGTTCCTATGGCACATCCTTATATGAACTTTTCCCTTATTTCATTATTCTCGTGATTCATTTCTTATTCAGTTCTCATGCATTCTTGATTCTTAGTTCTCTTTAAAATTCGTATGACTTTCATGATTATACTTTTCGTTTTGTATTCTTATTCCTTCGTTGCTTATGCTTATTTACCGTTATGTTATGTTGTATATATATATGTTCACTGGGCTTTTTAAGCTCAGCCGCATTTCTTTTCCTGCGGCAGGTTTTAGTTGGAAGCTGGGTTATGTGTGGAGAGTACTTTGGACTTAGAAGACTATACCTTGATAGCTATTCTGGATTAGAGATGACTAGAAGTGATTATATTTTTAGACTTAGTATTTATTGTAATTCTCATTTGTAACCTTGTATTTCAGATTTTCCCTTTGTAACCCTTGAAATTCATTTGTATTATTTAAGTCATATGCTTGTGTTTTCTTTTATATGTCACCATAACGTAATACTTCTACCTTATCGGGTTGGGGTGTTACAGTTAGGGGTAATAGAGGTTCAGTTGGGGGTGTTAGAGTTCCTAGTGTAAGTGCAACTGATGGGTCTGGTAGTGGTATTAGAGGTCCTATTGGGAGTGTTAGAGGTCCTGGTATATGTTTAAGTGGAAGTAGAAGTGGTGGGAGTGTTGGAGGTCCTGATATTCCAGGTCTTAATAATCTACAACATCAAAGGGCATTCAGAAAAGTTGGTGGTGTTCATTTTGCAACAACTAGTGCACCAAGGAGAACAGGTATTGATTCACACCCAAGTACCATGGTTCAGAACCAACAGAAGACTATAAGGGGATTTGCCCATTGGTTTGGTGAGGAAAGGGCTGGTATTCCATATCACAATCAACCTACATCATCTGCAAGTAGATCTACATCAATTCCAGCTGCAATTCCAAGTCAAGCTAGTCAAGCAATTCCATATGTTAGTCCAACTCAAGCAAGTCAAGCAATTCCATCTGCAATTCAAGCAAGAGAAGCTGTCATTCCTGCTGAAACAAGAAAGTTACCAAGCCAGAGAATCCTACAAGGGAAGCTGAAAAAAAGTCCATGGTGAAGGAAGCTCACAGGAGCATGCTATGCAGTTAGATTAAGTAGTTAATTAACTTTAGATTGCCATGTTTTGTGTATTATTTTAGGCAATCAAAAACTTGCAAATATGCAGTAAACTCTTTTAGGTTAGTAAGTAACTTTAGATTGCCATGTTTTGTTTATTAATTTGTGCAATCAAAAACTAGTAATTGATATGTATGTATGGTATGGTAATGTAGGATCCTAGACTATGGTGTTTGACTTTCTACAGTCAACTTTCAAGTTTAATGCAGTAAAATGACTTGGTAATAGTCATATTCAGTCTATGAATTTTTCTCTTTTATGGTATTTGACTTTCTATTTCACAGTCATATTTGACTCTCTATGGTATTTGACAGTAAAATGACTTGGTATTTGACTTTGTTTTTTACAGTCATATTTGACAGTCATTGGTAATGCAGTAAAATGTTTAATGCAGTCATGTTTATTGCTTGTGACAGTCATGTGTACCTCAACTGAACTAAACTATTGATCCTGCATTCATAGTTATGACTTATAAACATGCATATTCATGCTATGGTTGTGAACATAAAAGGACTGCAAGTGCATACACTATTGAAAACTGTAAATTTTTTCATTGCCATACAAAAGCTTGACTTTATGGAGTCAAAATCCATTACAATAGGCTAAATTACACAAACAACTACTTAATATGATACTGCTACTCATCTACCTAAATTAGTTTCCTATTTTCATTCCAAATACAACACAAAAGACTATTAAAATCCCAATCAAAATCATGAAAATTATGTCATACAATTGTAACTTTGACTTTGTGCAAGTCAATTCTTCAGCCAACAACTTATTTTCCATAGTTAGCACAACAATGTGTTCTTGCATCTCATACCTTTGATTCTCTTTCTTGACCTTTTGATGCTCTTCATATAGCAATTCTCTATAATACTCACTAGGTAAATCATCATCAAAAAACTCATAATACCCACACTTACTACCCTTGTCCTGTAATTGCAACCAAATAAACTATAGAAATCAGTTAACTTAACTTATCAAACAAAAGCCCCATAAAATTCAATACCTTCATAAAAACCCAATTAAATTAGGGCTTTCATATTTAGGACAAGCAATAAATCGTTTGCCTAGATTCTCCCTAGTCCATGTCGTTTTCACTGTCATAGCAAGTCCACATCCACAGTAAGGTCGAACGTATTTACCAATCACTCTTGGTGTGCCTGGAGCGTAATGAGCCATGATCGATTTGTGTTTAATTTTTTTTGAAAGCGATTTGTGTTTTTTGGTGGTGAAAGGTGTACTTGTGTGTGATAAGGGTGAGAAAGTGAAGATTATAATGTTATAGAAAACGACAAAAAAACTCCAGCGTGTAAGCCACGTGTAAAGGAAAAACGTACAAAACCTTAATCACCCTGTTTAGTGTCAACATAAGTGAGATTAGTAAGTTTAAACCCTCAGTTAAAAAAAAAAAAAAAAAAAAAAAAAAAAAAAAAAAAAAAGATGGATACATAACTCAGTAAAAAGTGGCAAGTTCAATACATTTAAAACTCATTATCCCTTTTTGAAACAACCCTATTATATAATGAGCAATATTAGACCCACTCACAAAATCCACACAAAAAATCAACTCGCTGACATGTCAGCGGGTGATTGGTGCATTTTCTGACAGTTTCTCACTCCTCTCTCTTATTAAACCAATCACAATGAGTGGATTTTTTATATGAATTTTGTGAGTGTTTCTAGTATTTCTTTTATATAATTATGTTATATATAACTGAATAAATAAAATAAATGTATAATAACTCATAAATTTTTTCATTATGAAAATGGTATTAAATTGATACTCCATGTTAGTCTTTCCGTCTCAAAATAATTGTTTGCCGACAAAAAACACACTGTTTAAAACCAACTATTACCGCTTTCTATCTCTGATTTTTTTCAGAATGACAGCTTTACCTTTAACGAATTAATTAATATCTTATTTAAAGTTTTTAATAACAATTTCAAGTAAGGCAATATAGTATTCTCGATCAAATTTTCTTAGCTTTTTTTTAATAGTGGATAAGTAATTTGAGACAACATAAAATAGAAATGTAACACTAACATTGGTTTTGGCGTAACACTAAATTTAGTGTATAATGATGTTAGTATTTGTTCCACATCAAATCTAAGACTACTAGTAATGAGAATAAACAAAGACAGCAAATCGGCCCGCCACATCAACGCTAGGGCTGCAAAAAAATTAAGCTTTTATCAAGTAACCCGAGCTTGAGCTTGAGCATGACTCGATCGAATTGAGCTTTTATCGAGCTCAAGCCCAAGCCCAAAAAACCAACTCGAAACACATAACGAGCCGAGCACGAGCTTTTATCGAGCTTCTCGAGCATTCAAGAACATATATTTTTTTATTATGCATATTTATGCAAACAACCTAAAGGCTAACGTGAATATTAATATAATAATTAAATATTTGTGGAATGACTATTTAAAGTTTTAAACCTCAATTCTCCCGAATGTTTTGTATAAGTTTTTTTGCTTTTGAGTTAATCGTGTATTCTTGAATTTATTGATGAGTCTGGCTATCGAATTTATTGTTTATATATATGTTTAGGCTTTCCGAGCCGAGCTCAAGTCTGGATGATTAAAGCTCGTCAAGCTATCAAGCCAAGCTCAAGCCCTGTCAAGCTTGAGCTCGGCTTGACTTGATTACAGCCTTAATCAGCGCCAACTCAACCTTCTCTCCTAGACCAAATACAGACCAAACAATCGTAATAAGAAGACTGCAGTCACAACAAAAAACAATCCCACAAAATAGATTGAACACACACACACACACACAAACACTTCTCGTTTTGCAGAAGAGGGGGGGGGGGGGGAGCATCTTGAAAGCCTGGACTGATCGATCCATTACTAGCAGTCTAATATCTTGGTCGGAGATGAAACTTCACACCAAAACATCAAAGGTGCGTTTGGTATCTCGGAATGGGAATCATGAAATGAATTTTCATTCCAATCATGTGTTTGTTTAAGATGTAAATCTTTCAAATATGAGAATGAATGAATGATATGTTTCATACTCCATATACATCAAAAGGGCAATGTATGGATCTTTCATACTTGAGGGGCTCACCATTATTATCAAACTCATTCCCATTATGATTAATGGCGGCATACCAAACGCACCCCAAATTTGATGTTTTGATGCACACATTATAGATGCTCTTAGACAAGCAATTGCAATAGGAAAACCAGCTTGGCTACAAAGTACGGAGTATAACTTTGTGGTTATGTGTAACGACTAAGCACCAAAGGAACATTAAAGACCATGTTAGGTGGATCGAGATCTGTTTTTACATAATTTAAAGTTGCACTGCTTCTTGGAATCATGTGAAACGTTAACTACCTTATCTATTTATCCATTTATTATATTTATTTAGTTATGTTAAAGTGGATTGATATTTCTGAAATCATTTCTACGATTTTATCATTGTAAATAAAAATCAAATATTATTAGATCCAAGTATTTTCTTTATCGCTATAAAACCACCTATAATTTTATCAATGTATTTTATGTGGGAAAGACAAAGCCATGATGAATCTATTGGAGTGATTAGAACAAATTACGTTAGTATGAGAGAAAGAGGATACTTATCACATTACATCAAAAAGATATTTGCTTGAATTTGCAAAATGAGTAATATTGTTTTGGCAAAATATTTGGACCTATAGAAGATAATAAAATATATTATACTTAATTATAATTTAATTTACAAACTTTCTTTACTCTCACGTACTCTACAATCACATACACAAAGAAAAACAAAAGATATAAATGCACAAACAAATAGAAGATACCATACACTATCACCGCTATATGTAGATAATCATTTATAGTTTTTAACAAGTGTTATTAGTTATAAATTTTCGTTTACTAGAAGTGAATCTGCCAACTACTTGAGTAAAATACATCTTTCATTCTAATCACAAAAAGTAAAATAAAGTTAACAATTGGTATAATGTCCCATACATATGCGAGATTCACGTCACTAGTGTTATTATTTAAAGAATACGTATGATTAAATCATATTTGTTTAACAACTTTCATGAAAAAAGTTATAATCTCGCACATAGGGACTTGCTATTAATTTCTAATTCTTTCTAAGTAAGAACAAAAAATTTATGAGTAATACTAATAAATCACGATCCGTGAGAAGTATAGACTCATCTTATCGAGAGTTTCCAAAATTTACAAATTAAGATACTATTTTCTTTTGATTTATTGATACAAAAAAGGTGATAAGCACTCAGTGATACTTTATCGGACGCAAACCTTTTCCAAACTATATGAATATGGACACTTCATTATCTCATAAAAATTAAAAATAAATGATCAAGATAACAATAACTTTATCAAAAACATATATATGTCATTTTCACGCTAAGGCGCGAGGCGTGGCCTCGGCGTTATGAAACAGACCAAGTCGTCTTCTTGAGGCGTAGCGCGTGATGAGGCGCGAAAAGGCGCGATAAGGCGCGCATTAGCGCGAGACGTGACGCCTTATTTTGAAGCTTTTAAAGGATTTACTAGTATTTAGGCTAGAATTACCGAATTACTAAGGATAGTTTAGTTTTTTGAGTTTAATTCTTATGTATGACGCTTTTTGTAAACTTGATGTATTATATATATAAAATTGTATGAAATATGATATAAATATATAAATCTATAAAAAATTTATGCCGCCTTGAGTCACGCTTTAAAAACGCCACGGCTTCACTATGCCTCGTAAGATTTGAGG
Source organism: Artemisia tridentata subsp. tridentata (assembly GCA_021014915.2). Taxonomy (NCBI): domain Eukaryota; kingdom Viridiplantae; phylum Streptophyta; class Magnoliopsida; order Asterales; family Asteraceae; genus Artemisia; species Artemisia tridentata. The sequence goes on along the minus strand of CP139507.1, from coordinate 387,382,724 downwards.
CTTGACTTTGCCGCCACGTCACGCCTCACGCTATTTATAACCTTGGTCATTATGACATCTTAATAGCATTGTTCTTCTAGTGGGGTCAAAGGAACAACTTCCATTAAATAAAAAACACAACCCACGATGTAAAGAAAACGATGCTTTACACACTAATCTCTTGTTCCCTATAAATAGAATAAAATCTTTAAACTTACAATCAAAGTAACAACTAATATAATTTTAGAAACATATCGATCACAACTTTTTTTGTGGATAGAAAAAGAAGTTTCATTTATCAAATACTCACAAGAAATTGCATTTCGAAGAGGGAATTAAAAGCAAAATTGGATCTTTCATATTCACGAAAAGGCATGTGATTTTTTCACTTGACCAAGGAGTGTTCGTAGAGCCGTACTTATTTACTAATACAAACAAAATGATCAATAAAGATGAATCGAACACTTTTTCTTTTTTGTCATTTTATTCAACAAAAGCATTAGTTTTTTATAAAGCTGTGATAATAATTGTACGGTTTATTTTCTATGCGTATTATGTATGACATCTGATTACTTGTGTTTTTCCTACAAAGTGATGTGGACAATAGTCTTTTTGTGACTTGTTAGCAAGTAAGATGACACTAGCTTAGTTTTGATTTTGAAAAAACTATTTTGCTAATGCTTTGTTGGTTGCTTTGTGTTGGGTTCCCAGATCAGGGTAAAGATAATTAATAATCAAGGTACCGGATATTCATTTGAAATCGTGTAATCACTTTCCAATAAAAACTATTCGACCCTATGCCTAGGTTACACGAATATCTCTATGGGATAAGACCAAGTGATGTTCTTGTTTTAGGCACAAATCAAGAACCAAAACGTATTCAAGTGTTTAGGGTTTTCTTTGTATCTCCATGCAGTTATGATACGACCTCTATTTATAATAGAGTTTACTCGAACCCTAGCCCATGGAATTATGTATAATTAACGGCCCATTAATTATACCATAATAGTTTCCATAATAGTAGGAATCAGTGCTTATAGGCTTACCAGCAGGAACAAGCTTACCAGCAGGAACAAACTTACCAGCAGGAACAAGCTTACCAGCAGCAGAATCGTTTGCTTAGCAACACAATAAATTATACTAGCAGCAGAATCTATTGCCTAGCAATTCAACAACAGTATTATTGTACTAGCAGCAGTATCAATAACACTAGCAGCAGAATGTTCTGCTTCAGCAGCACAATGAGTAATACTAGCAGCAGTATGAACTGCATCAGCAGTATTATCATGTATGCTAGCAGCAGAACAACAAACCACTTAATTGAGTCAGGGTAAACATTGACCTGATGGGTGTACACTCCGTACCTCCAAGCCTATTACCAGGTGTGAAATAATCCCTCAAGTGCACTAAATTTCCAACAATCCTCCCCAAATTTAGTTCACTTACTTGCATGAAAAATAAACATAAAACAAACATGTGCATAAATGAAAATATCTTGAAGATTGAATTCTCATCTTAGTACATTATACGTTCAAATATTCGAGAATCAGGGTGTTCTAAGAATTGAACCCTTCAACCCATTTGAATACCTGAAGATAAAATACACACAATGTTTTCAAACACTTAAATACTCCTGACACTATACAAGCCATGTGTCCATATCCAATTCATAAATGTTGTAAAAGCTAAAAGTCCAAAGCTTCCTGAAGCGGCAAAACTTCAACATTTACATAGGTGGTTCCTCTTTATTCATGCTCCTACTAAACACTTTTTCAAAGAAAATAACCATTGAGAAGTAAAGACTTCATCCTCCTTTTCAGCAGGTTCTGAGCACAACCTTGAGATGTAATATAAAACATGTGCTCCAGTCCACTAAATGTTCAGCTTTCCACATTGAACTCAGCTCCAAAGTTTCCTCAGGAGGGAGTTGGGTGTCTTAGCATTCAGTGACTAAGTTGGACTTCAAACACATCCCTTTAGCAGACTTTAAAACCAAGTCTCTAGCCAAACCCTTCGTCAAGTGATCAGCTAAGTTATGTTGAGATCTAACAAACTCTATAGATACCACCCCATTCATGATAAGCTCACGAATCATGCTATGCCTGACACCTAAGTGTCTAGACTTCCCATTGTACATTTGGCTATAAGCCTTTGCCAATGTAGCAGCACTATCACAACGGATAGAAATAGGTACTATAGGTTTAGGCCACAATGGAATCTCAAGAAGCAAGTTTTTCAACCATTCAGCTTCTTTACCAGCAGCAGCTAAGGCCACAAATTCAGATTTCATGGTTGAACTGGTGATGCAAGTTTGCTTCTTGGATGCCCAAGAAATTGCACCTCCACCAAGTAGGAATACCCAGCCACTAGTAGACGAATTATCTTCAGTGTTACTGATCCAACTTGCATCAGTGTATCCTTCTAACACTGAAGGATAACCAGTATATGAGAGACTAGAATCCATAGTTCTCTTCAAATACTTCAGTACCCTCTGAATTGCTTGCCAATGATGAGCACTAGGATTACTAGTATATCTGCTCAATTTTCCCACAGCAAATGCAATGTCAGGTCTAGTACAAGTCATGGCATACATTAAGCAGTCAATCACCCTAGAATACTCAAGTTGAGATACAACCTTACCAGTATTAGGCAAGAGTTTCTCACTTGTATCCATAGGAGTACTCACTGGAGTACAATCAAAGTAATTAAATTTCCTCAACACCTTCTCAATGTAATGAGACTGAGAGATAGAAATCTTGTTACTTTCATGTTTAATCCTTATACCAAGGATAACATCAGCCTCCCCCATATCCTTCATGGAGAACCTTGATGACAAAAATTCCTTTGTTAGGTCAACTTGATTTTGGTCAGTACCAAAGATCAACATGTCATCAACATATAGAAAAATGATGACTCCTTTACCAGATTCATCAAATTTGCTATATACACATTTGTCAGATTGGTTAAGTGAATAACCACTAGACAAAACCACTTCATCAAATTTTTGATGCCATTGCTTAGGTGCTTGCTTTTGTCCATATAAGGACTTAATCAGTTTGCACACCTTGTTTTCATTGCCAGGCATGATGAAGCCCTGAGGTTGGTTCATATACACCTCCTCATCTAATTCACCATTCAAGAAAGCTGTCTTCACATCCATATGAAGAATAATCAGATTATGAATTGATGCCAAGACAATCAGCAATCTTATGGTACTGATACGAGCTACAGGGGCATAAGTATCAAAATAGTCTATCCCTGACTTTTGTTTAAAGCCTTGAATGACTAGTCTAGCCTTGAACTTTTCAACAGTTCCATCTACCTTCATTTTCTTTTTGAAAATCCATTTGCAACCCAAAGGTTTGCAACCAGGTGGTAGATCAGCCAACACCCAAGTGTTGTTGCCCATGATGGAGTCCATCTCATCATTTATTGCCTCTTTCCAGAAAGCAACATCCTGAGACTTCATTGCTTCATCAAATGTTTTGGGATCATCCTCAACATTAAAGCAATAGGAGTGTTGGTCAGAGACCTCATCCCTTGTTCCTTCAATTAAGTATAATTGAAATTCATGTCCAAATGATTTTGGATTCCTGACCCTTGTGCTCCTTCTGAGCTCAGGTTCAGGTTGTTGAATCACAACCTCATCAGGGACCTCATCAGAGATCTCAGATACACCACCATCATCAGTTCCATTAGGAATCCTCTGACTTGGTCTAGGGGCTGATGAGAATCTATTCTCATCAAAGATTGCATCCCTTGATTCAATTATAGAGTTAATTGAAACAGATTCATTAGGTTCAATAACATATAACCTATATGCCTTAGAATGCTCAGCATATCCAACAAAGATGCATTCAATGCCTCTTTCACCCAAAGTTTTTAATTTTGGATCAGGGAGTTTCACAACAGCCCTACAACCCCAAACCCTAAGATAATTCAGGTTGGGTTTCTTTTTAGTCCAGAGTTCATAAGGGGTTGTCTTGTTCCTTTTGTTGGGAACCCTATTTAATAAATAGCAAGCTGTTAACATAGCTTCACCCCAGAACCCTTGACTCAGCCCAGAATAGGACAACATGGAATTAACCATCTCCTTCAGCACCCTGTTTTTCCTTTCAGAAATACCATTTTGCTGAGGAGTATAGGGAGCAGTCGTTTCATGGATTATACCAACAGACTGAAAATACAGAGTATCCATGTACTCACCTCCCCTATCAGTCCTTAATCTTTTGATCAAGGACTCTTGTTGCAATTCAACCTCAGTTTTAAATACTTTAAATTTATCTAATGCTTCATCCTTAGTATGTAATAAATAAACATAACAATACCTAGAAGCATCATCAATAAAAGTCACAAAGTATTTCTTATTCCCCAAAGAGGGAGTAGCATGTAAATCACATAAGTCACTATGAATCAGTTCCAACACATTAGTTTCACGTTTTACACTTTGAAATGGTTTCATAGTTATCTTGTTCATCATACAAGTTTTACACTTTTCAGTGTCCATGTCAAATGTTGGGATTAACCCATCCTTGGCCATGTACACTTTAAAAGGATGCAAGTGTACATGGCCAAGTCTAGCATGCCAAAGGGTTGAATCATATAACTTAGATGTCAACATAAAAGCAGAATCAACCATATCATGAACAATATTAAGTCTAAACATTTGATTACATAAATAACCAAAACCAATAAACACACCATGTTTAGATAACACAAATTTATCAGATTCAATAACTTGTTTGTAACCACAATTATTCAAAATACTACTAGAAACCAAGTTCTTCCTAATATCAGGAACATGTAAAACATTAAACAAAGAAACAATCTTTCCAGAACTAAACTTCAAATCAACACATCCTCTTCCATGCACCAGGGCTGTTGACTCATTTCCCATATGAAGAATAGAACCATCATTCATTGACTCGTAGGTCTTGAACCAGCTTCTATCTTTACACACATGGATTGTTGCTCCAGAGTCAACCCACCACGCAACATCATCATCCTGCACAAAGTACAATTCAGATATATATGTAATATAATAAATCTCAAAAGACTTATTAAATATATTCTGATCTTTTAGGGAATTGGTGTTACCATTCCCAGATCCACTCGTGCCTGATCCATTGGTTTTATTGCCAATCTCAACACCTTTGCAATCCTTCCTGAAGTGTCCAGTTTTACCACACTTCCAACAAGTAGCTTTTGACTTCTTGTTAGGATCAGTTTTGGTGTTATCCTGATGCTTACGTTTGCCCTTGTTGTCATTGTTCCTGGAGGAGTTGTTATGCTCCACCAAATTGACAACTGATGGACCAGCAGCATTGCTGCTCTTTGGCTTGTCACTTTCATGTGCTTTGAGTGATTCCTCAATGCTCAAATGACTACCCAACTCAACAAGAGTTAATTCCTCCTTCTTATGCTTAAGCATATGCTTGAAATCTTTCCAAGAAGGAGGTAATTTATCGATGATACAAGAGACTGAAATAGCCTCATCCATGTTCATCTTGTGTTGTGTGAATCGACCAAGTATACTAAGAAGTTCATTGTATTGTTCCATGACAGGTCTAGAATCGACCATTTTGTAATTGTTAAAATTACTTACAAGGAACTTCTTACTTGATGCATCCTCAGCCATATATTTGGCTTCCAAGGAATCCCACAGTTCTTGAGAAGATTCAACATTCTGATAAATGTCAAAGAGAGTATCAGACATACCATTGAGAATTAATCCTCTGCAGATATAGTCATCATTCTCCCATTTGCTTCTGCTCCTCATCTGTTCCATGGTAGCATCATCCCCATGATCTTCAGGAATGGTTGTGGTCAGAACATACACCACATTCATGCTTGACAACAAGAATTGCATATTCTTTTGCCATCTTCTGAAATCGACACCTTCAAACTTTTCCAGTTTGGAAAAGTTAGCAGCCATATGCCTCATCGCAGCAGCCATTGATTATCACTAAAATAGTTTCTATTGATTGTTGGTTTTGTTTGTGTTTGGTTCCCAGATCAGGGTAAAGATAATCAATAATCAAGGTACCGGATATTCACTTGAAATCGTGTAATCACTTTCCAATAGAAACTATTCGACCCTATGCCTGGGTTACACGAATATCTCTATGGGATAAGTCCAAGTGATGTTCTTGTTTTAGGCACAAATCAAGAACCAAAACGTATTCAAGTGTTTAGGGTTTTCTGTGTATCTCCATGCAGTTATGATACGACCTCTATTTATAATAGAGTTTACTCAAACCCTAGCCCATGGAATTATGTATAATTAACGGCCCATTAATTATACCATAATAGTTTCCATAATAGTAGGAATCAGTGGTTATAGGCTTACCAGCAAGAATAAGCTTACCAGCAGGAACAAACTTACCAGCAGGAACAAGCTTACCAGCAGCAGAATCGTTTGCTTAGCAGCACAATAAATTATACTAGCAGCAGAATCTATTGCCTAGCAATTCAGCAACAGTATTATTGTACTAGCAGCAGTATCAATAACACTAGCAGCAGAATGTTCTGCTTCAGCAGCACAATGAGTAATACTAGCAGCAGTATGAACTGCATCAGCAGTATTATCATGTATGCTAGTAGCAGAACAACAAACCACTTAATTGAGTCAGGGTAAACATTGACCTGATGGGTGTACACTCCGTACCTCCAAGCCCATTACCAGGTGTGAAATAATCCCTCAAGTGCACTAAATTTCCAACATGCTTCTGGAACAAGTTGGGGGAATAAACATAATTATTTTCTATCTTGCCTTTTTAAAGAGATGAAATTACTCGTTTATAGGATAAAGTATATCCTTGATCAGATGTGGAGATCGTTTGCTCGAGGTTTGTTAGACCTCATATCTAGGATAACAACAATAATAATGAATAAAACAAGTTTTACGCAGCGGAATACCATAAACAAATCATTATTATTGATCAAGGTTTGTCGAATGATTACAAACCCTAACCCTAGGCGTCTAAACAAAGACTCACGCCTAGGTACACACACATACTTTTCTGGACTACATTGTGGAAGACATGTGTAAAATAAACCACTCCCCCATCTATTTATAAACTAGAGATTAGGGTTACAAAGACTTTAATAATTAACATAAATAGTCCCTCAACTTTGTCTTCATAAGTTTCCTCCATCTTTCATCTTTTTGTCAATATCAACTCATATTTAATTCCTAACAATCTTCCCCTAGTTGATATGACAAAACCATGTATGAAAGATGTAGTCTTCCTCGTCTTCCCCGTAAGCCATGCATATCATTAAGGATCTTCAAGCTGCAAACCTTCAGAATATTCTTCCCCTTTTTGTCATACTCAAATAGGAAAAGAAAAAGAATACGCAACTTTGATTGTCATAATCACCAACCAGTCCCATACTTCCAATCGAGTCTTCTAATGTCTTGAATTATCCACCATTAAGAACACCAAACCGCTTACTTATTAAATTATCGCAAGACATAAAAATCCCAAATCTTCAGTATGAATACCAACGAGCAATCACAAAAACCTTCACCTTGATGTAGCATAATCTCGATGTATTGAAGAAGAAAACTAGCCATTACCAATTCGATGCTGAAGTAGAATAAACCAACCTTTGTGTCTTATAAGGAGATCGCAATCTCCTGACAAAAATCACTGAGCACAATAACGTAACTCCTTCAAGTGTTTTGCCAATTCGTAGTCTTGAACGAACGAATAAGTTATCTTTAAAGTGTGATGCAGCCACTTTAAGATATAATAAAACACAAACTTGAAAAATTCCACTTCACCGTCAAATGAGCAATAAATAATCCACTTCGCCAATAAATACGAGCCATAAATCTGTACGAACAGAAATCAAATCATCATCTTGTGTGTGTGTTTCTTCCCCTGTGTGTGTGTGTGTGTGTGTGTGTTTTGGAATTACCAGTTCCAAATCAATAACCAATGCTTCCCCTCACTTTGAGAAGCCCATGCTCGAACAGTACAAACCAGCAGTACAAAGTTTATAATCAGCAGTATAAACTTTTCATCCTTCAAAGCTAGCAGTACAAACTGTTGTCGAGCAGTACTAACACGAAAACCAAGCAGTACTAACTGTTAATCACAGCAGTACAAACTGCTACGCATAAACTAATGAGCAGTACTAACTGTTCAACGAATAGTACAAATTCCGAAGGCCAGCAGTACAAACTGTTATGTAAAACAGCAGTATTAAAATAAATCTCCAACTCTGATCTGCTGCTACCGACCCACGTGATATGGCAGCATTAAACTTTGTTTGTCCAATCAAATAACATTGCTGCTAAGCTTCCTATGCTTAAACCTAATGAATTCGACATGTGGAGACTTCGTATTGAGCAGTTTTTCCAATTGCAAGACTATGCACTTTGGGAGATTATTGAAGATGGAAACTCTTTTACACCTGTAACAACAACAACTGTTGTTGATGGTAAATCTGAGAGTACAATGCAGACAAAGCCAACCACTAATGAAGAGAAGGCAAGGTACAAGAATGATGTTAAGGCTAGAAGTTTGCTTCTGATGACTATTCCCAATGATCAGTTGCTGAATTTTAGTAAGTTCAAGTGTGCTAAATCTCTTTTTGAAGCTATTGTAACACCCCAACCCGGCAAGGGTAGAAGTATCACACAAATGGCTCCATATCAGATCAAACAAAGCATACAATCAATAGTAATACAATGGTTCTCAAAGGTTACAAATGAAATCTTGCAATACAAAGGGTTACAAAGGAAAATAAAAGCTGCCTATCAAATCCATAAGTACATCTCTTCTAATGGCTTCTACTCAAAGTCTTCTAGGTCCAAAGTCTCTTCACTCTTACCCAGCTTCCAACTAAAACCTGCCGCGGGAAAAGAAACGCGGCTGAGCTACTAGAGCTCAGTGAACAGATATAACGTAACAAGCAGTAGTATAATGTATAATTTACATGAGTAAAAGAGTGTGGAAGCATGAATACATGGTATCAAGATGAAAGGTAAGAGTACATGGTATCATAAGGAAAGGTAAAAGGGTACATGGTAAAGGAAGTCAGAAATCCACTACGAGCCCATAACATAACATGAATCATAATCATAATCATAATCGTAAACATGCAGAGGGGAGACCTCTTAGTATCCTGTGAATATGAGGGGTATCCTCAATCATGGGTATCCTGTAAATATGAGGGGTGTCCTCAATCATGGGTATCCTGTAAATATGAGGGGTGTCCTCAATCATGGGTTGGAGTAGCTAGCTCCCGGAGTGTGAAAGACGTGTATCGCACACACCATCAGTCACCATGAATAACATAACATAACATGAACATGAACAAATCTAGGATGCATCCATACGCCCCAGGTGGCCATAATCTGCCTCTACGTAAACATAACATGCAGGGACGGGACAGGTCATCACTCTCCTGCCCTAGAGTCATGCCATCGGTGCATCGACTGACATGGACATGAAACCCTCATGCCTAGTGAGTGGCTCGTAGTATCAAACTGAGGGTAAAGGTCAAGTATCATGAATCATGTTTTTAGTTTACTTGCATAAGTCAATGTCTTGTTTCATAAGTTCATAATCATAGGTTCATAATCATGGTTCATAAGCAAGGTTCATAAGCAAAGGTTCATAAGCAAAGGTTCATAAGCAAAGGTTCATGGTCAAGGGTTCATAATTAAAGGTTCATGAATGAAAGGTTCATAATCATAAAAGGTTCAATATCATGATAGTTCAAAAGATCGGAGTTCATGAATGAAGGGAACATAGCAATGGTATAGGGAACCCTAATACGAATCATAATTAGAGAATGAAGGCCTCTTATCAAAGAAGCAGAATATCTGTACCTTATTCCAGCAAAGCACAAAACACAAAGAACAAGATGGAATGAACTCAGTTCTCCTCCTTCTTCACACCTAGAGGGGTAGACAAGTGTTACAACACTTTCCATTTTAAGTAACTTCCCATTTTAGGCAGGTTTCCATATTTAGTAAGTTTCTATTTTTAGAAAGTTTCCTTATTTAGAAAGTTCCCATATTTAGTAATATTTCCATATTCTCGATTAGGTTAAGTCATTATTAGGTCATATCATGGCTTTAGGGTGTATTTTAACAAGTTGCAAAAGTTTAGGGTTAAATATGACAAGTTTTCATATTCTAGGGTTTGAAGTGTAAATGTACCAAAGATGAAGGTTTAAAGTGAAAATATCATAATTAACTCATCTTACTGTTCATGTTATCAAAATTACACATTTAGCTCCTTCACATTTTATACCCTTGTAGTTACATAAATTACATTTTAAACCTTATGGTATTTATAATTACACATTAAACCCTTAATTTACCAATTTTACACAATGTACACTTATTCCATCATATTATACGAATGTACCCTTAGATATTCATAATTTACACATCAAGTCCCTCAAGTTATCAAAGTTACATATTAAGCCCTTAAATTTACAATTTCCACCTTTAATTATTAATAATTACATATTAAGCCATTAAATTACCAAATTTCACATAACTCCCTGAATATAATTTATTTCTCAAATCAACCCTAAGTTTCCATAAATTACATATTTAGTCCCTCTATTTAAAATAATGTAATACGAAACCCTAATTTCCCATTTAATTCCAAATCTTGCAAATTTACGCATAAGACCCTCATGTTATAATTTTTACACTTTAGTACTGATCCAATTAACATTATAAAAATGGCCCACAAGTTTATTTAATTACAAAACACCCCCTTACAATTTAAAATCAAATCGTTAAACATTTAAATTTCAAAATCCAAACCCTAATCTTCCCCAATCATTAAGCAATAATTACTAAATCATAATTATATTTATTTATCATCAAATACAGATTAGAAACCCTAATATCAAATCGTAAACCCTAGTTCTTTTTTTTTTTTTTTTTTTTTTTTTTCAATTTGAATTTCAAAACCCGTTTTGAACTAAAATTAATCACGACCATTTTAAGCTTCTAAAAATCAAACCACTATTTTTCCTGGTCCATACTAATTATATAGAGTCTAAAAAAAATAATCTCCATGCCCAGAAAATTCGTTTTCAATATTTTAGCATTTATGCATGTTTAAACAATTAAATTCCAAACGATTTATACAAGCTACCACAATTCGAATTAGCATTTTTCTAGACTTATAAAATGATCATAGAACTCATAAAAATTAATAACATAGCCTAGAAGAATCGTATTGCATGTTTTGCATAATTAACCCATTTTACACACTTTTAATTCAAACAACCCATTAAACCTTGCATGGTTCGAATCGTATATTTTTCCTAGATCATATATGATATAATAAGCATGAGAAAAATACCAGAACAATTATTGAACGTGAGTATGAGCCAAAACGAATTTAGACCTCTCGGATAGTTTTGCGACAGAAATAAATCCCACGACCAAACGAAAGCACTTCAAACCTTGAAACCAATTTTATTAGCTCCCTTAATTGATGAATAACCTCAGAAAAATGACCCACGAATTTTAGAGAGTTGGGTGGATGAGTTACGAATTTGTGTGTGTTTTTTGATAGTTTCGGTTTAGTTTTAGAAGATAATTAGGAAGGTTAGCTAAATAAGGAGGTTAGGCCGAGCTATGGGGGGGAATGATGAAGCGAAAAGTGTACCGCTTTTAAGGGGTCATTTAAGCCCTAAATCGTATTTATTTGATCAAATATCGCCCTAAATCGTTTCTTTTGTCATTTTAGGTACTTTTGAGGAGAAATCTGGAAAAGGAGGCATTTTGGACGTTTTTGGAGCATTAAAGTGAAGAAAACGACAAAGTCTCAAAAATCGGCTAAAAGTTACTCTTGACGGCGTCAGACTTTACTCTGGACGGCGTCATGCCTTGGCAAGAAAAGTTGGACGTGAAATTTACTCATGACGGGCCAGTGAAAATAGCATGTGAATTCTGACGGCGTCACGCTTTAACTTGATCGAGGGCGTCACGGCTTAAATCATAAGGGGACGGCGTCACGTTCATGGTTAGACGGCGTCAAGCCTTGATAAGCCAGAATGGATTTTTGAAGAGCTAAAGAGGGACGGCGTCAAGAAGGTCACCCGGGAACCCTAAAAGCGGCGAGGTGACGGCGTCACACTCCATAAGGTGACGCCGTCAGATCCAAAAATCTATATATAGTTTTCTAATTTTTTGTCATTAGGGAGAGCTTAGTGTGTGGAATTTTGGGAGAAAACCCTAAGACGATTTTAGCTACTTTTTCAGGGCTTTTTGCCTTGAGATCTTCCATGTTTCATTGAAAGATAAGTTATCAATTAATCATTCAATATGTCTATGTGTTGTTTGATTCTATCTTATTCTTGTCTTTTGTTTAACATGTTAGGCTAAATTTATCTTGTGTTTGCTTAGATCTAATGAAACCTAGCTATTGATTATTGGTTGTTAGTGTGTTATTAGTTGTATTGGATGATTGTTTATCTATGTTAGGCTTAAGAAAACTGGCTAACTTCCTATTCGGTAACTTGCTTGAACGTCTTAAGAAACATGAACCAAATACGTACTAAAGGTTTTTATGGTTGTATTTAATGCACAAGCGAATTCTAGTGATCCCATGTTAGGAGCTTCCTAGCCGGCTCGACATAGGAGTGAAGTAGGAGCTTGTAGAGTTGGGGAAGTAAGTACGCCACCCCACGAATGGTATTAAGGAATACACCCGTCATCCACGCGACTAATACACACTAATTAACCGGTAAAAGATAGTTAGGGAGTAAGGAAATCTAAGTAAACACATTTCTCTACACATAAGTTTCTCACCACATTTTATTTTCAGTTATTTATTTTATTTGCATTCGTAGTAATTTGGGTTAGTTGACTAGCAACTAATTCCGCCCACTCTATCAAAACCGAGATTTTACTTGCTTTCATAAAAATATAAAAACATAAAAAGAATCTTCCTCAACCCTTAGACCTAATTAGAGTAGCCTTTCACACCTAACGAACACTATTCCCTGTGGAGAACGATCAATCCCCCGTACTTACCACTACACTATACTACATCGGTCAGGTACACTGCCTGGTGGGGTTGTAAGCCTCTTGAGATCCCTCGAGAGGTAAAACCTGTTGTAAGGTTACAAAACCACGCAATCAAGTTTTTGGCGCCGCTGCCGGGGAATAGTTATTGTTTAGGTTGAATTTTTATTTCTATTAGGTCTACTCACTAGATTCCTTTCTAGTGAGATTTTTATTTTATTTTTCTAGGTTTTCTTTAGTCTATCTATTTTCTTCGTGTCTTTGTTCGTAACCATTACCGTCCGACATCATGGAAGATGGTAATATCCTTAACCCCCACAACCCACCACCACAACCACAACCACCTCCTAGAGCCCGTACTTTAGGAGAGTATTCCCGTCCTAGCCACCATGGCTATCGAAACACCATTGAGCTCACTCAAGGAGCCAATATCACACCCTTGCGATCCGACACCATCCGGTTGGTGCAAAGCGGATGCGCATTCCATGGACTTCGTTCTGAAGATCCTAATCAACATCTCAAGGACTTTCTTAAAATCGTTGATTCTATAGACCTTGATGTTGCCACTCGAGAGACGACCCGATTGCGTCTCTTCCAATTCTCTTTGCGGGACCAAGCTAGTCAGTGGCTAGAACGTCAACCCGCAGGATCCATCACCTCTTGGGATGATCTCACCACTCGTTTCCTTGCTCAGTTTTTCCCACCGGGAAGAACTACCAAGCTAAGGAATGATATCTTGATGTTCCAACAACGTCAAGGCGAAACTCTCTACGAGGCATGGACTCGATTCAAGGACTTACTCCAAAAAGTCCCTCACCATGGCATTGAACTTTGGCTCCAAGTCCAAATCTTCTATGACCATATCAATCTCTCCACGAGGCAAACCATTGACCAATCGGCCGGTGGCAAGCTACGTGATCTAAGTGCGGAACAATCATGGGCTCTCCTAGAGGATCTTGCTCTTTATGACAACGAAAGTTGGAGTGATCCCCGTGATTTGAATAAAACGGTCAAGGCAATATCTTTGCCTTCGAACAATTCAAGCACTTCCGACCGTAGGATCATAGAACTTGAAGACCAAGTCAAGTTTCTCATGAAATCCTACGAGGCTCCTAAACCTTCAAGCCAAGTGAACAAAATCACTTCTTCATGTGAATTATGTAGTGGTCCCCACGACACTCGTGATTGCATGGAACTCCCCGAACAAGCTTTTGTGGACTACGCATCCTCGCGTACCGACGGAGCGGGAGACAAGTGGTACACTTTCAAACCCGAGCCAAACCATTATGGTGATTCATACAACCCCTCATGGAAAAATCACCCGAACCTTAGGTGGAAACAAAACCAAAACTCTCAACAAACCAATTCTTCCAACCCACCTAATCGTTTCCAATCAAGCGGTTCCTACTCGAACCGTACTTTCAACAACAATCCTTCCGGAAATGGTAGTACCAATAACTTTGAAGGATTAATGTCCCAATTTATGGCATCTCAAGAAGCTCGGATAGCTAGATTCGAGACCGAATTCAATCAACAACAAACGGAGATGACCAATAAAATTGACAACTTGTTGAAAGCTCTCCATAACCAAGTGTGATCACCTCCACATAAGGACGCTAGGAACACAAATAGCGGACCCCAAGTAAAAGACCCCTCTTCATCCAAACACGTCCACTTTGTCAACATTGTCACTATTAAACCAATTGATAGGAATGAGGATAATAGTGAACCTAAGGATGAGGATAAGAAAGTCGAGGTTGATAAGGAAGTTAGGACAAGTGAGATTGAAGAAGTAGATGATGATGAGGACTACTTCAATAGGCTACCCACTAAGGAAGAGCGCGCATATCATACAAACTTATTCGATGACCCCGAGGCACCATACTTCCTAGGTAGACCAATCATAGAAATAGGCGACCCTTCTAATCTCAACATACCATGCAACATCGGACATCTACATGTGTGGAAAGCTTACATCGACCTTAGATCACCCATAAACATCATGACTAGAGCCCACTACAACTTGATAATGAAGAATCAACTTGGGTATAGGATGTTCCCTGACAAGGGTTGGATGAGTAACTTCACGGGAAGAGTTAAGGGATTACCGGTTTATGTAGGAAACTTCACCTATGTCACCGACTTTGTAATTGTAGAAGATATCCGCCCAATAGTCGATGCATCCTTGACTCAAGTGGTTTTTGGAAAACCATTTGTTGAGGTCTCTAGAATGACTTATGAACCCTCCTTAGGGATAGTTAGATTTAAGGATGAGACCGATGAAGTAAGCTACCAAATGCCATATAAGATAGAACAATTCCAACACTTGTCAAATGTTGAGAAGGAGCTCAAGCAAGCGGTCTACTATAGGAATGATGAGGATAGAAGTAAAGGAGTAGACTATGTTATGGAAAGGATATTCGGTTTCTACAAGGATTGTTTGAAATTAGGACCGGAATATAAAACCGGGAAGGAGAATGGCCTAGGAACCGTGACCGATGATGGAGTCACGTAATGTACGTGACTTTGAGTCTAGCTACAAGACTCGTTAATAAAGAAAAGCGCTTCTTGGGAGGCAACCCAAGCTTTATTTGTTTTATTTGCTTTGTGTGTTTATTTATTTGTTTGTTTGATTTTATTTGTTTCCGTATGTGTGTTTAATTTTTATTATTATTGATTCATGTTAAAAACTAATTTGTGAAAATGCTTTATGTTGTTTTTAACTTCGTCTTAACTACATATAAAGGTATTTTGCAAAAGATAAGTGTAAGGGAAATCTAAATCGGTTTATTAGAACACAAATTAACATGAATCGTAATAATAATAAATTAGCATACATATTAGTGTGTTTCTGAGTCAATTGCTTGTATCGAGTCATAATGATGTTTTGCAGGATTTCCAGGAAGTAAGGTAAAGGTTTTTCCAGAAATTTTCCGGAAACTAAAAATGAAAATTTTTGTCAGGTCATTTCTGACGGCGTCAGGGTTTATAACCTGACGGCGTCAGATTTAATTTCCAGAAATTTTTGAAAGTTTTGTTTTCATAAAAAGTTTTTATTAAAATCTCCAACTTATAATCTCCAGGAATCTGTAAAATTATCATTCCACAAGCATTATATCCTTATATATAGATTTTTCCCGCCGATGTTACGCAGGTTTTCGTGTTTGTTTTCTCAGGTTTAACAGGTTATTTTGGACAAGGAAATGTTTTTGGATCAAGCTTGTGGCGATGCATTAGTCATGGAGCTTCAACATTCTCTTTGGAGGAAGATCTAACCGTGTAATTTCATTATCCACCGAGCGAATCAGGGGAGTATTTGATTTCATTCTTTTACTTTTTGCTTTTACATCTTATTATTTGAACATTGGGGACAATGTTCATCTTAAGTGTAAGGGGAGGGTAAAAGTACGATTTTAGAGAATACAATTGCGCTTGATTTTTGTTTGTTTGATGGTAGATGTGTAATAAAACTGAGAGAAATATTTGTTAAGGTAATTTTAGTGCCAAATTTAAAATTTTTACAACATATAGGAGTGAAACTTTGATCTTAATGAGCGTCTCACGGATAGGAGTTATATGACTAGCACAAAAAAAAGCCGTACCACTAAAAAATTTTCCACCCCAAATATGTGAGGTTCGCCCCTAGAATTGGTAGGAAAAGCATTTATGCTATGATGTGTGTACCGGTAGCACTTAGATTCTAGAACTTGCGTTAGGACCATTCCGAAGCCACAAGTGAGACTACATTCGTGTAGTTAGATTTACTACATGATAAGAGGCATTAGGATTAACCCATTGTTTTACACCTGTGTTTTTGTTATAATTACGTTGGCTACATTGGTCAAGTAATTCTCCCACACCCTTTGCGTTGTACTCATTTATAGTACACGATACCCCTAGTACACCCCTCAGAGCCTATCTTTTCGTTTCGACCTTTAAGCATTTTACTTAAAGGAAGAATTTGTTACACCCCACTAAAATGTACACCCAAATCGCCTTAGCCTACCTTGTATGCACTCATTTTTAGTGCATTATTGTGACAACATTTGTTTAAACCCAAGTTAATTATCTAGTTGATTACATGGTTGCTAAGTCGAGTCATATCCTTGTACATATTGTTTTGGGACGATTGGGACTCATGGGTAAAGTACTAGTATAATGGAGTAATGGGGAAGAACATCATTTATTACCCCCATATATGCTAAATGTTTTAAAAGTACTCCAAGTTTTTCAATTATCTTAATTCGAGTCATTAGATCAGTATTTGTAAAGTTATGTAAAAATTCAAGTGTAAGGGGATGCAATGCCCCTATGATGTATTATTTTGGATGGTAGGGCAAAAGTGTATGTCAAAAAAAAAAAAAAAAAAAAAAAAAAAAAAAAAAAAAAAAATGAGAAAAAGAAAAGTAGAAAAAACATACGGACTACCATCCCGTTTTATTTTATGTTTGTTTTATGTTTTTGTTATTTTGTTATTTCGTTTCTAGCTTAAGATCGAGTCTAGTCTTGGCTTAGCAACATTGTATAGTACATGTAATTAATCAAGATTTTTAACTCGCCACCAGTAAAATATCCCGTATCCAACAAAACCGTGTTTTCCTTTTCCCTACACCTAACGTTATAACCCATTTAAAAGCCCTCTTTGATAGTTTATCTTAGGTGCTTACGCCTAGTGGAGGAGGTTTTCGATCCTTTCCCAAGCCTATGGTAATCTATTTGCTATGACAGGTAGTGAGAGATATTATCCGTTTTCATTTATGAGATTTATTTTGATGACACTTGAGAGATGTGAGTATCTAAACACTACTTGTGAGGTGCTAGTTTGTAATCTCCGTGCTTATTATGATTAAAGTGGAACGAATATTTGTTGTAATTACTTTTATGTTTGCATTAAATGACCCCTAACTTGTATTTTGATTAGAATAAAAGCGCATTTGCTTGAGGACAAGCAAATCTCAAGTGTAAGGGTATTTGATGAAGCGAAAAGTGTACCGCTTTTAAGGGGTCATTTAAGCCCTAAATCGTATTTATTTGATCAAATATCGCCCTAAATCGTTTCTTTTGTCATTTTAGGTACTTTTGAGGAGAAATCTGGAAAAGGAGGCATTTTGGACGTTTTTGGAGCATTAAAGTGAAGAAAACGACAAAGTCTCAAAAATCGGCTAAAAGTTACTCTTGACGGCGTCAGACTTTACTCTGGACGGCGTCATGCCTTGGCAAGAAAAGTTGGACGTGAAATTTACTCATGACGCGGCAGTGAAAATAGCATGTGAATTCTGACGGCGTCACGCTTTAACTTGATCGAGGGCGTCACGGCTTAAATCATAAGGGGACGGCGTCACGTTCATGGTTAGACGGCGTCAAGCCTTGATAAGCCAGAATGGATTTTTGAAGAGCTAAAGAGGGACGGCGTCAAGAAGGTCACCCGGGAACCCTAAAAGCGGCGAGGTGACGGCGTCACACTCCATAAGGTGACGCCGTCAGATCCAAAAATCTATATATAGTTTTCTAATTTTTTGTCATTAGGGAGAGCTTAGTGTGTGGAATTTTGGGAGAAAACCCTAAGACGATTTTAGCTACTTTTTCAGGGCTTTTTGCCTTGAGATCTTCCATGTTTCATTGAAAGATAAGTTATCAATTAATCATTCAATATGTCTATGTGTTGTTTGATTCTATCTTATTCTTGTCTTTTGTTTAACATGTTAGGCTAAATTTATCTTGTGTTTGCTTAGATCTAATGAAACCTAGCTATTGATTATTGGTTGTTAGTGTGTTATTAGTTGTATTGGATGATTGTTTATCTATGTTAGGCTTAAGAAAACTGGCTAACTTCCTATTCGGTAACTTGCTTGAACGTCTTAAGAAACATGAACCAAATGCGTACTAAAGGTTTTTATGGTTGTATTTAATGCACAAGCGAATTCTAGTGATCCCATGTTAGGAGCTTCCTAGCCGGCTCGACATAGGAGTGAAGTAGGAGCTTGTAGAGTTGGGGAAGTAAGTACGCCACCCCACGAATGGTATTAAGGAATACACCCGTCATCCACGCGACTAATACACACTAATTAACCGGTAAAAGATAGTTAGGGAGTAAGGAAATCTAAGTAAACACATTTCTCTACACATAAGTTTCTCACCACATTTTATTTTCAGTTATTTATTTTATTTGCATTCGTAGTAATTTGGGTTAGTTGACTAGCAACTAATTCCGCCCACTCTATCGAAACCGAGATTTTACTTGCTTTCATAAAAATATAAAAACATAAAAAGAATCTTCCTCAACCCTTAGACCTAATTAGAGTAGCCTTTCACACCTAACGAACACTATTCCCTGTGGAGAACGATCAATCCCCCGTACTTACCACTACACTATACTACATCGGTCAGGTACACTGCCTGGTGGGGTTGTAAGCCTCTTGAGATCCCTCGAGAGGTAAAACCTGTTGTAAGGTTACAAAACCACGCAATCAGGGAAATGGGCTAAAATTTCGTCCATTATTTGACCAAAATCAAGAGGATTTAATTTGCATTAATTTTCCACATTAACACTCTGTTCCCGAGTATAAAATGAAAAGAAGAGAAATGAAGAGAGGAAAAAAGAAGAGAAAAGAAGAGGAGAGGAAAAAAAATTAATTTTTTATTTTGTGTTCCCGAGTTTGAAAGAAAAGAAAAGAAATGTTAGCAAAAATGCTTTAAAATCAACTTCTCTCCAAATCATCCCAATTTGGGAAGAAGATTAGGAGAGAAGTTTTGGCATAATTTCCTCCCCACTTCTCTTCTCTTCTCTCCAGAAAAAACTCGGGAATGCAATCTTTTTTTAATTTTCTCTCCACTTCTCTTCTTTTCTCTCCAAATAAAAACTCGGGAACAGAGTATAAAAGTGTAGTTATTTAGGTTTAAATGCATTTTAATTACAATTAATTTAAATAAAGTTGCATTTTGGTTTTTGTACAAAGTAATTAGGTGAATTAATAATCTTTGGGCATGTAGGAATTATTTTATTTCATGTATAGCTTATTACCAAAATTTCGGATCAATTTGGTACTTTAAATAACTTTTAATCAACCTTTAAACTTGTAGGGGCAAATTGGTCATTTTACATGTTTTAGATTTTTAGGGTTTTACAACTCTTCCCCTCTAACAGAAAAATTTCGTCCTCGAAATTTGAAGTCGCAAAGTGAAGCGAAGTCGTAGCAAATCGCCAACGATCGTTACAAACATTTTCATGCCCGAGGAGGTTTTTCCAAAGATCTTCAGACCAAATAGTTTCTCATGATTCAAATCAAAACGAGGTGGTTTCAAATTTTCTCAGAAGGAAACAAAATAAGTTTGATTTTGATCAAAAGGACCATTCAACAAAAATGGATGATAGGTGAGTCTTCTGAAAAGCTTATATGAAATACGAACAGAATTTCAAATCAGATTAACTGTATCATCAGTGGAGAGTTCTACAAAGAGTTTAAGATATAAAACTGAGGTCAACAGAATGAAATACGAGAGTTCAAACTCATCCAGATATTTAATGAACGAAATCAGAGTATACACATAGGTAGAATGAACCTAATGTCTCACTAAATCACGGATAACCAACGGAGGTCAGATTCTAAGCTTCTTTGGTACTCCCCCAAGATATCCTATGGTCACAATGAGTGCACGTTATATGGTGTAAGTATTATCACGTTGATCAGGCGTCATAATACTAGCACCACATAAATATGCCTTCATGATGATCATACTTTATCTCGAGTCGTGAGTATAACAACCTATCTTAATCCACCTAGTACTTCTACAATCTCAGAGCCAATAAGATCAATGACATACTTAAGAGGGCAAACAAACTATTCGTAAGAGTATCGGAATTTCCAGATTACCTAGCAGAGTAAGGTACGCCATCACAAGCATCAGATTTTCCACAGTTTGCCAAAATTCCTCAGAACCAAGCCATCATCGAACATACGAAAATAAGCACGGGGCTGAAATGCTTCTAGGAAACTTAAATCATTAGCGGATCTTAACACGATATAACAAAGTTCAAGGGAGTCAACGGAAGTGAAGCTTAATCGTCAATAACTTCGGCTCTCACAGAATCAATTCTTCCAACATAAAAGGTCTGTTCAGAAATCCGTTCATTCAAAACATCTAATCTCTTCAAGTCCGGTTAATATGTCTTTATTTTTCCATCTATCTGAAAGTGAAACAAAATCGTGATCTTGTGTCTGGTTCATCAAGCCTCCCGCAGTTCTTCTTGGAATGTGATGGAGTCATGTGGATTTCTGGCACGATCTTTAAGTTCCTTCATCATCCAGTCTGCTTCCGCTCTCAATTCATCTTAGTACAACTAAGATGAATAGGGAAGTGAGACTGTACGTCTTCGTCAGCTCCAGGGTCGCCATCTTCCTTCTGTACCGCCAAACTTCTGCCTTGTAAGGAATGTCCTCACTCTTCAGGGTAGTCGCCGCTGTTGTCAACTCCAGGTCAGGTAGCGAAGTAATTCTTCTGATGCGTTTCTAGTTGTCTTGATGCGTAGGAAAAACTTTCCGTGGTGCAAGGGAGTATAATTGGGTCTTCTTCTGAAATGTCTCAAAATTTGTTCCTTCTGAAGGAAACTTCGCGCTCTGAAATTGAATAGGTATGAAGTCGTTTCAGGGTGGAGAAATAAGGGTTCCAAATAGCAATACGGTTCAGCTCCCAGAAATAAATACATGTTTCCTGTCATCATTCTTCTTTATCACGAACAGAACTGAGTTACGCCAAGAAAATGCACTTGAACAAACTTACTTCACACTCCGGTGGAAAACTTAGTGGTTCAATCAGAAATCGTGTTTCTGAGAATTCAGGTGCTAAGTATTTCTCAAGATGGGGTTCATTCATGGGTGTACGAAGTGGGTTTAAGGAAAACTTCATAACCGCGAAGGTAACACACGAGTCTCCAGAGTGATAGCGATAGCAGAAAGTTTAATAATCGGTAATCGAAGTAGGGAGTTCAAAATTGTTTCAAACGCCAAAGGTGAGACATAGGAGGATAGTTGTTAATATTTTGGATGTTCAATTAATCAATCATTTATTCAGAATAAAGTCGGAGTTAACTGCCCAAGGAAAGACAGATCAAAATAACAACTCTTATCGTTCAAAAGTGAGAGGGAACATTCTTATACTCGTGGTTTAGCACCACAAGACTTCTCATAGGAACAGAGATGGGTAAGACGAAATCAAAGAGTGTCAGAAAAATAATTCATAGATGCTTATCAAGAGTAAGAGACAGATCACAGAATCTATCAAGTACGTCATCGCCATGGAGATTCTCAGAATGCCTAAAGAGGTATCAAAATGATTAACAAAAGGATCAGAAGTCAGAGTCGGACTCTGCAGACAAGGATCAAATAGTGTCAGGCAATATTATGCAGTTCTCAATGCCTTCCAGATTTATTTAGGTTCAGATCTTAGGTAGTGCAAAGCGTGAGCTTTCAATCTCCAAAAGTGCTCTCAACAAGTGGGGCACGAATCAGAGTGATGCGGAAGCAATGATACTTAAACAAATGACTTATAGTCTACCCATTCCTCACTGGTCAAAACTTAAGTTCCTATAGGGAAAACCTTAAAGCAAATCTTAATGGTTGTCTTATGAGCGCCTACAGTGGAAACTTAATGGTCCAAACTTCACAGGTCAAGGGTAAATGTATTACGAGTCGCAGCCTGTCTCTCTGATACCATAAATTGTAACACCCCAACCCGGCAAGGGTAGAAGTATCACACAAATGGCTCCATATCAGATCAAACAAAGCATACAATCAATAGTAATACAATGGTTCTCAAAGGTTACAAATGAAATCTTGCAATACAAAGGGTTACAAAGGAAAATAAAAGCTGCCTATCAAATCCATAAGTACATCTCTTCTAATGGCTTCTACTCAAAGTCTTCTAGGTCCAAAGTCTCTTCACTCTTACCCAGCTTCCAACTAAAACCTGCCGCGGGAAAAGAAACGCGGCTGAGCTACTAGAGCTCAGTGAACAGATATAACGTAACAAGCAGTAGTATAATGTATAATTTACATGAGTAAAAGAGTGTGGAAGCATGAATACATGGTATCAAGATGAAAGGTAAGAGTACATGGTATCATAAGGAAAGGTAAAAGGGTACATGGTAAAGGAAGTCAGAAATCCACTACGAGCCCATAACATAACATGAATCATAATCATAATCATAATCGTAAACATGCAGAGGGGAGACCTCTTAGTATCCTGTGAATATGAGGGGTATCCTCAATCATGGGTATCCTGTAAATATGAGGGGTGTCCTCAATCATGGGTATCCTGTAAATATGAGGGGTGTCCTCAATCATGGGTTGGAGTAGCTAGCTCCCGGAGTGTGAAAGACGTGTATCGCACACACCATCAGTCACCATGAATAACATAACATAACATGAACATGAACAAATCTAGGATGCATCCATACGCCCCAGGTGGCCATAATCTGCCTCTACGTAAACATAACATGCAGGGATGGGACAGGTCATCACTCTCCTGCCCTAGAGTCATGCCATCGGTGCATCGACTGACATGGACATGAAACCCTCATGCCTAGTGAGTGGCTCGTAGTATCAAACTGAGGGTAAAGGTCAAGTATCATGAATCATGTTTTTAGTTTACTTGCATAAGTCAATGTCTTGTTTCATAAGTTCATAATCATAGGTTCATAATCAAGGTTCATAAGCAAAGGTTCATAAGCAAAGGTTCATAAGCAAAGGTTCATGGTCAAGGGTTCATAATTAAAGGTTCATGAATGAAAGGTTCATAATCATAAAAGGTTCAATATCATGATAGTTCAAAAGATCGGAGTTCATGAATGAAGGGAACATAGCAATGGTATAGGGAACCCTAATACGAATCATAATTAGAGAATGAAGGCCTCTTATCAAAGAAGCAGAATATCTGTACCTTATTCCAGCAAAGCACAAAACACAAAGAATAAGATGGAATGAAATCAGTTCTCCTCCTTCTTCACACCTAGAGGGGTAGACAAGTGTTACAACACTTTCCATTTTAAGTAACTTCCCATTTTAGGCAGGTTTCCATATTTAGTAAGTTTCTATTTTTAGAAAGTTTCCTTATTTAGAAAGTTCCCATATTTAGTAATATTTCCATATTCTCGATTAGGTTAAGTCATTATTAGGTCATATCATGGCTTTAGGGTGTATTTTAACAAGTTGCAAAAGTTTAGGGTTAAATATGACAAGTTTTCATATTCTAGGGTTTGAAGTGTAAATGTACCAAAGATGAAGGTTTAAAGTGAAAATATCATAATTAACTCATCTTACTGTTCATGTTATCAAAATTACACATTTAGCTCCTTCACATTTTATACCCTTGTAGTTACATAAATTACATTTTAAACCTTATGGTATTTATAATTACATATTAAACCCTTAATTTACCAATTTTACACAATGTACACTTATTCCATCATATTATACGAATGTACCCTTAGATATTCATAATTTACACATCAAGTCCCTCAAGTTATCAAAGTTACATATTAAGCCCTTAAATTTACAATTTCCACCTTTAATTATTAATAATTACATATTAAGCCATTAAATTACCAAATTTCACATAACTCCCTGAATATAATTTATTTCTCAAATCAACCCTAAGTTTCCATAAATTACATATTTAGTCCCTCTATTTAAAATAATGTAATACGAAACCCTAATTTCCCATTTAATTCCAAATCTTGCAAATTTACGCATAAGACCCTCATGTTATAATTTTTACACTTTAGTACTGATCCAATTAACATTATAAAAATGGCCCACAATTTTATATAATTACAAAACACCCCCTTACAATTTAAAATCAAATCGTTAAACATTTAAATTTCAAAATCCAAACCCTAATCTTCCCCAATCATTAAGCAATAATTACTAAATCATAATTATATTTATTTATCATCAAATACAGATTAGAAACCCTAATATCAAATCGTAAACCCTAGTTCTTATTTTTTTTTATTTTTTTTTTTCAATTTGAATTTCAAAACCCGTTTTGAACTAAAATTAATCACGACCATTTTAAGCTTCTAAAAATCAAACCACTATTTTTCCTGGTCCATACTAATTATATAGAGTCTAAAAAAAATAATCTCCATGCCCAGAAAATTCGTTTTCAATATTTTAGCATTTATGCATGTTTAAACAATTAAATTCCAAACGATTTATACAAGCTACCACAATTCGAATTAGCATTTTTCTAGACTTATAAAATGATCATAGAACTCATAAAAATTAATAACATAGCCTAGAAGAATCGTATTGCATGTTTTGAATAATTAACCCGTTTTACACACTTTTAATTCAAACAACCCATTAAACCTTGCATGGTTCGAATCTTATATTTTTCCTAGATCATATATGATATAATAAGCATGAGAAAAATACCAGAACAATTATTGAACGTGTGTATGAGCCAAAACAAATTTAGACCTCTCGGATGGTTTTTGCGACAGAAATAAATCCCACGACCAAACGAATGCACTTCAAACCTTGAAACCAATTTTATTAGCTCCCTTAATTGATGAATAACCTCAGAAAAATGACCCACGAATTTTAGAGAGTTGGGTGGATGAGTTACGAATTTGTGTGTGTTTTTTGATAGTTTCGGTTTAGTTTTAGAAGATAATTAGGAAGGTTAGCTAAATAAGGAGGTTAGGCCGAGCTATGGGGGGGAAATGGGCTAAAATTTCGTCCATTATTTGACCAAAATCAAGAGGATTTAATTTGCATTAATTTTCCACATTAAAAGTGTAGTTATTTAGGTTTAAATGCATTTTAATTACAATTAATTTAAATAAAGTTGCATTTTGGTTTTTGTACAAAGTAATTAGGTGAATTAATAATCTTTGGGCATGTAGGAATTATTTTATTTCATGTATAGCTTATTACTAAAATTTTGGATCAATTTGGTACTTTAAATAACTTTTAATCAACCTTTAAACTTGTAGGGGCAAATTGGTCATTTTACATGTTTTAGATTTTTAGGGTTTTACACTAAATCTCTTTTTGAAGCTATTGTTGCAAGATATGGTGGGAATGAAGCCACCAAGAAAACCCAGAAGACCCTTCTCAAGCATCAGTTTGAGAACTTTACAGCAACAAGCAATGAGTCGTTGGATCATATGTTTAATAGACTTCAAAAGTTGGTGAGTCAATTGGCTGTTCTAGGAATTGAGATGCCTCAGGAAGATCTCAACTCCAAATTTCTGAGGAGTCTACCAGCTGAATGGGCTATGCATGTGGTAGTATGGAAAAACAAGCCTGATATAGATTCCATGAGCTTAATGGATCTCGATAGCAACTTCAAGATTGTTGAACATGATATTAAGAAGTCTGCTGGATCAAGTTCAAGCTCAAGCTCAGGGAATTTGGCCTTTGTATCAACTCCCAGTTCCTTAAGTCCAGATGAAGAAGTGCAAGTTGGTGGAGCAGTTGGTACTGCTAGTGCAAACCTTGGTACTGCTAGCACCTCAAGCAGTACTAGTGGACTTTTGAATGATGATACTTATTGTGCTTTCCTGACTACTCAGCACAATGGAAGTATGTTGACTCATTCAGATCTTCAAGAGATTGATGAAGATGATATTGAAGAGATGGATATTAAGTGGCAGCTCTCTCTTCTCAGTTTGAGAGCTAGGAGATTCTTGAAGAAGACTGGAAAGAAGATTGTCATAAACAGTAATAATGTTGCAAGGTATGACAAGTCCAAGATTGAGTGCTTCAACTGCCACAAGAAAGGTCACTATTCAAGGGAGTGTAGATTGCCAAGTCAACAAGATGGAAAGAACAAAGCATATGGAAACAAGTCAAGGGTTGTGGAGGTTGCTGATTCAAGCTCGAAAGCCATGGTTGCCATTGATGGCTTAGGATTTGACTGGAGCTATATTGCAGAGGAGGAAGCAGAAGCATCTACAGAGGTTGCTCTCATGGCATTTTCTGATTCTGAGGTACAAGTTTCAAAATGTTCTAAATCTTGTGAAGCTTTAAAAGATCTAGAAACACTTAAAACAAGATATGAGAATCAGAGAAAAGAACTAGTTGAAACTGATTTTAGCTTAGCAAATCATAAGAGAGCTTTAGTTGTGTTAGAAGAACAAATTGTTCATTATCAAAGTAATGAGTCTAAGTTTTCTGATGATATGATTATTGTTAAGAGAGACTTAATGCTTAGGGAGAATGAAATTACTATGTTGAAACATTAGCTAGAACAGGTTAAGAAAGCTAAGGAGAACATTCAGATGAGTGTAGACACACTAGAATACACATCAAAAGGTGTTCAAAAGATAATTGAGACTCAGATTCTTAATAAAGCTAAGTCAGGCCTAGGATATAAGACAGTTCCACCTCCCTATAGAGGAATTCCAACACCCCCAGGTGTAGACTTAGAATACACAGGACTTCCTGAATTTCAATTACCTGTGCTTAACTATGGTCCTCAACCCAAGAAGGATGTAGTTGATAAACCTGTGTTTGAAAGTGCAAGTGATAAATCACTATCTGAGGATAAGGTGTCTTCTGATAGGTCCTCACCTAAGGACTCAGATGCTCTAACCATTGAGGAATGGACTTCTGATGATGAGGATGATCAGGCTGTGGTTAAGCCTGTTAGTGCTAAAGTGGAGGAACCAAAAGTTCCAAAGATTGTTAAACCTGAGAATGTTAAGCCTAGATCAAATGCCAAACCTTTTAGACCAACAGTTAGGTATGCAGAAATGTATAGAACCACAAACAAGCCAAGAGGTAACCAAAGGAATTGGAATTGTAATACCTGGAATTCTATAACATGTAAAATGACCAAATTGCCCCTGGGAATTTAAAACCTAAATAAAACATATGTAAAGCACAAAATAAATTCCAAACTTCTAGCAATGAACAAGTAATGATCCCAAATATTTTTAACAACTACATTTAACATTTATACAAGCCATGAAAATTACTAAAATGCCCTTGGGCGCCTAATGTTATTTAAATTCAAATTCATGATTTAAATAAAAGTTATTTAAAGGAAATTAAGAGCAATTAAAGGAGATAATTAAAACCATAAATTGCCTAATCAAAAATTCCAAAAATATGGCCCAATTACCCTCCCCTTTGACCGGTTATATCTTAAAAATCATTCCACACATTTTATGTTAACAAACCTAAATTACCGATTGAAGAAAAACACACACAAACAATTCTCTATAGCTTCAATTCGACATCCAAAATTCCAAACACAATTTTCTGTGATCAAGCAACATCTAAAGAGCCTTAGAAAAATTATTGTGGAGGTGTTCGTTGTTTGGTTCGTCCGTGGTGATTTTTGCATATCGCGACTAGGAGAAATAAGGTATAAATCATTTCTCATTCATTCGACACCCTAAAATTCGATTCTTATTTTTCTCACACTCCTTATATAATTTACAACCTAGGAAAAATTGGATTGGAACTGTTCTCATCCGGTTTCTATTTTTGAGAGATTATTTCTTTTCGTACGCCTATATATAAGGTATCTCGTTATTAATTCGTACGACTTCCATAAAATTTGTTTGTGATTTTTCTCATGATCCTCATGTCGTGTATGGTGTGGGAAAAATGATTGCAAGGTCAGAAGATCATTTTCGAAGTCGTGGTAATTTTGGTGCATTTTGGCTATTCGCGTACATATTAAATCGTGCGTCTCGTTCTACACGTTCGAATCTTGATTTGGTATTTTTCTCAGACCCTATACATGTTAAGAACATCAAATAAAATGTGTAATTCGATCCATGCATGTTATATGAATTATTTGGGTTTTAAATCAATAAAACAAAGCGTAAATCCTTAAAAATACCTAACGAATTATAAGGGCTGTGTATATATTTTATTTTCGTGTATTATAATCATATGAAGTCTGGAAAAATAATTAGATGATTTGTCATGGCTTGAATATGGGTTTTAAGAATTTATTTTGTGATTAGGGTTTAAAAAATTAAAAGCGTATAAAAGTATATAAAAACTATACGATCTGATTTGGGATGAATTAGGGTTTGTTCTTGGATTAATAAATGATGTTATATGATGAAGTAATGATTAAAAATGATTAGAGAAGGTTAGGGTTTGATTTTGTGAAGTTAAAAGTCATACCGTGTGGTTTTAAAAAAAGTCTAGGGTAGATTATGTAATTTCTAAAACTCTTGGGTCATTTTTAAAACTTATTTTAGAACATGTACTTGCTGTATAAAATATAAAAGGAGGGGGTCTAGTGTCATTTTTGTATTTTAAGGGATTAAAATGTTTTTAGGGTTTAATTATAGTTCGAATTATAAAATAATTAAATAGAAGGACTAAACTTGTAATTTCTGGAAAGTTAGTGCTGTTTTGAGTAAAATAATACATTCAGGGGGTTATGTGTTAATTTGGTGATTTAATGGGTTAATATGTAATTATTATTAATATAAAGTTGAAATTATAAATTAAAGGACTAAATATGTAACTTTGTAAACTAGAGGGACCTATTGTGTAAATTCTATAAAATTGAGGATACATTCTTATAATATGATAAAATAAGTGACCATTGTGAAACTTTGATAAATTAAAGGTCTAAAGTGTAACTTTTGAAACTAAAGGGTGTAAAGTGTAAATTGTGAATTCTTAAGGACCTAATATGTAAATGTGATAAAAGATACCCTAATTCCAGAAATAATGATTTAACTAAGAATGTTGATCCAACTTTCTAGATATGGAAACTTACTAAATAAGGAAACTTTCTAAAAATGGACACCTGCTAAAAATAGAAAGTTACTTAATATGAAAATGGGATCTTTAGTAATCATGTCTTTACTCCTCTAGGTGTGAAGAGGGAGTAGTCCTGTGCTCTTTATCATCTTATTCAGTGTGATCCTTGTCAAGCAATAAGGTACAGATATTCTGCTTCTTTATTAAGAGGCCTTCATTTTTCTGATTATGATTCGTATTAGGGTTCACTATACCATTGCTATGTGTAGGGTATTCACAATGCATGAATCACTAGTTTGAGGCTTGTTATGGATCGAATGGATGGAAGTTCTAGAGAGAAGTGGGAGCCTTTTAGTGAGAGAAAGAAACTTGTGTAATATTAGATTGAAAAGGTCCAACCCTTCCCTTGCAAGGGAAGGGGTATTTATACTTACTACATAATATGCCCCTAGCGGGCTGTGGAGCAAGCTGACAGTGGGTAAAGACCCGACCCACTCCACAATATTAATACTAACTAAACTACTAATAATATTACTAATGATCCTACGAGCTATGATGTGCTACTAAGTACTCGGGGTGACCGAGTCTTCAACTGAATATTTATATTCCTAACAATCTCCCCCTAAGGGAGGTCACCCCGGAAGTAATGTTCTGAATTCTAGCACTTCATCCTTGAATCTTGACTTCATAGCTCGTAGACCTTGATTCTTCAACGTCTAGAATCTTTGTGCCTTTAGCAGTGAACTTGTGATGACTGTTCTTTGTTTTGGATGAACTTTGAGTATTCTTTGAAGTTATCATCCAACATGCGTCTTCAAGTCATCTTGTGGCTTCGTCATCATGAGAAGTTGTGATCTTGGAGCCTTCTTTGAGATCATCAGCCACCGAAAATCTCTGAGCTCATCCATTGTAGTAATGCCTCCATGTGATTTGTTGTGACCGTTGGGCCCGCATGCTCACACTTTTCTGGATTATGATAGCTATCATCAGAGTTGCGGAAGCTGTGTTGAAGGTCTTTTAGCTATCATGATGTCTTTAATAATGAGTTAGAAGTGTTAGCATGGAGTGTGTATTGACATGTCACATACTAGAATCAGGAACCACCATCACCATCTTTATATGTACCTGAAATAAAACAGTTAGCAATAAAGTTGGAGAACGAATATGGCTTTGTCATTCGTTCGGTGTGGTTGGATTAACCTTCGGATCCGTGAGGACCGACCTGTGATCAGGTAGAATTCCCTTTAAAGAGAATTCTCCTTGACAGGAATTTCCAGCTTGTTGTAAAGACTCATTCAATGAACTAACATTGGACTCGTCTTACAAGCATGTTCTCATACCGGAACGTCTCAAAGCAGACAACACGGTTGAGTGAATCAGTGAATTGAATACCCACTGATTGATGAGAAATTGATTAGAAAAATCACTCGCGTGTTACTAGATAAACAATTTTTTATGTAACACGACGAGGGTTTTACACATTAAATCACATTTCTGTCATAAATACTTTTGTTTGAAAATTTTCACAATCAATGCGCTCGAAATTCATTTGATGAGCACATTGAAGGGTTTTCCAAAAGCATCCGTCAATCCATTTCCTGGAACAAGTTTGATTCAAATGTGAATCGCCCCATTGTTTCATTCCAGTTGTCACAGGTTTGATCCATGAAGGATCTCACATGTCACCCACCAAGAGCTCGTTAGATGTTGGCTCTAGAAGGATTTCCATCTTCATTGTGATTACTTTAAGTATCACTCGGATGTTCTGGCAATACCACAAGGATAATGCTTAGGACTCTTCATATATATTTTCTTGCTTTTCACGGTGTATGAAACAGCAAGCATATTGGAAATGTGTCCTAATGAGATTAATTGATGATCTCTTGGCTCTAGACTCAATAGTGCATTTTGATTTAGTGATCGGAGGCTGGAGAGGACTGCCACCTTTTCAATATCATCTAACTCGGAGTGAGAGAGACGATAGCAATGTATTGATCTCCGTGACAAGTGAAACAATAGTCCTTTGAGGGACCTTGAGTGGCTAGGGAG
The DNA here is from genome assembly GCA_021014915.2 of Artemisia tridentata subsp. tridentata. Taxonomy (NCBI): domain Eukaryota; kingdom Viridiplantae; phylum Streptophyta; class Magnoliopsida; order Asterales; family Asteraceae; genus Artemisia; species Artemisia tridentata. The sequence goes on along the minus strand of CP139507.1, from coordinate 387,350,933 downwards.
GGTTGTGCAGCGTATCACTGGGTCCATGATACTTTGTCTTCAATGTCAGCAATCAACTAAGTGATTCTGACAGCATATGTATTGACCCGGTTTCTGCCTAAGATGTAAGGGGGGCTTCTTTCTTTTCACCCTTTATCTTTACATTTCTTTTTCATTCTTCAACCCCTTCAGTGCTTACCGAGACTTCATAACTAGCACCTTGTTGGGTTTGTTCCAGTGCTAGCTCCATCTCAGTCGGCACTCTTCCCTTATTCACTTTTCTCCTTTTTAATCATTCCTAAGGACTTCTATTCTAATTAGAGGATTGTCCCTGGGAAGATCCCTCCGGTTCTGGCTGGATCATGGGAACAAATACCTAACCTCACCATCCTTATAACTCCAATGCATTAAAATAAGATTGGTCGGTCTTTGGTATTCTTCCACAGTTGCCATCATAAATCATTCGCTCCCCCTCAATATGTGCATCGATATACGAAAAGGTTTAGCACATATGGGAGAGCCTACACTTGAGTTCCAAAAGATCACATTTTTATCAGAATTTCATATTTAACTCACATTCTCTCCCCCGATCAAAAATTTCAAACCATTTGAGATTTGTGATCCCAATTGATTTAAATATGTTTAGAAAATTTGGGAGAAAATGTGGTCAGGTTTAATATATTCTGATTACGAAGCATACAATGCTCCCCCTCAAACCAAGAGAGAGTGTCACTGCTGATGTTGCACAATGTTTTAAAAAGGTGTCCAAATTTGAACAAATAAACTCCCCCTCAATTAATGACCCGTTTTCTATTTAAAGAGCTGTAGTCATTCAATTGAGTGATAAGTATTTGTGAAATTTAAGTCCAGTTACCACCTTGTGAAACACCAAAACTCTCTTGAAGAATCATAGAACTGAAAGAGTTCATGGTGCAAAGAAGACTTCTCTTCTTATACGCGAAATGATGCACTGAACCGTACATCAAATCGGGGAAACATGGATATAAAGTAATCCATGCCCAGGTGAACATCACCCGGTTGGAGGAACAGCTGTCTTTTTGGCGACATGCTTTCCCCATTGTACAACGCGGGTTGCAGTATGAAGTAACTGCAAGCCATTTAGACATGTTTTAACAATCCATTTTAACTTCTGCTCAAGCTTCATTTAAAGACCCGTGCCATTATTGAATGACATTTCTAAGTCCGTAAATGTTATCGATAAACAGAAGACATGCCTAGGTGAAACTATTTTTGGTATTTTCTATTTTTCTGATTTTTTATGGTTTTTCTTGGTTTTAATATTTTTCTATATACAATTTTCTGGTTCTATAATTTTCTATTTACAGTATGTTTTAAGATATGTACAAACTATATTATTCAGTTTAAGACGATGATGAAATGAATACCGAAATGAGGATACATTCAGTATGTTGTAGAAATCTGTGGTCAATCATCTCTTAAACTTTCACCACCAAAGCTTTCGAGGCTCCTGAACAATCGATGGAACTTGAGCCTTCCCAATGTACAGCTTTGATAGCTTCCCCCCAAACCGATAATCTTCATACTGAGCAGATTCAAAGCTCTCTTTCAAGCTTACATAAGGTAAGCGTACAGCGAAAACCGTAGCAAACCACATTAAGTATTGCTGCTCCCTTTTAAGAATAATCATCGTGATTCTCCGTTCGGGGATCCTCAAATAGATCAGCAACGAATCATCTCACATTTGAATAATTCTTCTCACATTTCTTCCCGCTGAATACTGAAGAAATGCCTACCAAAAGTATCCAGAGACCACTTTCCCCCAAGTAGTTGAAGAGATGCAGCCAGTCTCGATATATGAAGCCCAAAAACCCGAAGTACACACTCAATCCCATTAATAAAGTCGACAATGCATCATCAAGATCAATTAAGACCCGAAAATCCCCTTATCTCCTTTCAGGACATTGCAGATGAGAATTGTTACACCAAATTCAGCTAAGTCCCGAGTGTAAGCAATTTATCCCGTATGTAGTCGACATGATAACACCAAGACAGTACCATAATAGCTACTGAGTACCGGATGTACACATTTCCTTCAGTAGGATACCGACTAACCATAAGAACCATCATACAATTGTGTACCTCTTTTATCATCAGAAACTGGCATTCTCTTCCCACACTTAGTTGGAATGACACACCAGAAAGAATGAGTTAGAACACTGATTTTCTCTGCGGTTATGACATTTGTCTTCCCGGAATAATCTTCAATTGAGAAGAAGTATAAAGCCCATCATGTGTACTCATTGTGCATTCAGATGTATGTCTCCTTCCCCCTTGCTGGTTTTGATACCTCAGAATCAGCAACACATTTTACGAACATATTCTTGAAATCTTGTGAGAAGAACAACTTAGGCTCAAGTAGATCAAGTGAGAATTAACCGCTGCCGAAACCGTCTCTGACTATCTTTATCAACCCTCAAGTAGGCCTTATGATGAGATAACTGAAGGAGCAAACCCGATATACCAAACTTGAGCCTGAAGATAGAATTCCCCATTCTTGTGACTTACGCTTGCACTAATGTTGGAAGAACGGTGTAGAGAATTAGTGCTCCAAGCAAATCTCTAAGTACTCAATACCCAACCAAGGTATGAGACATTAACACCTCTTACGATTATCCACAACGTCATCGGCGTGTGACACTGAGTAACTCCTTTAAGTGATAGTTACCCCGACTGCTGGTAACTAGATAACCTAAGTCTTCAACTTAAATCTTAAGCACTAGCAAGTTATCATTGAAGGTCAAGCATCCAACCAACCCCGACTTCAAGATAGAGTAAGATCACACCTTTGAGAAAGTCAACTTCAACCCCAAATATGTGATACCTGTTCAACTCCGTAGTCACCATTTGATGCCCAACAAGTGAGTGAACCAACAACCCAGTGTACATCGAATCACTTGTTCACACTTCTCCCCCTCAAAGATTGCATACGAGGATGCCATCTTTGATTGAACAAGTGCATATGAGGTTGATCCACTGTTCACACTTCTCCCCCTCAAAGATTGCATACGAGGATGCCATCTTTGATTGAACAAGTGCATATGAGGTTGATCCACTGTTCACACTTCTCCCCCTCAAAGATAGCATACGAGGATGCCATCTTTGATTGAGTGACTAAACGTCCAATCGAATGGAAGTAGATCCACTTGATATCTGAATGAGCATGGAGCAAGTATGAAGCCTTTTGATGAGAGTAGTCAGAAACAAGAGTATTCGTCTGACCATTACTCAAATCTCAATCACCATGCAGTTTATTCACCCTTCTCCCCCTCAAAAATTGCATGTGACGACCAACTGCCATTTTTGATAGACCGGGTGAATAAGAATATACTTCAATATACGTTTATCCCCTTGATGACTGAATGAGCATTTGAAGACCACGAAGCTAGATGAGAATGGTCATGAATAAGAAGATTCCTCTTCTTCCGAAGATAAAGCGCACTCAAGCGTACGCCTTTCTTTTCTTAGATGAACGGGGCCTGAAGAAATGTCAGCAGACGCCATAATGATGACATTGAGACCCGAGGCTTGAACTGCATTGTTCAAACGTCATAGTTGATTGAAGAACGAGGCCTGAACTGATTTGAACAGACGTCCATGATTCCCCTCATATGTTGTGAGCAGCCTGTGTCCAAATGTCAAAGGACGATTCGTACGACCTGCATTTGAAAACAGACGAAAGAAGAGAATTTGGAGAGCCGGATCCCCAATTTAGGTTGGGTTCCAGTTGGTTAGTGCAAACAATCTTTGGGGCTGCTGAAACCATAGGTGCCTTGGTTTTAACAATAGAGGCAACACTAGTAGATGCAATGGACCTGGTTAAGGGACATTGTGTATCTAAAGGGATAACTCTACCAGTAGGCTTCCATTCCTTAACAGGCACTACTCTAGGAATTGTAATCCTTGTTAAAGGGCAATATTCCCCTAGTGTGAATGTTCGGCCCGTGGGCTTCCACTGAAAGCCCACATTGGTAAACATTTTTCCTGTGGGTTTCCAAGATTGCTTAATTTGTCTAGCTCTCCAAACTTTCCTAACTGGGGTTTTGTTGGACAACTTCAGAAATTTCTTAACACATTTATCATGATTACACGAAATTATGCATTCATTACATGTTTTGCAAAGTGAATTTGGATTCGAATTATGATTCCTTTTGTTCAAATCTAACTTGTTGTTTCTCATGTGGTCTTCTACTTTCCTTTTAGGAACACTTTTAGCTGGTGAAATCCTAGAATTCTTTATGTTTCTCCTAGGTTTTGACTCGCTAGCTTTAGTGTCACTATTAACTCCTGTAGAAGGACTGATGGGAATCTTAGTCTTTTTCACTTCTAGTTGCTGAACATGTTTTGATGTGTTGGGATCTGAAGTTTCCAAGGATACCTCAACGGTTACATGCTTGTTCTTAATAGTGGATGATGATGCAACTATTCTATCTCTTTGGTTGTGAGACTTAGGGCCCGTGCCAATGGCATATTCTAACTGTTCCTGGATCCTTTTTGTGAGGACGCAGGCATAACCAACTGCCTTATCGAGTGGTTTTCCTATTCTGTCCTCTTCCACAACCTCACGAAGAGTATCAAGTCCATCCCTAAGGTGACAGAGATACATTTGATGGACAGGTCTGTTGTTTCTCATGGGAAATGGAATAGACCCCACATCAACATCATACATTTTACAAGCAGAGACCTTTGATGCAACACAATTACAAGTGGTGCATGGCATTTTACCTTTCACCCGAGCCTTAAGATTCTCAATTTCATTTGTCAAAGAGGTTATTTGATCATTGTGATTGCTTCTTGTAACTTTAATAGAATCATATAACTCTTTGAAATGTTGTTTGACCTTTGAATTTTCTTCTCGATAACACTCATTTTCATAATGTAACTTATTTATGGTGTTTTGATATTGAAAATTCTGAGAATCTGAAGACGAAGGTTTATTGGTGCCATACACTTCACACTTGTTGGATTTCAATTGGGCAACTTGGGCCCTCAACAGTCGAATCGTGTTTGTGTGAGCTTGAATTTTTTCATCACGTTTGCTTAATTCAAAATATGTATCAAACTCAGGAGCATCCGAGGATGTCTTGACATTTGATATTTTGCATTTTTCTTCTAAGTGTTGATGTTTGAGTTGCAAATTCAGATAATCAACTTCTAGTTTTGAAAAACGTTTAACCATGTTATCATGGTCATCATTTTGAATTTTTTCAAGCAATTTCAAATTCTCCCCCTCAAGCTCAACAACACGATTCTGGGTGACATTCAACGCAATAGCATACTCATTAAATTGACAAGCAGACAATGCAGAATCAGTAACAGTGTAAAATACATCTTGTGCAATACATCTAGCAATCAAGTTGTCGTTAGTAATGAGTATGTTTTTTCTTTCAATCTCTCGACTCTTAAGCTCTATTGCATATTCATTCACCTCTTTTTCCATGTCTTTAAATACTACTTCCATTTCTTTTATTTCGACTTTAAGGGCAGTTTGCAACCCTTCAAAATGTTCTTTAAGTAGTTTAAAGAATGGCATGACCTCAGTTAAGTAACACCTTTTTGCATGTTCAAAACACCTTTCCCCCTCAGTAATGCCGGTTGGTGTGATTCTCTTCTTACATGTTTTATCAAAATCAGCAAATAGTTGCCAAAGCACATATAAGCTAATAAAGGTTTTGCATTCAGTGGGAAGAGACAAGGGAACCAGATTCCTAGGTGTATTGGGAGGATACACCGTTATGGACGCAACTTTTCTAATGAGGGGGGTGTTGGCCTTAAGTTTATCTTCCTTAAGTTTTTCACTATCTTGTTTCCAAAATATCTGTTCAGGTGTTAACTTCTTTTGAGGAGCAAACACAGTCAAACGATTTTCCTCATAATAATCATGGGGTTTGATTATTATTCGTCTGGCTATGCACTCGGGATCCCTCATTTTCTCATTCATTTTTTCCCTCGTTTTATCACTTAACTCATCCTCTTCATCAGTGTAGATATGCTCAGGTTGGTCATGAATATGCTTAATCATCACATTACCATCATATAGGGCTGGTTGAAGTACTTGCATACCCCTAAGGATGGTTGACTTTGGTTCACCTATCATGATTTTACTATGCTTATCACTCAACTTTCTGTGCTTATGAATCATTTGAGCAGTTTGTATGGTTTGATTTTGTGTGTACAACTTATCTTCAAGCTTATTTTTTAACGTCTTGAGTTTAGAGAAATCATTTAAAAGAGTTGTTTCTTTTTGTTTGAATTCTTGCTTAAGTGTTGTTACACACTTTTGTGCTTCCTGTTTCTGTTTGACAGACTGTTCTAGCTGACTTTTCAAAGAACTTAACTCTATTTTTAATGTTTCTTCTCGCACTCTAGACTCTTTAATAAGTGTACTCATTTGACCTTCTAATTTCTGCTCACGATCATTAAGCTCAAACTTAGCACGCTGTTCATACATAGCAACTTGTTCTTTATAGATGTTTAGTCTAGTGATCAAGTTATTATCAGGGACAGGCAATTTGTACTTATGCAGCACATAATCATCATTTAGAACAGAAGATGCACAACTAGGTACAACAGACGCTTCGTTGTGATTCACATATTGTTCATATGGGAAAACATTGTTATTTCCCATATTAGCAATATCTGACTTAACAACGTTTGTCTGTTGTACTTTGTCGGGAATCTTTTGTTCATGCAACACATTATCATTATTAATGACAGAAGATACCCCATTAGGTTCAGCCGACGCTTCGTTGTGCTTCTCATGTTGCACGATGTTCCTAACAGTATCTGACTCAACAACGTTTGTCTGTGGCTGATGAAGCTCTTTCTCTTGAGAATTCGGGCACACAAAGTCTCTATTGGCACCAACATAGTCAAACACGTTTATCTGTCGAACATCTTTGGGAATCTTTTGTTTGTCTATCATGTTGTACAAACTGAGTATCTCTGATATAGCAGAATCTGAAGTATTTGACATGATATTAACGTGCACGGGATTTTACAATTCTATGATTTAAACCGAGAAATAGATTCTTTCGCGGGGTTTTACAAAATCAAGAATAAACCGTGGAATGATGCTTGATATGTGTTATGATGACTGTTGGATTGTTGCACTATTGTTAAGTGGTGATTTGGTTTGGTTGATGCGAGTTGTTACGGTGGAATTTTGGTCTGGAAACTTAAAACCTCAATAACTTCATTCTGGAGCGTTTTCAGGCCTCGAAACTTGGGTTGAATGAATAAATTTATTCAACGTGTCCTTCTCCTTGGTCTCACGGTCGTTTTGACAGGTGTTTCGCTGAAAACGGAGTTACGGTTCAAAAGTTATGGCCGTTTGAAGTTTTGACGTAAAAAGTCAACTTTGGATACAAACCGCCTAGACAAACCGAGTAGACACAAACCGAGTATACTCCTCAGAGACAAACCGAGTCTACACAAACCGAGTACACGCTGGAGGGACAAACCGAGTAGGCACAAACCGAGTAAACTCCTCAGAGACAAACCGAGTCTACACAAACCGAGTAGACTTTTCAGAGACAAACCGAGTCTACACAAACCGAGTACACGTAGCTTGGACAAACCGAGTAGACACAAACCGAGTAAATTCTTCAGAGACAAACCGAGTCTACACAAACCGAGTATATTCTGCAGAGACAAACCGAGTCTACACAAACCGAGTATGCACAGCAGGGACAAACCGAGTACGCGCAGCAGGGACAAACCGAGTAGACACAAACTCCCAGGCACGTCACTTTCACTGCCTTTTGTCCTTTTGCCTAAACGAGTAATAGGACAAACCGTGTCCAAGAATTGACACAAACCGAGTCCAATAATCGTCCAAAACAGACAAACCGCTGCCAAGAACAACTCAACTACAACCCACGAATTTTCCCAAAATCACCACACCGTTCTTAGATCTGTGAATCCAAACACTAAATACCACTCTAATACTATTCTTAAGCTAGAAAGTACAAAGAAAACCAACTTCTAATCACTAAACAAAGTACAAAGATGAAATTTATGCTACTTAATCAAACCGAAAAAAAACTTAAACAAACTACAAATCTAACCAAGGAAAAGCCTAAAGGACTACACAAATACAAGATAAAACAACCTCTAATCACTAAACAAGGTACAAAGTGAAATTTAAGCTACTAAACAAACCGAACCAAAAGAAAATTTAAACCTACAAATCGAACCAACAAGAAAAACCTCAAGAACTACACAAATCCGTGAATACCAACTCTCATGGACCTAACCATGGCTCTTGATACCAATTGTAGGGTATTCACAATGCATGAATCACTAGTTTGAGGCTTGTTATGGATCGAATGGATGGAAGTTCTAGAGAGAAGTGGGAGCCTTTTAGTGAGAGAAAGAAACTTGTGTAATATTAGATTGAAAAGGTCCAACCCTTCCCTTGCAAGGGAAGGGGTATTTATACTTACTACATAATATGCCCCTAGCGGGCTGTGGAGCAAGCTGACAGTGGGTAAAGACCCGACCCACTCCACAATATTAATACTAACTAAACTACTAATAATATTACTAATGATCCTACGAGCTATGATGTGCTACTAAGTACTCGGGGTGACCGAGTCTTCAACTGAATATTTATATTCCTAACACTATGTTCCCTTCATTCATGAACTCCGATCTTTGAACCATCATGATTATGAACCTTTGCTTATGAACCTTTGCTCATGAACCTTTACTTATGAACCTTTGCTTATGAACCTTGCTTATGAACCATGCTTATGAACCATGATTATGAACTTATGAAACATGATTATTGACCTATGCAAGTAAACTAAAACATAATCCATGATACTTGACCTTTACCCTCAGTTTGATACTACGAGCCACTCACTAGGCATGAGGGTTTCATGTCCATGTCAGTCGATGCACCGATGGCATGACTCTAGGGCAGGAGAGTGATGACCTGTCCCGTCCCTGCACGTTTATGTTTATGATTCATGTTTATGTAGAGGCAGATTATAGCCACCGGGGGCGTATGGATGCATCCTAGATTTGTTCATGTTCATGTTATGTTATGTTATTCATGGTGACTGATGGTGTGTGCGATACACGTCTTTCACACTCTGGGAGCTAGCTACTCCAACCCATGATGAGGACACCCCTCATATTTACAAGATACCCATGATGAGGACACCCCTCATATTTACAGGATACTAAGAGGTCTCCCCTCTACATGTTTATGATTATGATTATGGTTATGATTTCATGTTATGGGCTCGTAGTGGATTACTGACCTTCCCTTACCATGCACCTTTGTCCTTTCCCTTATGATACCATGTATTCTTACCATGTATTCTTACCATGTATTCTTACCCTGTATTCTTACCATGTATTCATGCTTCCATTCTCATTTACTCATGTATTATTCATTATGCTACTGCTTGTTACGTTATATCTGTTCACTGAGCTCTAGTAGCTCAGCCGCGTTTCTTTTCCCGCGGCAGGTATTTTAAGCTAGGAGCTGGGCATGGCTTTGGGGTTGAGTGTACCTGAGTGGAGCTTGTTCTTTATAGCTTTTCTACCATTTTATTTTTCCCTCAGTCATTATGTTGCCATTGTTTAGGCATTGAACCTATGTATTTCTTTTATTTTCTTTCATTTTGGATATAAGTCATGTGACTTATTGTTGGATTATGTTTTTGACTTCCGCTATTTTTATTCATGGATACTATGTTTATCTGATATGAAACCATGTATTTGTGATATCTCTACCCTTGTGGGGTCGGGGTGTTACAATTTATGGTATCAGAGAGACAGGTTTCCGAAACCCGTTGGCTTAGGCCTTTGACCTGTGAGGATTGGGTAGACATTAGGTTTTCCTTTCGCGTACTCTTTTCCTTATTCTGCTCTGCCATATTTTGCTTCATCTTACTAATCGTCTTCAAAATTCTATAGATGGTTAACACTCGTCACCAGGAGTATAACAGTGGAGGAGATGCTGAAATCCCCAATCTGGAGGCTATGGTGGCTAATGCTATAGCCAATCTACTACCGGGCCTTAACACTGATGCGGTGATCAACTGGCTTATTAGTGGTGGAGCTAGTTCATCTGGGGGTGCTGGCAGTTCTTCTGGTGGTGGGGGCCGACCCACTACCATTAATGGGTGGCTGGAGAGTTTCAATAAACTCAAGCCGTTGTCCTTCACTTCTGCTGCTACTCCTCATGCGGCAGAAGACTGGATCACCCACATGGAGAAACTGTTTGAAGTGCTAGGTTGTGAGGACGGGTTCAAGACTTGTCTGGCTGTGTTCAAGTTAGAGGGTGACGCGCTCAACTGGTGGAAAGCGCACAAAGAAGCTAAGGGTGGTGATGCATATGTTCTTGGTTGTTCATGGGCTGATTTTCGTACCACGTTCTATAATCGGTATTTCCCTGTTTCCGAGCAGCAGAGATTCATTAGGGAGTACAACACTATCTCTCAGCTTGACTCTGAGAATGCTGGGCAATATCTGGAGCGGTTTCAGCGATTAGTTAGTTTTGTGGGTCCGCTTGCTGGGGATGCTAAGCAGCAGGCTAGACAATTCAAATGGGGACTCAAGAGGTGGGTACTAGACCGCATACTTAATGATGAGTTTCGAGACCCGGCGGAATGTTGCGACGCAGCTCGCAATATCGAGATATTTCATCAGGGGTCTGGGTATAAGAGAAACAGAGATGGGGATAGGATTCAGACTCAGGGGCAGGACAGGGATTTTAAGGGCCGGAATGACAGGAGTTATGATTCTCGTGGACAGGGGGATCGACGATACGACCATCAGGGTCAGGCTGGCAGGAACTATGATCAGAGGAGGTCGGATACGAGGGGCCAGGATTCCAGGTTCAATACTAGGCAGGGAGATGATCGCTCGGGACGCAACAACAGTCAGGAGCAGTGGAGAGATCATCCTACTAGGGGACATCAGCAGAGCAGGGCTTCTAGGTCTGGTACTCAGGGAGGTTCATCTGAAGGTTCATTTTCTTACGCTATCTGTACTACATGTGGGAAACGTCACCCTGGAGAGTGTCGTCGGCCTTATGGGACCTGTTTTAGATGTGGATCTTCTGAGCATCAAGTGAAGGATTGTCCCAAGATTGGAGGTAACAACGACAACTATAAGAGTGCCAAGGACATCAAGCCAGCTCAGTGAGGAGATCGTTTTCACGAATTGTTATTTTCTTCATTCCGTTTGTTTGGATATTTTGATACCTATTTTCTCTTTTACGATTACGATACATTCGATGCTTTATTGATTTCTCGTACAGATATTTTGAAGTCTAAATTAATAATTTTATCCCATGTTGAATTTTGAGATTTTGATTTGATTTATTCACTCTGAGAATTCTTATGATCATGATACGATGGGCGAAACTGATGGTGTTCTTCACTTCTGCTCTACCTTAATAGGTTTTACCCTATCCGTTTGTTTCCATTATCTTACGATAAGATCCGTTCTGCTAAATTATTCCAAGCTATCCGTGAGTAAGGCTTATCTGATCTGGTATGTCCTGTTTCGTTTCTGTCCTATTTTCTCTTCCATGTCCTTGCAAATTTCGAGGACGAAATTTTTCTGTTAGTGGGGAAGAAGTTGTAATACCTGAAATCCTATAACATGTAAAATGACCAAATTGCCCCTGGGAATTTAAAACCTAAATAAAACATATGTAAAGCACAAAATAAATTCCAAACTTCTAGCAATGAACAAGTAATGATCCCAAATATTTTTAACAACTACATTTAACATTTATACAAGCCATGAAAATTACTAAAATGCCCTTGGGCGCCTAATGTTATTTAAATTCAAATTCATGATTTAAATAAAAGTTATTTAAAGGAAATTAAGAGCAATTAAAGGAGATAATTAAAACCATAAATTGCCTAATCAAAAATTCCGAAAATATGGCCCAATTACCCTCCCCTTTGACCGGTTATATCTTAAAAATCATTCCACACATTTTATGTTAACAAACCTAAATTACCGATTGAAGAAAAACACACACAAACAATTCTCTATAGCTTCAATTCGACATCCAAAATTCCAAACACAATTTTCTGTGATCAAGCAACATCTAAAGAGCCCTAGAAAAATTATTGTGGAGGTGTTCGTTGTTTGGTTCGTCCGTGGTGATTTTTGCATATCGCGACTAGGAGAAATAAGGTATAAATCATTTCTCATTCATTCGACACCCTAAAATTCGATTCTTATTTTTCTCACACTCCTTATATAATTTACAACCTAGGAAAAATTGGATTGGAGCTGTTCTCATCCGGTTTCTATTTTTGAGAGATTATTTCTTTTCGTACGCCTATATATAAGGTATCTCGTTATTAATTCGTACGACTTCCATAAAATTCGTTTGTGATTTTTCTCATGATCCTCATGTCGTGTATGGTGTGGGAAAAATGATTGCAAGGTCAGAAGATCATTTTCGAAGTCGTGGTGATTTTGGTGCATTTTGGCTATTTGCGTACATATTAAATCGTGCGTCTCGTTCTACACGTTCGAATCTTGATTTGGTATTTTTCTCAGACCCTATACATGTTAAGAACATCAAATAAAATGTGTAATTCGATCCATGCATGTTATATGAATTGTTTGGGTTTTAAATCAATAAAACAAAGCGTAAATCCTTAAAAATACCTAACGAATTATAAGGGCTGTGTATATATTTTATTTTTGTGTATTATAATCATATGAAGTCTGGAAAAATAATTAGATGATTTGTCATGGCTTGAATATGGGTTTTAAGAATTTATTTTGTGATTAGGGTTTAAAAAATTAAAAGCGTATAAAAATATATAAAAACTATACGATCTGATTTGGGATGAATTAGGGTTTGTTCTTGGATTAATAAATGATGTTATATGATGAAGTAATGATTAAAAATGATTAGAGAAGGTTAGGGTTTGATTTTGTGAAGTTAAAAGTCATACCGTGTGGTTTTAAAAAAAGTCTAGGGTAGATTATGTAATTTCTAAAACTCTTGGGTCATTTTTAAAACTTATTTTAGAACATGTACTTGCTGTATAAAATATAAAAGGAGGGGGTCTAGTGTCATTTTTGTATTTTAAGGGATTAAAATGTTTTTAGGGTTTAATTATAGTTCGAATTATAAAATAATTAAATAGAAGGACTAAACTTGTAATTTCTGGAAAGTTAGTGCTGTTTTGAGTAAAATAATACATTCAGGGGGTTATGTGTTAATTTGGTGATTTAATGGGTTAATATGTAATTATTATTAATATAAAGTTGAAATTATAAATTAAAGGACTAAATATGTAACTTTGTAAACTAGAGGGACCTATTGTGTAAATTCTATAAAATTGAGGATACATTCTTATAATATGATAAAATAAGTGACCATTGTGAAACTTTGATAAATTAAAGGTCTAAAGTGTAACTTTTGAAACTAAAGGGTGTAAAGTGTAAATTGTGAATTCTTAAGGACCTAATATGTAAATGTGATAAAAGATACCCTAATTCCAGAAATAATGATTTAACTAAGAATGTTGATCCAACTTTCTAGATATGGAAACTTACTAAATAAGGAAACTTTCTAAAAATGGACACCTGCTAAAAATAGAAAGTTACTTAATATGAAAATGGGATCTTTAGTAATCATGTCTTTACTCCTCTAGGTGTGAAGAGGGAGTAGTCCTGTGCTCTTTATCATCTTATTCAGTGTGATCCTTGTCAAGCAATAAGGTACAGATATTCTGCTTCTTTATTAAGAGGCCTTCATTTTCTGATTATGATTCGTATTAGGGTTCACTATACCATTGCTATGTTCCCTTCATTCATGAACTCCGATCTTTGAACCATCATGATTATGAACCTTTGATTATGAACCTTTGCTCATGAACCTTTGCTTATGAACCTTTGCTTATGAACCTTGCTTATGAACCATGATTATGAACCATGATTATGAACTTATGAAACATGATTATTGACCTATGCAAGTAAACTAAAACATGATCCATGATACTTGACCTTTACCCTCAGTTTGATACTACGAGCCACTCACTAGGCATGAGGGTTTCATGTCCATGTCAGTCGATGCACCGATGGCATGACTCTAGGGCAGGAGAGTGATGACCTGTCCCGTCCCTGCACGTTTATGTTTATGATTCATGTTTATGTAGAGGCAGATTATGGCCACCGGGGGCGTATGGATGCATCCTAGATTTGTTCATGTTCATGTTATGTTATGTTATTCATGGTGACTGATGGTGTGTGCGATACACGTCTTTCACACTCTGGGAGCTAGCTACTCCAACCCATGATGAGGACACCCCTCATATTTACAGGATACCCATGATGAGGACACCCCTCATATTTACAGGATACTAAGAGGTCTCCCCTCTACATGTTTATGATTATGATTATGGTTATGATTTCATGTTATGGGCTCGTAGTGGATTACTGACCTTCCCTTACCATGCACCTTTGTCCTTTCCCTTATGATACCATGTATTCTTACCATGTATTCTTACCCTGTATTCTTACCATGTATTCATGCTTCCATTCTCATTTACTCATGTATTATTCATTATGCTACTGCTTGTTACGTTATATCTGTTCACTGAGCTCTAGTAGCTCAGCCGCGTTTCTTTTCCCGCGGCAGGTATTTTAAGCTAGGAGCTGGGCATGGCTTTGGGATTGAGTGTACCTGAGTGGAGCTTGTTCTTTATAGCTTTTCTACCATTTTATTTTTCCCTCAGTCATTATGTTGCCATTGTTTAGGCATTGAACTTATGTATTTCTTTTATTTTCTTTCATTTTGGATATAAGTCATGTTGACTTATTGTTGGATTATGTTTTTGACTTCCGCTATTTTTATTCATGGATACTATGTTTATCTGATATGAAACCATGTATTTGTGATATCTCTACCCTTGTGGGGTCGGGGTGTTAACCTCAAATCTCACCAATTGGGAAAGGATTTTGTTTGCTATAGGAAAGCTTGTTACTCTTGTGGTAGCTTTGACCATCTTGCAGATTATTGTGATAAATGGGTATCTGGATATACAAATCATAGGTTGAGCATTGCAAGACCTCAATCTTTTCTTAGGATTGATAAGATGATACATAGATCAGTTCTTTTAAGGTCTGGAACTAAAGCAGTTCAAACTGCTAGACCAGCAGTTCAGACTGTCAGACCTATGAGACCAATTCACCCAAGGCCAACAGTTCAAGGTGCAAAAATGTTTTCCAAATCAGCACCAAAAACTGTTAATAGACCCTTTCATCACAAAGCAGTTGTAAAAAATCAAGTTTGGAAACCTAAGGTAACAACTACCAAGCCAGCAGTTCCAACTGCTAGCAGAGTAATTGGTACTGGTGTGAATAAAAACACTGCTAAGGGAAACATGGACAATGGAGTGAATGCATCAGCATGTTGGGTATGGAGACCTATTAAACCCAATGGTGCTAAGACTGTTTTGAAAAGAATGAATTATGTTGATGCTAGAGGAAAGCCTAAGTCTGTTTTGGCTTGGGTTCAACAAGGAAATTAATTTTTCTTGTAATGTGCATTGTTAGTCATATGCCTGTATCTTGTTTCTTTGTTTTTGGACTAACAATTGCAGGATTGGAGAGAAAACACCAAGGGATTATGAATGCTTGATGTTTTGGACTAAATGGTGTTCTGGAGATTAGTATGTGATCTTTGCATACAACAAATGGTAATTGGTTCACCATGTCTTATCCACATAAGAACCAACTAGTCCAGAGCAAACGATTTCTGGTAAAGACTAATCAAATCCGTTGATGGTTGACAATTTACCAAAAATTGTATGGTTATCAGCTCACCATATCTAAGTGTGAAGAGTTGGCTAGTCCAAAGCAAACGGCTATTGGTAAAGACATATCAAATCCGTTGATAGCTGATAGTTTGCTAAAAACTATGTTTGAGCCATGGTATTTAAAAAAAATTTATTTCAACAAATTCGTACGGCTCAACAAAATTTTTGCAACAGTTGGTACGGTTAGTACAAAATTGGGACGGCTCAACTAGCCGTTGTAAAAATCTGTCAGTAATTAATTTTCTAGCCGTTGGGGTAAAACCATTATTCTTAAGATACTTATAGGGATTTTTATAGACGATAATTATCTTCTTACTATAAATTTATTTATTCTCTTTCTAAAGATAATTTATCTCATACGCATTTTTCGCAAAACCCTAAACAGTACCTATAAACCCCAAGCGACTACATAAACCTCAATTCCAATTTACAAGATCATTGTATTGCTAAAATCTTTCATTTTTCATCATTAAGAATGGCTGAATTGGAATTTGTTAAGCGTCACAACCAGGTTGCGTTTTTAGAGAAAACAGAGCAAGGAGATGGGCCAAAGTTTTATGAGATTGTGGACTTTCTCAAACACTCTCACATAAGGTATGCTCTAACTGTTTCTCCTACTCTTTATGTCTCGCACATTACATAGTTTTGGCAGAATTCATCTGTCTTGACAAGTGATGACGGAGACTTAGAAATTCATACTGAATTAGATGGCATTAAGTTTGTTGTTACCGAGTCTATACTTAGGAGACATCTTAAATTAAATGACTTAGATGGTATTCACACTATGCTAAATACTGAAATTTGGGAAGAACTTACAAAAATGGGGTATAATACATCTGAACATAAATTGACTTTTCAAAAAGGATGTTTTTCACCTCCATGGAGATTTTTGATATATACTCTTTTATGTTGTTTAAGTCCTAAAAAGACTGCTTGTGAGCAGTTCAGTAGCAATATTGTTATTGCTCTCATTTGCTTGTCTACAAACAGAGTTTTTAACTTTTCAAAATATATTTTTGAAGGTATGGCATCAAATGTTGACAGTAAAACAAAGTTTTTAATGTATCCCAGGTTTGTTCAAACAATTTTAAATAAAAAGACATACCTGCTTACAAAACCAACTGAAACTTTTGCTACGCCTAGCCTTCAATCAAAGGTTTTTCAAAATATGGCTATGGCTAGTAGGCTTTTTCAAGGGGAACCAGTTCCATTGTTTCCTCAAATGCTTCAAACTGAGTTGGGTGAAGGTTCAACAGTTCCAACTGATCCCCATCACACATCCACTCAAGAACTTGAAACAACCCAACCACCACCTATCACTTATAGGAGAAGGTCTAAACCTAGTCTAACTAGGGTTGTGACTAGATCCTTGCCCAAAGATTCACCTCTCCTAGCAGGTAACACAGCTAGAAGTGATGAGGGTAGCTCTTCACAAAATGAATTGATGGAAATATGTACCAAGTTAGTTGACAGAGTAAAGACCTTGGAGGAGGAGCTTAAGAAGAGCAATGAGGAGCTGAAATCTCATAAAGAAATGTTTTCCAAAGTCTACACCAAGCTAACAAAAAGGGTGAAGAAGCTTGAAGATCAGTTAAAGAAGAAAAGGGCAAAAGTGATATTGGATGATTCTTCTGAAGATGATGATTCAGATGGTTCTGAAGGGGATGATGAAAATTCTTCCAAACAGGGGAGGAAATTTGGTAAAGATAAGGATAGATCAGGTTTTCAGGGGAGGCATGATAAAGATTCAGAACAAGATGAAGGTTTTGATATTGGTTCAGGTTCTGGTTATGTTCAAGAAGAAACAGCTGAGACACATCAAGCAGTTCCAAATGTTGAAGCAGTTCAGACTGCTGAGACAGAGCAAGAAACAGTTCAAACTGCTGAGACAGAGCATCAAGCAGTTCCAACTGATGAAACTTCTGCTGAACAAGTTCATGAAAGAAGAAGAGCAGATAAAGGGAAGAAGCCAATGACATCTGAAGAAGTTGCTGCTGCTCAAGAACTTGAAAGGCTTAAAAGATTGAAACCAAAAACTCAAGAACAGATAGATCATGATGCAGAAGTTGCAAGGCAAATGATAGAAGAAGATTTGGCTAGTGAAGAAGCTAAACAAGCTCAGATTGCTCAGGATGAGGAATTTGCAAGAAAAATGGCTGCTGATGATATAAGAAATATAGCTGAATTCATGGAGAGAAAAAGATCAAAAGAAGTAAATCAAGAGGAGTTCAATGAACAGGTACAATATTTGTTGGATTCTGATGTGATTGTAAGAGCTCAAGCTTCAATGGTTCTTAAAGATAAAGAGTTGAATGAAGAAGAAAAGACAGAGGAGCTTAAAGAATTCATACTCAAAAAGAATGGAGTTGCAACATGGGAAGATCTGATTCAGAGGATAAGAGAAAGACAGAAGTCAGGATACAAGACAAAGTTGCCAACAAAGAAGGAACTAGTTGAGTCTATGAAGCATTATTTGAAGAACTCAGCAAATTACACCATGAATGACTTCAAGGGAAAATCTTATGCCATAATTGAAAAGGAATTCTATGAAACTTATGCTATTTTGAATACTCCAAGAAGAAGTTTCAAAACAGGTAAGAAGAGGGAATCAGAAACTATGGAATCAGAAGTTGCTAAGAAACAAAAGTCTGAAGAAGAAGGGTTAACAAATGAGAAGATCAGAAGTATGATGATGATTGTTCCAGAGTCTTCTTATATTAAACCTTTGCAGGTAAAACATCCAATCATTGACTGGGAAGTGTTCACTGATGGAAGAATGAAAGGATGGAAGATTATCAGACTTGGAGATATTTCTGAAAGGTACAAGTTGTTTGAAGATTTACTCAAAGGCTTTGACAGAGAAGATCTAAATCAACTATGGAGCTTAGTGAAAGAGAAATTCAGAGATAAAGATCCTTTTGAAGATAAAGATAAAGAACTATGGGTTCAATTGAAGAGAATTTATGAACCAGATGGTGGAGAGTCTATATGGAGATTTCAAGCACAAGTCAAGGACATCACTTGGAAGTTATTTGGAACGTGTGAAGTACACAGAGTGTCTACCAAGGATGGAATAGAGATCTATATGCTGGTTGAAAAAGATTATCCACTCAGACCAGGTGTTTTGACAATGCTAACATATGCTAAACTAGAAGCTAATGAAGAATCTGAGATGGCTGATATGCTAGTAACAAAGATATTCAACCTTGCACAAGAAGTGAAAGCTAGATCTAAGAGATTTGCTTGATAAGTGTTTGAAAGAATTTTCAGCATTAAGAAGAAGAAGCTTAATTTGAAGAAACTTAGTGATTTGGATAGAAATCATAAGTTTAGGGGAGGATTGTTAGGAAATTAAGCTTTAGCAGTTAAGACTGTTGAAGATAACAGTTAAGACTGTTGAAGATGGAAGTTAAGACTGCTGAAGAGTTTTGAAGACATGAGCAGTTAGGACTGCTGAGTGAAGAAGTTAGTACGGTTTATGTTTATGATTTATGTAATAGATAATTATGGAAAATATATTGTGTATATCGTATAAGATTAGAATGATAGTTATCTTGTAAAGGAATCCTTGGTCTATAAAAGGATTGCTTAGGTTAAGGTTTAGAGATACGAAACGATAAGAGTTCATACGTATTATAGAGATTCAAGGTTGTAAACCCTAGTGATAGGAGATCACTCGTATTATTATTCTAATAATATTGAATCGTTGAGGTTTATCATTCTGTGTTCATTCGTTGTTTTTCTCGGATCTTCTAAATCTAAGTATCAGCAACCTGGCTTTGATACCACTTGACCGGATCTACACACACTCCTTGTGTTAGATGTGATACTAAGAATTATACGTAGTCTAGCACGCGGAATTTACTAGCTAGCACTTAGAAGACTTTATGTGTTTTGTATGATTTGAATGAAACAACGAATGAACACAGAATGATAAACCTCAACGATTCAATATTATTAGAATAATAATACGAGTGATCTCCTATCACTAGGGTTTACAACCTTGAATCTCTATAATACGTATGAACTCTTATCGTTTCGTATCTCTAAACCTTAACCTAAGCAATCCTTTTATAGACCAAGGATTCCTTTACAAGATAACTATCATTCTAATCTTATACGATATACACAATATATTTTTCATAATTATCTATTACATAAATCATAAACATAAACCGTACTAACTTCTTCACTCAGCAGTCCTAACTGCTCATGTCTTCAAAACTCTTCAGCAGTCTTAACTTCCATCTTCAACAGTCTTAACTGTTATCTTTAACAGTCTTAACTGCTAAAGCTTAATTTCCTAACATCAGATATAAAATAATAACCAAGTTTCAATATTGTTTCACTAAAGTCACTCAAAATTTGTTTTGGTTACAAAAACCACTCAAGTTTAATTATTGTCTCTCAAAAGTCACTCAAACTTTATTTTCACTACATAAATCATTCAAGGTTTAATATTGTTCTAAGATTGTGAAAATTTTAAACATTTATATAATATAAAAGGATTAGAAACTTTTTAAATTTGTTATAATTTGTTGTATATAAAATTAGTTGGGAGAAATTAAATTCAGGGGGCTGGTTATTATTCAAGGTATAAGTGATTGATGCATGTCTAAACACATTAAAGACGGCTCTAAAAGATAAATTTTTACCAGTTTCCTTATAAAAGTCACTAAAGTTGGACAATATTAAAAATTGAGTGGTTTTTGTAGTTGAAAAAAACTTTTAGTAACTTTAGTGAAACAGTTTCGAAACTTCAGTGGTTTTTATAGTTGAACTAAAGTATGAGTGACTTTATTAGAACAACGATCAAACTTGATTACTATTTTGCAATGTTGCAAAAATCGTGAATGGGTAGCGTGGCGGTCGACCACCCTGCAGCGATTAATCGGCCAAGGCGGGATTAATCGGATTGACATTTTTTGAATGTTTTGGGTATTTCTGGAGACCAAACTAAAGATCGTAACTGATTCCAAGCCTACTATGTTTCCAAACCTCAATAAAAGGCTCCAATTCTGATTATAAAGCTGACCGATACGGCCGATTAATCTGGCCGATACGGCCGATTTTTGGCCGATACGGCCGATTTTTGGCCTTTTTTTTTTCCCAGACCGATTTTTTGACCGATATGCAAAATTCTACAAGGTCGAAGGCCGATAAGCGATATATCGGCGATTAATCGGCCGATATGGCCGATTTTTGCAACATTGCTATTTTGTGACATTTTCCCTTTTTTATATATATCTAAATACCAATTTATATCATATTATGATTAGATATATTTTATATATCTAAATACCAATTTATTTCATATTATACTTTAATTTTTTAATTGTGGCAAAAGTTTTCAAAATACCCCCTTAAAAGCGAGTCATCTCGTGTATACTCTATTAAGTTTTTAAAACTAGGTGCAATTGTCACCTTTTAACATCACTTCCTCATCTTCGACTTCAGCATCACATAACTATTCAACACATCACCTTTCTCTTCACCTTCACCACTATAGCAACTACCACCACCCTTCCCCTGCTGCCACCACACCTCAGCCAACACCATAGAAAAAACCGACTTATTCACACCGCAGTTTCTCCTCTTAACCTCATCCACCAAACTCAAAACTTTAGCCAACTCAACCGTCCCGCACCACTTTCACAAAAAACACACCAACAACATATATGGTAGAAATAATACCTTATTAGATCTGAATACTCGAGCCAAAATCAGTTATCAACTCTTCTACGTGTACAAAAGACACAAGAAAAAGGAAGGTAAAAAACATTATATATTTCACAATCTTAGTTTGGCAAATAAAGATTATTTTTTGACCAAAGCTTTTTCCAAAAAAATAATCTTAAGTCTCCATAATTTTTCATAATCTCTCGCGCCAAACATACCCAAACTCGATATTTTAGATATTTACTATCCTATACATGTCCGTTACACATCACTTATATGATAACTTAATTACGTAGATATTAAATAAATATTTTTAAACACCCACTACAACGCGCGGGTAAAAATAACCCATTCACAAGCAATTTAGAACCCAGGTAGGGACTAAAAAGTAACTACCGAAATCAATAACTAAACCCAAAATAGTAAAAAATAAAACAAAGAAAAGGAAAAAGACTACTTTTAATTAATGCTTGGGGTGGCAATTCAGGTCGGGTTCGGGTTAACAGGTTGACGGGTCAGAAAACCTCAACCCGAACTTGACCCATTTAAATAATCGGGTCAACTATGTCAACTCTAACCTGTTTACACATAACCCGAACCTGACCCATTTAACCAATATATATACTTGGGTTGGCGGGTTAAATAGGTTACACGAGTTTAATAGGTTAAACAGGTTTCGAGTTGACCCATGTAACCTGTTTATATACTAAAGTTGGCACATTAAACGGGTTAAAGAGGTTATATGGGTATGTGGGTCGACCCATTTAAACCATTTAACTCCTATAATAAAATATAAATAATTTTTAATTTAAAAAAAAAAACTTAAACGGTTTAGCGAGTCGACCCGCTTAATTTATTCCCAACCTAAACCTGACTTGTTTAATAAACGAGTAAGATGGGTCGACCCAAACCCGACCCAAACTTATTTAGACTCAACCCAAAATTGTTAATTTTCATGTCGGTTTCAGATCCGATTTCCGTGTCGAGTCAGAAATTGACGCACTTAATTAATATCAATTAAAAAACAATAAATTTAAACCGAAAAAAAAATCCCAATAATGTAGGCGTGGAGTTGGCCAATTTGGCGAAGACTCTGTGAACTCTACTCGCATCACAACTTCACTTGTCTATAAATACACCCCAAAATCCCCAATCACAAATCAACAAAAACCACTGAAAGATGGCAAACAGGAACTTGGAGAAATTGGCATCAATAGATGCACAATTGAGGCTGTTGGTACCTGGTAAAGTATCTGAAGATGATAAGCTGATTGAATATGATGCTTTGCTTTTAGATAAGTTTCTTGATATTCTTCAAGATTTGCATGGTGAAGATCTTAAAGAAACTGTACGTCTTTTTATTCTCTTTCTTTTCTTACTATTTTATTGATTACCAACTGTCTGATATAATGTCTAAGTGAAAAAAAACTACTTTTTGATAAAGATTGGATTTTTAGTGGTTTTTATTTATTGATCACCAAGTGTTTTGATTTAAAGTTTTAGTGAAAATATTCACATTTTTTTATAAGTTAGATACTGATTAATCTACATTTTTTATTATTATTACGGAGTATTATTTTTATTTATTTTTAGTTTTTTGATGAGATTAGTTACTGATTAATTTGTTATGAAATCTGTTGCTTTATGGGTGTTGCACAAGTTACTGATTAGTTTGTTAAAGATGGTAACTTTAGTATTGTTTTGATTTACTGCCTAAAAATGGCTCGGAAAAAATGGTTACTTAGGTTTTTAAGGGATGTTTGTTTAAGTGTAAAAGCCACTAAATAAGCTGAGAAAAATGGGCTTATATGAAAATATAGCAGGATCAGATAAGCTCAAAAGTCTGCGTATAAGCTTAAACAAATGCATACTAATTAGTTTGTTAATGAGCTCACTCATTCATGAAAAAGATTGCTATATGAATCCATAGTTCGTGTAAGTTACTGATTAATCCGTTGAAGATAGGAATGTGAGTACTATTTGGATCGGATCGATAACATACCGTTTAAATGTTTTGATAAAATGTCTCATTGAGTTTATTGATATAATAAGGTGCTGGTTATTAAGATTTTTAGGGTGGTTGATTGTGTAGGTTCAAGAATGCTATGAGCTATCCCCGTAGTATGAAGGCAATCGTGACCCTAAGAAGCTCGAGGAGCTTGGAAGTGTTTTGACAAGTTTAGATCCTGGGGATTCGATCGTCATTGCTAAAGCTTTCTCTCACATGCTTAACTTGGCCAATCTGGCAGAAGAGGTTCAGATTGCGTATCGTCGCAGGATCAAGTTGAAGAAGGGTGACTTTGCTGATGAAGCTAATGCAACGACTGAATCTGATATCGAGGAGACTTTGAAGAAGCTTGTGCATCAGCTTAATAAGTCCCCTGAAGAGGTGTTTGACGCACTCAATAATCAGACTGTTGATTTGGTTTTGACTGCTCATCCAACGCAGTCTGTTCGTAGATCTTTGCTTCAGAAGCATGGAAGGTATATCCGTTGACCCTTTGAATTTATTCAGTTTTGACCAAATAGTCAACTTTAAAATTGACCATTTTGTTATGTTTAACGTCCTTTTCAGGATCCGGAACTGTTTGGCTCAGTTATATGCCAAAGACATCACTCCTGATGATAAGCAGGAACTTGATGAGGCTTTGCATAGAGAAGTAAGTACTAACGATCTGACCAATAACCAAGTCTATACTATCAAATCCTTTATGCCTTTTTTAATATATATATATATATATATATATATATATATATATATATATATATATATATATATATATATATATATATATATATATTATTTTTATTAATTGGTGTTATGTAATTTGTAGATTCAAGCTGCTTTCCGTACAGATGAGATCAGGAGGACTCCTCCAACTCCACAAGATGAGATGAGAGCGGGAATGAGCTACTTCCATGAAACAATCTGGAAGGGTGTTCCTAAATTCTTACGTCGTGTTGACACGGCTCTTAAGAACATTGGGATCAATGAACGTGTTCCCTACAATGCCCCTCTTATTCAGTTCTCTTCATGGATGGGTGGTGACCGTGATGGTATGTTCTCCAACTAACGCAAATTTATGCTATTTTTTGCACTTAAAAGCAATGTCTTTGAAAAAACTAATATTTTATTAATTTTTTTCATATGAAATGCAGGTAATCCAAGGGTGACACCTGAGGTAACAAGGGATGTTTGCTTACTTGCCAGAATGATGGCAGCCAACATGTACTTTTCCCAGATAGAGGATCTAATGTTTGAGGTATGTATAGTCTTTTTGTTTTTTTAGGATTTATGTATTCTCATTGTAATTATTCATCTTACTCAAATGATTGTCTTATTCAGATGTCCATGTGGCGTTGTACTGATGAACTTCGTGTTCGAGCAGAAGAACTTTATAGATCAGCAAGG
Source organism: Artemisia tridentata subsp. tridentata (assembly GCA_021014915.2). NCBI lineage: Eukaryota > Viridiplantae > Streptophyta > Magnoliopsida > Asterales > Asteraceae > Artemisia > Artemisia tridentata. The sequence goes on along the minus strand of CP139507.1, from coordinate 387,326,003 downwards.
AGTGATGTGAAGCACTACATAGGTATTTAATTATTTAGTACTAAATTTGACTAATACTATTCTGATATCAGAACACGTGAAAGTTGCTAAATTGTTGTGTTTTTTTTTTCCAGAGTTCTGGAAACAGGTTCCTCCAACTGAACCTTATCGTGTAATTCTTGGAGATGTAAGGGATAAGTTATATAATACACGTGAACGAGCTCGACATCTCTTAGCCCATGAGAAATCCGACATTCCAGAAGAGTTTGTTTATACAAATGTTGAACAGGTATCTCTAACCCTATCAACTTCAACCAATTACTTCCCATTTATGAGATATGAGGCAGATCTGTTTTAAGGAGTGTATGGACTTGTGCTTTAAAACTGATTGTTTGATTATTGCGCCCTTTAGTCGCACTAATAAGTTTTTAACGTTTGGATAAAATCATGTTTTTTTATGGGTTAAATAATTATTCTTACAAGCTGCAACAAAAAGTGTAAAGCAAAGTTACCTAATCTGAGACTCATCTCACATGAAATATGTTCTGCTTTCAAAATAATGTCTGTCTTGGTCATTTTAAGTGATTTCTTAAAAATAGGATTTGTGAAACAATCAAATAGATATATTATCTGATCATCACAACTTCAAACGCACATCCAAATGCCATAACCTACCACTTATTGTATTAGATCTAACAATACTTAAATCACTATTGAAACACACATCCAAATACCCTCTTAAAACTCTTGCTATAATAATCGCTTTGTCTGTAATGACATTCTTTGTTATGCTTTCTTTACTCATATTTTCAAATTTTGCAGTTCTTGGAGCCTCTCGAGCTATGCTACCGATCACTGTGTGCTTGTGGTGATCGTGTGATTGCTGATGGAAGCCTTCTTGATTTTCTAAGACAAGTGTCCACATTTGGACTCTCGCTAGTAAAACTCGATATAAGGCAAGAATCTGATCGCCACACTGATGTCCTCGATGCCATCACTCAACATTTAGAAGTTGGTTCCTACCGTGAATGGTCAGAAGAGAAACGTCAAGAATGGCTTCTGTCTGAACTCAGCGGTAAACGTCCACTTTTTGGTGATGATCTTCCCAAAACTGAGGAAATTAAGGATGTTTTGGATACATTCGCTGTCTTAGCAGAACTCCCATCTGATTGTTTTGGTGCTTACATCATTTCAATGGCTACATCACCTTCTGATGTGCTTGCTGTTGAGCTTCTTCAACGTGAATGCCATGTGAAGCAACCGTTACGTGTGGTCCCACTTTTTGAAAAACTTGCTGATCTTGAAGCGGCTCCCGCTGCCATGGCCCGTCTTTTCTCAGTTGACTGGTACACTAAACGGATCAACGGGAAGCAAGAAGTCATGATTGGATACTCTGATTCAGGAAAAGATGCTGGAAGGTTTACTGCTGCATGGCAGCTATACAAAGCGCAAGAAGAGCTTATTAAAGTTGCAAAGGAGTTTGGAGTCAAACTCGTCATGTTCCATGGACGTGGTGGGACTGTCGGTAGAGGAGGTGGCCCCACCCATCTTGCTATCCTGTCTCAGCCACCAGAGACCATTCATGGGTCTCTTAGAGTCACAGTTCAAGGAGAGGTTATTGAACAATCTTTTGGTGAGGAACATTTGTGTTTCAGAACACTTCAAAGGTTTTGTGCAGCTACACTTGAGCATGGAATGAACCCCCCAATCTCACCACGACCCGAATGGCGTCAACTTATGGACGAGATAGCAGTTCTTGCAACCGAACAATACCGTTCAATTGTATTCCAGGAGCCACGTTTTGTCGAGTATTTCCGCCTTGTGAGTACCCTTAATGTCCATTGCAATTTATATGGAGTAAATTCCATAAATATTCTCTATAGTTTGCTCGACTGAATTGGTCCCTCGCTGATACTAATTAAGGATATGGTCAACTAGAAACACTGTTTGCTTTCATATTTGGTCCCTCACCCTCTATCATCTCCTTTAGGGACCAAATTTGAAAGCAAACAGTGTTTTTTTTTAACAGCGATGACAGCCTGAATGTGTAACTTTGAGCAAACCACATGAACCGTTAATGTTATTCTCATTTAGATTATTTCACCAACTAATTTTGTTATTTTTTTTTTAAACTTCTTTACAGGCCACACCGGAACTGGAGTACGGACGTATGAATATCGGAAGTCGCCCAGCAAAAAGAAAACCGAGTGGAGGCATTGAATCACTCCGAGCTATTCCATGGATCTTTGCATGGACTCAGACCAGGTTCCATCTCCCGGTTTGGCTCGGGTTTGGGGCAGGATTCAAGCATGTCATTCAAAAGGACAGCAAGAATCTTCAAATGCTACAAGAAATGTACAAAACCTGGCCTTTCTTTAGAGTGACCATTGATTTAGTTGAAATGGTGTTTGCTAAAGGAGACCCGGGTATTGCTGCACTGAACGACAAGCTCCTGGTCTCTGAAGATCTCTGGTCTTTTGGAGAATCTTTGAGGGCAAACTATGAAGAAACAAAGGATTATCTCCTCATGGTATAATTTTAAACATTCATAACTCAATTTGGCTTTTGATTCATTCACTTATAAATAGATTGTTTTGAGTCGGTGAAATTTTATCAAATAGCTAAAAAGTAACGGGCCAGATGGGTAAAATTTAGAGAAATAGCTATATCATTTGAAAGTTTTAATTTTTGGACAAAAGGTATTTTGGGTCAACCAGACCTGTTTCGACCCATACGAAACGTGCCCCATTTTTGTGCTGAATCCATTTTGCCACCCGTCTTTTAAACTCGTGCTCTTGAGTTAGTAATGGCTGATCAGAATTTCCTTCTTGTATTTGTAGATTGCTGGACATAAGGACCTTCTCGAGGGAGATCCCTACTTGAAACAGAGACTTCGTCTGCGTGATTCATACATCACAACATTGAATGTGTGCCAAACTTATACCCTCAAGCGAATCCGTGATCCAAACTATCATGTGACATTAAGGCCTCACATCTCTAAAGAGTATGCTGAGCCAAGCAAACCTGCAGATGAACTTATCCACTTGAACCCGACCAGTGAGTATGCACCAGGTTTGGAGGACACTCTTATCCTGACCATGAAGGGAATTGCTGCTGGTATGCAGAACACCGGTTAACCTAACCGTGTTGTGCAAGTATATCACTTTTTTTTTCTATGCTTTTGGACATCGTCACGGCATATTTATATGCTTTCTAGAGTTGTTTTCTTGGCCCATGGTCACCTTGATGAATTCGGTCGAACCATGTTTGTTATGTGCTTCGCCTGATGGTGATCTGCGTTGCTGAAGTTGTATCATATGCATCGTGGTTTATCCATGAAACTAATAAATATTATCCACTTGATTACAAGTGTTGTTTAAATTGTTTCACTTTCTACTTATTTTGCTATGTTGGCGGAGTGTCATGACCACCCACATCCTATGTCGTGAATTTCTAATTTATACACCGGATTCACTACTGCTTAGGCTGGAATGTGTGTATTTACAAGTGTGTGTCTATACATACATATATGCTGGATGAGCATCTATGTACATACATAAACAAGCACAAACACAAACAGACGTTTGTATATTTTTGTTATATATTGATTTTAAGGTTAAACACATCTAATGTGCCAGATTGCAGCGGAATAACCACATCTGAACATTGCGCTTGCATGCCATTTACTCATTTAGGCATTTGTTTCAAGCTTAACATATGTGATTTAGCATCAGAAACAGAGCACACATTGGGCCCCGCCACTTTGAGATTGTGGAGCAAATCTCCACAGCTATAGTCCGATATGAATAAATGAGACATCAACTGTATTCAAATCAACCGTGCAGTGATCTAAATTTGATCAGATAGCCAACTGATTATCAGGAGACGATGTTTTGGCCAAACGCCGTAGTACTTGCACCTGAACCAAATGATTTCTGAAAAAAGTTTAAATACGAGATCCCCTTTGACTCTTTACCGCTTTAAGAATATTGATCCACACCCCAGATCATTTAACTTCACTTTGGGTTGCAGCATAAATCATTGAATCTGAACATGTATGAACCTGATTACCATAGTCCTAAGTGTTGTCCATCTAACTTTCTAGTAAACCAATCTATCATCTTCATTTGTCGCTCTATTCTTACGTATATTATCCCAATTTTTTCAATATCAGCAACATCAATTCAGAAACTTTAACTAAACATGAGGCTCAAACTGTTTCCACCTAAGATTACCCATGGCCGTCTCGTGAATTTTGAGGGCCCTGTGCTAAAATTACGCTACGAGTTTGTTGAGAGCAGGTACACCCAAAGCCTTTGGTAGAGTGGTTAGTGGTATGTGGCGCGCCTATCAACCAAGACGTTGTGGTTCAAGTCTCGTCGGAAACAGGGCCGTCTCATGTATTTCGGTGGCCTCATGCCATCACCATAAAGAGACCATGAAACACACAAAATACACATGTATCAGTAGTGCGTGAAGTAATTAAACTCAAGCCTTATGTTGTGTATATATATAATAGTAGTGCATAGAAATTTTGTGGTTCTCGTCAAGCGGTGACACCGTTTGCACTCCCCTAAAGACGGCCCTGGTTGGAAACATGTGTGAGATAACGGCATAGAGTTTGAAAAAGTAGTCATTCTAAAATGAAAAAGTTAAAAATCAAAAATTACATGGCAAATATTACAAGTATTCCAAGAAAATAAATTTAAGTTACGGTATTTTAAACTGTACAAACTTTAATGTATAACCGTCAAATTATAATCATATTGGACAACCTTGTAAAATGTAGTTGACCATTCCTAGTTATAATATGGGTTGAAACCGTTAAAGTTGTAAACTTCTTGCACTTATTTGAAAATGAAACTATACAGCTAGAGAGCAAAGTGTCGTCGATCACCTTGCACATACTAAAATTCGTCCCTCAGATTACTTTTCGAATTATAAAAAAAATCAAATCTCTGCAATATTATGTTTTCTCGCACGATAAAAATTATGCAACATAAAATAGTAGTTACATAATTTGATCAACAAAAACTTTTTGTTTACGTGCAAGATGCAACCCGGGTTATGGGAGGCACTATAGCTAAACTTTGGCACCTACGACGCCGCCAACCGCACCGCGGCACACGTCATAGACGCTGCGTTGCCACCATAACTGTCAAATTCCTTATTTTTCCAATAAATAATCGCTTTTAACATACAAACAACCTAAACACTCATTTTTTCCCCATTTCATATACTTCAAACGTACACTTTCAGCATGAGTTATTCCGACAAATAACGAGCCGAAATATTGTTAAGGTTGCGCGATTATCATAAACATTATCTATTTTTCGATGACGATGAAGCCATTAGTTCAAACACTCGGATGAGCATACCACATGATTATGTAGGTGCCGGACAACATCTTTTGTAAGATTATTTTGGCAACAATCCAAAATATCCCAAGAGGAATTTTAGGAGACGGTTCTGAATGAGCTCAAAACTAATTTTATCAATAGTTAAAGGTATAACTAGCTATAATGTTGAATCTAATCCCGAACACTTTTTATTTTCTTGGTCACGGCCCAATGCAATGGGTAAAATGAGTTAGTCATATAATGAAATGCACATTCGCCATACACCAATTAGTGTACGCAACAACACCCGATGCTTTTGATGAATATTTTGTTGGTCCAAAGAATTTGAGTAAATCTTTATAAAATGAAGAACAAATGCATTATTCATGATGAACAATAATTACAAGATTACTCAATACCCACTTGACTAACTACTAACATCTTCAGCTTCTTTAAGGGGATAATTGCGGTATATTATCCCCATTGAATGACAAATAAACTCTCATTGATCCAAGCTATGCTTGAGATTCAATGAGAGGATGATCCTATCAATTAATACTAAGTATTATTTTGTTTGTTTAGAATCCATGCTATCTCTATTACAAACTAAACATATATATAGGTAAAAATACAAAGACACCATGTGATGGTTGGTGAGATGTCATGCATCAAGTGGTCCCTCTTCATCTTCTTCTTTTGGAAAATCACAAACATCCCTTTTGAAACAGTCATAATAAATATTCCCACTTCTATGGCAATTTCCTTGTACTTTGTTTGACTTACCTTTTGGAAATTCCCGCCTATATTTTTCAGTCTGTTTGTAGAGATAGCGTCTTCAGGGTCACTGAGACATTTGTCAAATCTCAGTGACACTGGAATTGTTTGTAGCTCATATACTTTACTCACTGACACCGCATCAGTAAGTAAAGTGTGTCTTCATTACAAAGAGCTTTATACAATACTCACTAATTTCTTTATCAGTGAGTAAGATAGGCTATTTTATTTTCAAATCCTTGTTGAGGGAAATTGGGTCAATTTTTGACCCAACAGTCTCCCCCTATTTGAATATACAAATAGCCTAGGTGAATCAGGTTGGTTTTGGTTATCAGGTTATGGTGTTTGGTTTTTCAGGTACTGGACTTTCTTTCAGTCACCTTGGGTTTGGTTTGTGGTTGAGGTTCGGGTTTGGTTTTCAGGTTTTGGTTATGAGGTTATGGTGATCAGGGATTAATGGTTATGATATCAGGTGCAGTTTCAGTTATAAGGTTTCAGGTTGTGATTTCAGTTGTCAGTTATGAGGGTATCTAGTTTGGGTTTTCAGGTTCATAATTGTTTTCAGAGTCTCGGGTTTGAGAGTCACTGAGGTGAGGTGAGGTTTCAGGATCAGGTTCACATTCACATTAACACCCCCCTGATGTTGCAATAACTCCCTGAGTGGCAAAAGCTCAGCCCAATTAACACTCCCTGATGCACAACCTTCTCATATGAGGTTATTAGTGTCCTTGACTCATTCTTAACCTTTATGCTCCTTGATATATGACCCATACCTATATTTCTTCAAAAGCTTAGATTCAGTCTCATTTGGATTCCGTGACTCCATGTTCAGAGACTGTGTTCTCCCTGATGAACCTTTCTTCCAAGGCTCTTGAAGGTACATACGTATACTTAGCCACTGAGTTTCAGGACCTTGAATAACATTCATAGTCGCAACCAATTTCAGGAACTCAGGTTCATGTATTCTTTAGGCTCAGAACTCATGCTTGGTTTCAGAGATCCTCGGGTTCAGGGTCTCAGTTGATTTCAGACTCTCGTGTTCAGATTCAATCTTGGTTTCAGTGACCTGAATGTATACTTTGATTTTCAGAGACCTGGATGTTCAAGTATGGTGTTTCAGACCCTTGGTTTGAATATGGGGGTTCAGTGGTAAGGTTCAGGGAGTTCATTAACCGGGGTTCAGAGCCCAGAGGGTTCAGTGACAAGAGGGTTCAGTGACCGAGAGTTCATTGACTGGATTAAGAGGTTCAGTGAACTGGGTTCAGTAGAAGGTTCAGTATGAGACGGTTCAGTTTCTGAGGTTCAGGGAGTGGGGTTCAGTGATCTTGTTCAGTAACAAGGTTCAGGGGTTAGGGTTCAGTGACCCATTTCAGTGAGAGGGTTCAGGTTTGTATTTGTTTAAATACTGGTTTTCATACCCCTTAGTATTTTAGACCACAGAACACATTTTCCACATTCTTCACACTGATGATAACTTAATCAACACTTTCTGAACAACGTATCCCATCCTGATTCCTTTATTTTTCTGACTCACAATTTGTACCACCTAATACAATTCCCTGAGTCACGATATCAACCTGCCCATACCATTTGATTATTTCCTCTTCACTGATCCGCATCAGTGATTCTTTAGGTTCTGGGTTCAGGTTCCATACCCACAATCCTGAGTCACATATTTCTCAAGTTTAATCACACTACTCACAATACACAATACCCTCTGATGGATGCATAATCGGGCTCAGGCTTAGTCTGAAATAAATGCAACACTGAAATAGATTTTCAGCTCATCATTGCATCCATTTTCCATCTCTTTCTTCTTACCTGAGGCTCACCTCTTATCCACTTCTTGGTCGTGATACCCTCACTGACCACTACCATTATTTTTCACTAAACAATCAACCACCAATTTATTTCACCTCACCATAGACACACTCCTTCATTTACCTTATTCTATCTCCATTAATCAGTGACATTATCACTGAAACCCATCAAATCTAATTCTACCTAAACCCATTTTTTTCACCAATTTTTTTCCGGAGCGAGAGTGGTTTTTTATGGTAATAATTTTTGGATATGTGTTTTTTTGTTGTGAGATTATCTGTTTGCGTGTTGGGTTGTTTCGGTTGAAGATCGATGAATCTTGGTTTTGAATTGAAGTCATGATTTTTTATGTAGATCAATCTGTTCTCGACATGGGTTTGGATTTTGATGATGATGACAGTTTATTGTGTATTTTTTTGTTATGAGAGAGGTTTATAGATTTACTTTTTTTGTTTTTGGTGTGTGTGGTTTGTGTGATGTAGATCAAGATATGTGTTTTTGGTTATATGGGTTTTTGTGAGAGTTGTGTTTCGGTTTTGATAAGATTTGTGTGGTGGGAAGTATGTTATTATCGGGTTCAGGGAGGATAGTGTGTTATTTTGTCAAAATTAAGTGTGTCTCTACCCCTCAAAAGTTGCAACAGTAGTAGCAGCTTTTGAAGCTTTTACACCTAATTTTAATTTTGCTTAGTGTTATTAGCAGTCACGAATGGATCTGGATCATAAGAATAATCCACCCGCTCTGATACCACTTGTTGGTCCATAGAATTTAAGTAAATTCTTGATAAAATGAAGAACAAATGCATCATTCATGATGAACAATAATTACAAGATTACTCAATACCCACTTGACTAACTAATAACATCTTCATCTTCTTCAAGGGGATAATTGCGGTATACTATCCCCACTGAATGACAAATAAACTCTCATTGATCCAAGCTATGCTTGAGATTCAATGAGAGGATGATCCTATCAACTAATACTAAGTATTATTTTGTTTGTTTAGAATCCATGCTATCTCTATTACAAACTAAACATATATATAGGTAGAAATACAAAGACACCATGTGATGGTTGGTGAGATGTCATGCATCAAGTGGTCCCTCTTCATCTTCTTCTTTTGAAAAAGCACCAACATCCCTTTTGAAACAGTCATAATAAATATTCCCACTTCTATGGCAATTTCCTTGTACTTTGTTTGACTTCCCTTTTGGAAGTTCCTGCCTATATTTTTCAGTCTGTTTGTAGAGATAGCGTCTTCAGGGTCACTGAGACATTTGTCAAATCTCAGTGACACTGGAATTGTTTGTAGCTCATATACTTTACTCACTAACACCGCATCAGTAAGTAAAGTGTGTCTTCAGTACAAAGAGCTTTATACAATACTCACTAATTTCTTTATCATTGAGTAAGATAGACTATTTTATTTTCAAATCCTTGTTGAGGGCAATTGGATCAATTTTTGACCCAACATATTTACAAATTGGTGAACATTGTTGTCGTGATAGTTTGAACAATTTTACCAAATGCATATGAGATTTATACTCGGGGGAGTATTTAAGAAAACCCTCTTCTAATGACATTTGAGTATATATGAAAAACAAGAAACTTATCATGGGTTCCCAGGTATGCATGATAATATAGATTGTATGCATTGGGAATCGGGAAATTGCCCACTTTGCATACAAAGGGAAATTCAAAAAGGAGATATCACAAATATCCAACAATAATGCTTGAAGTTGCTGCATTACTAGATTTGTGGACTTGGCATGCATTTTTTGGTATAACGAGGGCAAATAACGACCTTAACGTTCTATATCGTTCAAACTTGTTTGACGAACTCCTTGACGATGTTAGTCCCGAGGTTCCATATACGGTGAATGGTAAAACATACACCGAAGGGTATTACCTAGCCGACGATCTTTATCCCACTTGGGCTACTTTTATAACCTAATTTGAATTTTATGAGGGCTCAAAAAAAGTGCAAGAAAAGATGTGGAACGAGATTTAATTGTCTTACTAGGTCGTTGGGGATTATAGCACAACCTGCACGTACTTACAAGGTGATCAAGATACGTAAAATTATGTATTGTTGTATCATATTGTATAACATGATGCTAAAAGATCAAAAGATTCAAAACAACTGAATTTAACGAGATATATGTTAGTCTCGTAGCCAATATACTACGTATATGGGTCTAGAGATGCAAAACACATCGACGGAAGCAAAAGGAATTACGTGACAAAGATGTGCATAACGAACTTTGACATGATCTTGTGCATCTTTGGCAATGATATCAAGAGCGAAACGTAAAGTAGGTTTTGTATGTATTGTAATTTAATTTTTTACAAAATGTAGGGTTTTTTTATATATATTATATATTTTTTTATTATTATGAATTGTAATTTTATTTTTTGTTTAATGAAATGTATATGTTAAAAATAAAAAAAAGGCCTGGAACCCTAATAAAAATGTTATAAGTTTACTCATAAAGAGTAAATTGCAAAAATGGTCCCTGTGGTTTGCTCAGATTGCACGTTTAGTTCTAGTCTTTCGAAAATGCAACCGGCACTCTTAGAATAGCAATGTGCTCTCAAGTTTATCATACTATAACAACTTATAACTTTTTACAAAGTACCAACCTGAACAATGTACTTTTACCAAGTGTTTCTATGAACAACTGAAAGCGTAACTTTTAAAATACTTTGATTCGATCTGTAAAAAACTAAAAATATAAAAGTATGTTACTTTCTTTAATGTAGCAAACCTATTTTCTCATTTGTTATTGCATATGTCGATGTCGCTACACTTTTCATAAACCACAATACCAAGATAGCAGCCAAGCGAAATGAGGTGTAAAGAACAACTAAAGTAACCCTGTGACATTTCACAAGACCACTTTTGGTTAAGGTCATGGTCTCATGGAGTGCAATAACTTTTTTAAGGTATGAATGTAATCATTTTGTGAATGGATATATCACATATATACACAATCATGCTTGTTTTTCCAAAAGTTTGTCTGCTTTTTCCACCGTTGCCAATCCATCAAGTTAAAAAAGTAAACAAGTTTTTTATATTTGGGTTATAGCTTATTTGACTTAACTTATACTAAGTCTCCTTCTTAGCTTATTTTCTAGCCTATGGGCTTCTTTTCATACTTAAGTCATATTAAGCTCACAAGTCGAAAAATAAGCCCCAAAGAATAAGTTTATAAAATACTTGTCAAGTTTATAAGCAGGGACAGACCGAGAGGGTTTCCCGAGATGCACGTTAACCTTAAGGATTATTCTTGCGTGATGTAAAATTGTGTCAAATATACTGATTTTTCTAAAATGAATCTCATCTCTAAAATTTTGGTTATGATTTTCAGTAATTTTCATAAAATGAACCTGATAACTTTTGGTCATGGATCCGCCACCGCTTATAAGCCAAAAGATAATATTAAATAAACTTACCCATGTCCCTAGGATACTCTAGAAGGCTTATACAACACTAATTATTGATTATATAACTATAAGTTTAAAGTTTAAACTTTATCATGTCGAGTGTTGTGTTGTCAAGCTATATTATAAGTCACGCTAATTTTTAAAAATGAATAATCTCGTCTGTCCAAACCTTTGTGAATTTGTGGCAATGGTCACCATGTTTAATTCAAGCATTTGGAGAATAATCTTTTTAGACCACCGTCCAACATCTACCATGTTATATATCTCTATATAATTTCTTGAAACTAATTAATTTAACGAAATTGAATATTAATTTACGCAAAATAAAGTATATGGACGGTTTTATTGATTTATTTCCAACTTGTTTTCTCACTTTTTTTTTCGGTGTTTGACGTTGATGCAGGATGAGGACGCACGTCCTTTGGAATATTTATGTTTCAGGTATCAGAATAATTGTCACCATAGTCCTTAATCTATTAGTTAAATCACAATGACACCCTGTTCTTTGTGTTAGTAGCATAAGCAAAGGTGCATTCGTGTAATCATGTTTTACTTTTTTTCCAACTAATTCACATGACCTGAATTTATTGTTCCACAAAACTTAAATCCGGTAAAACCTAATCTGCGGTGAAAATGTATCTTAATGTTGCTATAACAGTGGTTATACTCTTGCAACTTAAACACTAAATACATTCGAATAGTTGATACGTAAAAAATATGAAAACCAGTGAAATTTTCAACACTATTTTTATGCAATGATTAGAAATCCAGAGTGTGTCATAATAACTAATAAGCCATAGTTAAGACAATAGGCGAAACATAAGAGATCGTACAAACATGCAATTTTAGTTTTTAAGTGTAATCAAATATTAACGAACGAAATCACCTTAGCAAAAAGCATTTGAGTAAGCATTTTCAAGGTCAATGGGTATACATATATGCTCTTCCGAGATAAAGTATATAAAGTTATATTTCACTCTTAATTAGTTATAATTTAACCTGATAGAAATAAAGAAAAATGTATTAATGCCTATATGATCTAATCTGACCATAAAAAATAACTGGCCTCGTCACTATCCATTTGCACATGTTACTTGAACTAGTGCTATTCACCATTTTGTCACTTCAGATTAGGGCTGAGCAACGGGTCAAATCCGATCCGGCCCGATAACTGATTAAGAGTAAAACGTGAACCAAACCGAGTAAAACCGAGTAAAACCGAAACCGAAACCGAATAAGGTCGGTTCGGTTTAGCTGGTTTGAACCAAATAGGTGTGTTTTGACGCGAATCAAACCGAGTAAAACCGAAATAATTATACAAAATCGAACCGAATAAGGTCGGTTCGGCCCGGTTCGGCTTTGTTTATCGGTTCGATTCGATTTTTGATTGATTTTGCTCGGCCCTACTTTAGATATAAAGAAAATAAGTTTTTCCATTTAAAACTTGCTAGTAAAAAGAATAAGTATACTGTCCAAGTTTTTGAATGGGGGTCTTAAATGTCTAACATTAAAAGCTGATGGTCTAAATGTAAATAGTATGAGCATTAGAGATCAAGTTGCAATTAACACAGAAAAAGCACGTGCCAAGTGTGTCCTACGTGGCGCACTATCAGTGGTAGCCATACACTAACGTCTACGACCTGTGGGTCCTTTTTGTCGTTTTCAATCCACTTGCACTTTTTTTATCAACTGCATCCGGAGTTCCATTACAGTCCCCTTAACTTTTTATTGTTTCACTTTTTTCACAATACTTTGTTTTTATTTATCACTCCATACTTGTACATTGTGATAATTATAGTTATGCAACCAAATAAGTCTTTGTTGTTCAATTTATACGATGTACCTTTTCAATGTTAAACACATTGATTGTCACAAAATACCTCTTGATTCATTCATTGCTAAGTATTATTCTTATAGTTATCACCAACCACAACAATAACTACAATGAATTTTCAAATTACAAAAGGATGTATCTTTACAGAAAATCAGATTTTGTCATTTTTGGTTGTCTAAGTGTATGAAAAATCCGTGTTCGCGTACTAGTCTACGAATCACAAATTTCAAAACTATTGAAACCAAATTCACTATAACTATACTAAGAAACGGATATTTTGATAACTCAGACCTTATATGTAAATAATATATCACGTTATAAATAAATAACTGGACGGAAGTATCTAATTCACTGCTATCTAACTAAATTTAATACATATTATTAAACGTTAATATCTAACTCGCTGCTATCTAACTGTATTTAATGCATAGTCGGTAGTCATCGTCGTTGAACTTGAAGGCCATATGTTTCATTTATTTATTTTTTTACTTTTTGACGGTCAATCCAAAACCTCAAATCAATTTATCCATATGATTCTACCTGTTCTAGACTTCTAGCAATTAAGAGTGATGCATAATGTTTATATTGTGATGCTTTCAAATCTGAAACCTATAAATATTTGGGATTGCTATATTTTTTCTTTGTGCTTCTACTTAAATTAAGTACTCGTAAGCTATCTGAAAAGTAACTACTTCAAAAGATAGTGTTCAGATTTGCTTATTTTTGTAAAAAAATGCAATATACTCTAGAAGAACAATCACTTCATGAGAAAAATGAACCAAAACACTAAAGTAGAAAATCCTTTTAATTTAATCTGAAATAAAAATATTTAAACAAGCAACCTCCTACCCAATTACCAAACAATAAGCAAATGATTAAAAGAAACTTCAGTAACATAACAGTATCATGCTAAAAAGTAAACAATCCCAATCCGACACAATTGCGAGCATTAAGGAGCATTTTGAACTATCTAGCAACTAGCGTTTAGCATTTTATACACAATTCTTATTTGGCAACAAGCAACGAACATTTCTAATTTTTCTAAACGCTCCAAATCAAAATGCTACTTGAAGGAGCATTTACTAGCAACTGGCGTTTACACTTAACAATTACAAACATACAACTATGTTACCAAAAGCTTTTAAAAAACAAACGACTATTGTTTTCTGATACTTTTTGTTGATTCTGCTACCATTTTTTGCTACTGCTTTGGCCAAAGACACCCTTAGGTTGTGTTTTGCAATGGTCTTTTGAGGGCTTGTAGGGGATTGAGCTTTTAAAATAAGTCAGCTTATAAAATAAGCCTTGTTTGTTACACGGGCTTATATAGGCTTTTATAAGCCACAAGTCTCTATAAGCCCAAGCCCATTGAAAGCGACTTATAACTAATCAAATTACTTTAATACCCTTCAAAATATAATGAATTATCATGCAAAATCCGAAAATATACATGAACTTAATTTAATTTATTTTTATGCGATTTATATTAATAAGCTCCACCTACAACTAATTCACCAAACAACTTTAAAAAAATATAAGATTCATCCTTTGACTTATAATATAAGCTTTAGCCCCAACCCAACCCCGGCCCGGCCCCGGCCCCGGCCCCGGCCCGGCCCCGGCCCCAGTGGCAAAACATACCCTTAGTGTGTAGCTCAAAATCCCTATTTTTATCATGCCATAAATGGAAAAACCCAAACTTTAGTTACCAAAAATAAACATTTCCACTCGATATATTTCAAGTCACGCACACACACTCTCTCACACACAAACCTTTGACAAAAGAAAAAAAATAACCAATTGAAAGGTTTGAGATCGGTATCAATAACAATGGCTGCTGAACGTGAAAATTTCATCTATATTGCTAAGCTTGCTGAACAAGCTGAACGTTATGACGGTAGATCCCCCTTTTTATTTTATTTACATCATTCTTTAATATTTTGATTTAGATGTATTTTAATGATGTTTATATATGCTATTGATTTTTTTTTTTTTTGGGGACGGCAATTGTGGCTACATGGCCCCTAGCCCAGAAGGCTGATTTGAGATATTATTTAGAGTTTGGGTATTATTTATTACTTTATGGTAACAGAACTTAGATTTTATTTTGTTGTTTTTTGGTAATCGAATTTAAGTTTTTTGAATTTTTTAATAATAAAATTGCTTTGTGGAAGAAAATATGTACTCGCTTCGTCTTAAATTAATTGTACACTACTAAAATAGATACGTAAATTTGATCGAATTTATGATATTATATTTGCTTGAAATTATTATTAAAAACTTTAAAGAAGACTCTAATTAATTAGTTAATTGGTAAATCTGTCATTCTAATCTTACTATCATACTATCTTATAAAGCATTTAGGCCTTCTAAAAAAAGAAATACTTAAAATTCAGCATTACAAGTTCTTAAGCTAAAAGTACAACTAATTAAAATACATTTTCTAACATTAAGTACAATTACAAATTCTTAAGCTAAAAGTACAATTAATTAAAACACATTTTATAACAATAAATACAATCTTTAAATGGAAATACTTAAATTTCAGCATTACAAGTTCTTAAGCTAAAAGTACAACTAATTAAAACACATTTAATAACATTAAATACAATACAAAGCACTATTAATGTAGTCAAGATATTTAATGTAATCGATTAATTAACTGGTCAATAAATACAATTAATGCAGTTATTAAAACACCCTTTACATAAGAAATACAAATTATCAAGCATATTGTACAACCAACTTAAACACAATTCCTGCATTAAATATCACTAATACAAATAATAAAGCACATTATACAAATATTTAAGCCCGAACGGGCAACGGGCCAAATGGGCTCGAGCATAAACGGGCACGGGCCAACGGGCTCGAGCCCGAACGGTTAACAACTCCTAGCTATCACTTTTGCCTTTCGATGTCATTAACATTTATTTTAAGGTACCCGCCGCTGCAACGCGCGGGTACCCTACTAGTATATTATAAAGCATTAAGGCCTACTAATAATGGAAACTCTTAAAATTAAGTAATCCAAGTTATAAAGCTAAAAGTACAAGTAATTAAAACATATTTTCTAACATTTACAAGTTCTTAAGCTCAAAATACAACTAATTAAAATAGAAATACTAACATTAAATTAAATACAATAAATAAATCATTATGTACATTAAATACAATTAATTAACTGCTCAATAAATACAATTAATACAGTTATTAAAACACCCCTTACATAAGAAATACAAATTATCAAGCATATTGTACAACCAACTTAAACACAATTCCTGCATTAAATGTCACTATCACATTATACAAATATTCCAGCCCGAACGGGCAACGGGCCAAATGGGCTTGAGCCCGAACGGGCACGGGCCAAACGGGCTCGAGCCCGAACAGACACGAGCCAACAGGCTCGAGCCCGAACGGGCACGAGCAAAACGAGCAAAACGAAATTCTTGATATCCGTAAATTTTATTTCACGGGAAAATTTTATTTCAGGGTACCCGCCGCCGCAACGCGCGAGTACCCTGCTAGTAAAAGTAAGAAAGAGAAACGGTGTGTTTTTCTGTCACGACAATTATTTTGGAGCGTTTTTTTTGTAGCAGTAATAAGTAGTTAAATTTGGAATCAATAATCATGATGGTCTTTTGTTGCTAGAAATGAAGATGTTAATAGTACTAAAATGTAAGGTTAATCTTAGTATATCGAGGGTTGACCTTTGTTGAAAAATGGTAGTATTTAGTAAGGTATATACGAACACACTTATACGCGCTAGTTAAGTTAAATGAATTGCTATGTAGCTGATATTATGTTAGGCATTAAACGAGGATTCGTTTTTACCTAAAATGGCTAATGGTACTTGATGTAGCGGTCAGATATGCTAATTAGCCATGTAGGGGATAATCGGATATTAGTTGAGGTATTAAATGAAGGATTGTTTTCCTTACAAGCCTTGTAAAGGATGGATGTTTTAGTACGGAGGGCTATGTTTAGTCGTCGTTTAAAAATACGGAAAAAGTGTTCGGATGTTATATGTTATTATTAGTATCTTGAAGTATTATATTAGTTGATGTGACGATTGATTTTATGGCGATTGATTATTTTGTTTAGAGATGGTTGATGCTATGAAGAAAGTAGCAAAGTTGGATATAGAATTGACTGTTGAGGAAAGAAACTTGCTCTCAGTTGGATACAAGAATGTGGTGGGTTCACGTAGGGCATCGTGGAGGATATTATCTTCCATTGAGCAAAAAGAGGAGTCAAGAGGCAATGAAGTTAATGTAAAGCGGATTAAGGAATATAGGCAGAAGGTGGAAACCGAATTGTCTGACATTTGTGGTGATATCATGACTGTTATTGATGAGCATCTGATTCCATCTTCATCCGCTGGAGAATCCACTGTTTTCTACTATAAGATGTGAGTATTACGTATAACCGGCTTTTAGAAAAAAAGGTCCTAAAGAACATTCTTGTCTTATTCGTTGGTGGTTGCTGATTCTTTATGCCTTTATGGTTGTGTGTGGTGTTTGAGTTTTAGCAACTTGATCTATGAATAATATTGCCTAAACATAATTAAAAAAGAGTTCAGATGTCAAACCGAACCTTTTTCAAGTAGGACTAGTCTAAGATGACCTTTATGTTTTCCGGATTCTAAATATATTGTGATGGTTTGTGACTGAATGCAGGAAGGGAGATTACTTTAGGTATCTTGCAGAGTTCAAGTCTGGTAATGACAAGAAAGAGGCAGCTGATCAGTCGCTGAAGGCTTATCAAGTAAACAGCTTTTCTATTCGCTAATTTTACTATTACCACGAGGTTCCTTGTTATTGTTTACACAAGTGGTGAGATATAAGTTTAATAATTTTAATGATTTTCCAAGGCTTAAAAAACTCTTGAGTTGTTTAAGAAAGGTTATATATGCTGAGTTGGTATCATGCAATGGTTGTAAAACTCGCTGGGCGGTAGTCGAGCGGTCGCCTACCTTGTAGCGAGTAATTGGCTTTTGCAGGAAGTACTCGAATTGGCATTTTTATATATAAGTTTCAAAGTTATATGTATGACATGTTCATATGCCCATAGAATTATTCATAGGATCCTATAAGTATTTTCAGAAACATTAACACAATTGCCTCGGTTACTGACCTTGTAGCTAGTAACCCCCAATTACCCGGCCTTGTAATCCGAGTTTTACAACACTGGTATCATGACCTGTTGAGTTATGTTTCTCGCAGTTGGCTTCTACTGCTGCAGAGGAGTTATCTCCTACTCATCCTATCCGATTGGGTTTGGCTTTGAACTTCTCAGTTTTCTATTATGAGATTATGAACTCTCCTGAAAGGTAAAATGAAACTTATATCAATCCTGTTGCTATACTTTATATTAATATAATCCGTGCTAAATCGTGTCCCATTTAAATGTGGTTTTATCAGAGCCTGCCACTTGGCGAAACAAGCTTTTGATGAAGCTATCTCAGAGCTCGACTCCTTGAGCGAGGAATCATACAAAGACAGCACTTTGATTATGCAGCTCCTGAGGGATAACCTCACTTTGTGGACTTCTGACATTCCAGAAGATGGAGGTAAAACACATATCAATTATTTGATTTTGTTACAGTTCATGTATACAGGGTTGATATGTGTGTTCTAACATGTTCTTGCCTTTGTAGAAGACCAAAAGATGGAGATCACCAAATCTGGTGCAGATGATGAAGAGGTTAGTGATTTTCAATTTTAAAAAATTTAGCGATAAACTAAACTTTTCGATGGATGATTCCACTAATATAGTAAATGGGCATGTTGGTATGCCCTTTGTTTTTTTTGAATTTTTTTAACTTATATCTTATTGAAATGTTGTTTGCAGTAAAATTTGGAGGGTAACTCTGCATCCTTGGAGGGAGTGGATGTGGCCTTTGTTATTGTATTTGTAAGCTTATATTTTAAAGCGGTAATATGAGAATCGCATTAGTTTTTTTCGTCTGTTCTTTGTTGTAACAGTTGTAAAATGCCCGGCAATGGGACGTTTATTGCATGCCCACAGATTTTATGATCCAGGCTTATTTCTGCAATTTTAGTTGAAATTTAGGAACTTTCTGTTTTTCTTTGGTGAGAATGCAAATAAGAACAAGAATTTCACCGTATTTAACTATTGATTACCATGTGTTTTGCTTCGTACAATAACAGTTATCTTGTAATCATGTATTCTTGCAACCGACGACCATAACCTCAATGACCCAATCACAGGTTTAGATTAGAACCTGCTCAGCGGCTCTGACGTTTCCCTTATACATAAATTGTGGTATTTATCGAATTGCCTTGAATGTGACAGACTATTAGCCTTCAGAAGGTGCAAACATGGCCGCTCTCTCTTCAAATTGTTGACATGTTTGCTGAAGGAAACAAATTGAAGCATCAACATCTTAAATGATAAATACCTTGTCCAGTTTCAGTTTTGTTCACCGTTTACTTTAATGCGTTCTCTGGTAGCAGTTGATAAATGCACTTTAATGTACATTTAGCTAGCTCGAAATAATGTCACTTTTGACCAGAGAGGCAGAGATATGCTAAAAGTAGACAAAGAGACGAATCCAGGTTCAAGTAATCAAAGCTTCATTTATTTTGCGAAAACGAAAAATCAATAGTATTAAGGGGTCAAATAAAGCGATCACCGACCGCTCCAACAATTTCTAGATCTACTCGATCTGATTATTGTGATTTGTGACCATCCTATCAAGCCTGGATCAAAATTCTTGGATCAATGTTAAATGGGCGGAGTTGATTCAAGGTTGAATATTCATTGTATAAACCAAACATGCGGTAACCAAAACATAGATTTGTCATGTTTGGTTATCGCATAGAACATCTTTCTATTAAAGGTATAAACCCTATATTGATTATCTTGATACAATACTGCTTACATGTGATAACATATATAATGATCTACTCGGCCAATACTACAATGCAAATACATAATTGGGCTAGGCCCATATAAACTATCGCTAACAGTCCCCCGCAGTTTGAGCGGGAGATGAACGAACACTCAAGCCTGAGCGAAACTCATCAAACAAAGCAGTAGGCAACCCCTTGGTGAAGATATCCGTATACTGATAGCGGGATGGGACATGAAGAACACGTACATGACCAGTAGCGACCAGATCACGAACAAAATGGATGTCAATCTCAATATGCTTCGTGCGTTGATGTTGCACGGGATTAGATGAGAGATAAACGGCACTGACATTATCACAATAAACAATGGTAGCAGTCGAAAGCGGTGTATAAAGCTCACGCAATAAATTGCGTGTCCAGCAAGTCTCAACAACAACATTGACAACACTCCTATATTCAGCTTCAACACTGGATCGAGAAATAGTAGCCTGACGCTTAGATGACCAAGATAAAAGATTGTTGCCAAAAAATACACAATACCCTGAGGTAGACCGACGTGTGACCGAACAACCAGCCCAATCTGCATCTGAGTATGCAACTAAGGATGAGGTCGATGACGAATAAAGCTGTAAAACATAGGCTAATGTACTACGAATGTAACGTAAAACCAGTTTGAGAGCAGCAAAATGTGGCTCCCGAGGATCATGCATAAAGAGACAAACCTGCTGAACGACATAAGAGATGTCTCGTCTAGTAAAAGTAAGGTACTGTAGAGCACCTGCAAGACTGCGATATAATGTAGGATCAGAAACAGGTTCACCATCGTCAACAAGCTTGGAATCCGTGTCAACAGGAGTGCGACACGGATTACAAGTAAGCATGCCAGCACGCTCAAGAACCTCAGTAGCATACTTCTGCTGAGAAAGTGTTGGGTCCATTCAGTACCCAAGTTCCTTTAAACAAGGATTTGAATAGAAAATAACCTAAGTGTTGAATAACCTTTAACAATGTTCAAGTCACTGAGTGAACGATCACTCAGTGAGTCATCTTCAAGAAGCTCAGGACAAGTATATGAAGAAAGAATTTCCATTCAGTAAGGCGGAACTCAGTAAATGAGATCTGAAACAAAGAAGAAGATGATGGGTTCAGTGAGTGATGATAATAACTCACTGAACCCCAAATCTCCTCAACAACTATCAAGACTGAAGACTTAAGAGACTGAAGGAAGGCGGGAAATGTTTGAAAGGATAAAGAGGAGTCATTATCAAGCAAATGTCAAACTTTCCCTGAATGGCTAAGGAGCAGAACAGTGCTAGCACTGTCTTTCAGAAAGCTTAATTGTCCTATACCCAAAGTTGTCAATTGTAACAGGGACAAAATGTGTAAGCATTTTGTCCAAAGTAGCTTAGGTCACTCTTGTCTTTATCAATAACGGTTGTAAATCATTGTGTATAAATAGGACCATAAGTAGGAGTAGAAATGTTGACAAGTTTGTGCACTTAATGCGTAGTCATTCACAAACACCTTTCTCTCCTCCAAATACAACTTAGTTCCTGAGGATAGCTCAGTTGGTTTAGCATAGTTGTACTTAAGCTTAGCTTAAGTTTAGTGAGGAGAATTACTATACTTGTCATTAGGGATGGCAACGGGGCGGCCATCCCCATCCCCAAACCCGATTACCAAAGTTCTCTCCAAACCTGCCCCGATCCCCATCAGGGATCTAATCGGGGCGCCCTGTTGGGGCGTGATGGTCCCCCAAACCCGCCCCGTATTAATCGGGGATCTTATCGGGATGTCCTCTTTAGGTGCAATTCTCGATCAAAGCTGTACCATTTCACATTTATTGTTATTTTTAGAATATTAGCAATAACGAACCTATTAATAATCAATTACAAACAAGCATTATTAAGTTTTCGACGATAGTATTATAAATAAATAATGATAAATTATACCGCCAAAAATTAAAACTTAAAAATATGACACTAAACGAGTTTCTATAATCAATTTTGCATTCTTACAAACATAAAAAACTAACAATATTAGAGTAATATTTTTTATTACGTAAATACTAACAAAATACTATATAGGTATAGATATATTTGTATATGTGTACATATTAATCGGGAGGGGCGGGGTGGGACGAGGATTCCTCGATCCCCGGCCCAAACCCGATTAAAATCCCCGTTTAATCCCCAAACCCGCCAGGTAACCCGATTAGCATGCCCCGCCCCGCCCCAATTAGTTCGGATTTCGGGTTTCCCCGTTGGGTTCGGGTTTTTTTGCCATCCCTACTTGTCATTCAATCCTAAGTGTTATTCCGCAAACACTTGGGTATAATTCTTTGTTAATTGCAAATAGAATTAAATGTTGAAAAACCTTGTGTCTTTTACTTTACGTTAATCTTTTAACAAAGTATTTTAGATACATTACTTAATCATGGAACATGATTAGTTCAATTTCTTAGTTAATATTAAATGTGTAAAGGGAATAACAGAAAGAAACATCATAAAAGGAGTACGAGTCACAGATATGCCCAAAAAATAATTGAGTGGGCTAAGATCAGTCATGGAGAACTCCGTATGCAGAGAAGTAATAACCTGCTGCAAAAATGCTGTAGAAGGTGCAGTCAAAACAATATCATCAACATATAATAGTAAATAAGCTGTATCGGTCCCCTGACGATAAATGAATAGTGAAGAGTCACAGCGGCTATGATGAAAACCAACCCGAGTAGCATATGCAGCAAACCTCTGAAACCAAGCTCGCCGGGGGGGGGGGGGGGGGGCTTGCTTGTTTAAACCCATAAAGTTATCTCTGCAAGAGACAAATATGATCGGGATGTTGCGGATCCCGAAAACCAGGTGGCTGATACATATAAACATTCTCAGACAACGAGCCATGCAAAAAAGCATTCTTGATATCAAGCTGATGAACAGGCCAGTGTCGAGAAATAGCAAGACTAAGTACTGTACGAATAGTAGCCGGTTTAATAACCGGGCTGAAAGTCTCATCAACATCCATACCTACAAGTTGAGTACTGCCATTCGCTACAAGGCATGCCTTATAGCGATTAAGACTACCATCTGCATTATGTTTGTGCCGACTACCATCTGCAAAAGCCACATAGAACGAACAATGTTTGCGTCCGATGGCCAAGGCACAGTGATCCAAGTATTATTTTGTAGCATATTCACTAAAATTTAACACATGTGTGGATTGATCTTGATCGAATATTTTAGAGAGAGAAGGAGAGAAGGAGGTTGGGAAATTTAGAGAGAGAAAATGAAGTAATATTAGATTAGAAGTGTGAGGAGTTCCAACCCTCTCCCTAGGTGGAGAGGGGTATTTATACTAACAACATAAGTACTCCGTGTGGGCTGTGGAGCGAGCTGACAGTGGGTAAAGACCCGACCCACTCCACGAATACTTTAATAACTAAACTATTACTAATATTACTAATAATCCTACGAGCTAGTTAATACTAACAGATACTCGGGGTGACCGAGTCTTCACATGAATATTTGTATTCCTAACAATCTCCCCCTAAGGGAGGTCACCCCGAAAATAATGTTTTTGAATTCTAGCATTTTATCATATGACTATGAATTCCTAGCTCGTAGTTCTTGATTCTTCAAAGTCATTAATCTTTGTGCTTTCAGCAGCGAACTTTTGATGACTGATCTTTTGTCTTGGATGATCTTTGAGGATTCTTTGAGAATATCATCCAACATATATCTTCAAGTCATCATGCAGCATCTTCTCCCTATGAAGTTGTGATCTTTGAGCCTTCCTTGAGATCATCTGCCTCTGTAAATCTCCAAGCTCATCCGTTGTAGTAGCATTGCCTCCATGTGATTTGTAGTGACATTTGGACTGCATGCTCACACTTTTCTGGATCATGATTTTTCAGCATCAGAGTTGCGGAAGCAGTGTTGAAGGTCTTTTAGATATCATGATTCCTTTAATTATGATGATGAAGTGTGAGCATGGAGTGATGGATCGGCATCTTTTTCGACAAACAACATCAACCGCCAGGTATTCCTGCATACGACAGTTAGCAATAAAACGTCCGGTACTTACAGGTTCGGACTTCGAGATTGTTAACAGCATAGTGTGAAAACTCTCTCTAATCCTTACCAAGGCCGTTCCTAAATCGAAAACCCCCAGAGGGCTTACAAGATCTACCGTAGTAAATCAACGATTAGGTGAGTCGCTGGAGTTCACTCCACGAATGTAGACCGTTTAAAACCGCCGCGACCACTAAGCGTAATACACAAGGAATTACCGAAGCAACATGCTTTCAGGGCTGTTTGATGTTGACCCTGGCAGGAATTTCCATTCAATCACTGAGAATTACATTTGTAAATTCCCTCATAAATGTTCTGGCAGATTGCTAAGATCTGCGTAGGACTCATAAGTTTACAACTGGTGTCCTTGATGTTGAACAACCAGTATAGAAGTAACATGTGTTCCTATGAGATCTTATGATGCATCTTGTGGCTCTAGACTCGATTAGTGCATTTTGGTAGTCGGAGACTGGAGCGGTGTCTCCTATTTCAATATCAACATAACTCGTAATGAGTTGTCGATAGATTATGCAGGGTTCCCCGTGAGAATGAAACAAGTCCTTTTAAGAGAACTTGAGTGGCTTAGAAGGTTTAGTGCAGTGCGTCACTGGGTCCATGACGTCTTGTCTTCAATACCGGCGTCACCTTAGTAACAACCGGTAGCATATGAATTGAACCCGGTTTCTGCCCTAAGGTTGAATAATTGGAGGGCTATTTCTTTTCACCCTTTCACATTACTTTTCTTTTTAATTCTTCAACCCCTTCTTTCTCCTTTCTCATATTACTCCTTTTTTCATAATCATACCTAAGGACTGTCTAATACTAACTATTCGGTATTGTCCTTAGGTAGATCCCTCCGGCTCTGGCGGATCATAGGACGGTTTTCCTAACCTTAGCCACCTTATAACTTCATGACTATCCTATGTTGCCGTTAACCAAATCTTTGAAAAATCTCTCAAAGTGTTTATGATTATGAAACACATTTTGCTAACACTTTGAGAGTTTTATATTTTTCAAATGCTCCCCCTTAACATGTGCTCATATGTTTTAATTTAAAATTTGCACATGTTAGGTAGAGATTGCACTTTTTGAATTGATCCACTTTCAGTGAACATGACCGATTCGAGACACGCTTACATCACTAGTTGGACTAGCTTGAAATTATTACCCGGCCTGGTCAAATTCACAGAAAGTTTCTCGAAACGGTACACTCTACTCAGATACGTCCTCTTCGAGACACGCTTACATCACTGGTTAGACCAGCTTGAAATTATTACCCGGCCAGGACGCATCCTTTCGATTAATGACAGTTTATGTTTCGTCAATTCATTGGTGAAGTCTGAGTCGTGCTCCTTTCGATTAATGACAGATATACATACATACAGATTCACTCTTCATTAACAGCTACCACATAGCAGCTTGTCGACTCATAATACCATATTCATCTCATAATCAAACCATAGTCAGGAAATACATCAAACCGCTATCTAGCATGAAGAGCAATCAGCAATCATGAACATGGCAATTCACTCATATTTCAACATTCAACTCAGGATCTTAGGGACATGATTCTAACACGATAGCTACATACCTAAGCATATTCTGAGTGCACAAGCAATAAGTCAACAAAGATTAAACAGCTATCGACTAACAAAAGTCAATCAACATATGAAACTCATTCAATCAGATCATACAAATTTCAGTGGAGTATTCAATAACATCAAACACAATAGGTTTTCTAGCTTCTTTTAGATTTTGAGTTTTAAAGTATTTAGGGGATTAACCGAGGATTCCAAAGTGACACAAATGAACCATATAGTTACATAAAGCTAGGAAACTATTAGCAAATTGCACATAGTGTCCTAATCTTTCTAACAACTAACACATTTGGCCATTTGAGATAAAGTTTAGTAAGTTCCTCTTCAACTAATACCCCATTGACTACAAAACCTTTCCTAACAATTATGAGATAGCCAATAAACCCGTTTGATGATATAAAATTTGAAATCACTCTCCCCCTCAATCGATGACCCGCATTCTAGTTAAAGAGCTGTAGTCATTGATTGAGTGACAAATTTTATGAACAATCCAATTCTAAAGGAATTTCAAACAGCACGTTACCACCATGTGTCTCACAAATAATTTTCAGAAGAATCATAGAATGAAAACTATTTGTATACAAAGAAGATTTCTCTTCCTTTACAAAAAATGATGCACTGAAACGTACATCAAATTAGGAAAACATGGATATAAAGTAATTCATGCCCGGGTGAACTTCACCCAGTGGGAGGAACAACCGTCTTTTTGGCGACGTGCTTTTCCCATTTTGAAACGCGGGGTGCTATCTAAAGTAATAGCAATCCATTTAGACATGTTTTGAAAACATTTTGAACTTCTGCTCGAACTTCATTTAAAGACCCGTGTCATTATTGAATGACATTTCTAGGACCGTAAATGTTATCGATACCAGAAGACATGCCTTGAAAAACTATTTTTGGTATTTTCTATTTTTCTGATTTTTATGGTTTTTCTTGGTTTTATAATTTTCTATTTACATTTTGGTTTTATATTTTTCTATTTACAGTTTGGTATAAGATATGTACAAAGTATATTTTTGAGCAGTTTCAAAGCTCTCTTTCAAGCTTTGATAGCTTCCCCCCAAACTGAAAATCTTCTTTTTGAGCAGTTTCAAAGCTCTCTTTCAAGCTTACATAAGGTGAGTGTACAGAGGAATCCGTAGCAAACCACATCAAATATTGCTTCTCCTTTTAAGAATAATCATCGTGATTCTCCGTTCGGGGGATCATCAAATAGATCAGCAACGTATCATCTCACACTTGAATAATTCTTCTCACATTTCTTCCCACCGAAGTCTGAAGTAATGCATACCAAAAGTATCCAGAGACCACTTCCCCCACGTAGTTGAAGTGACGCAATCAGTCTCATTGTATGAAGCCCAAAAACCCGAACTACACACTCAATCCCATTGATGAAGTCGAAAACGTAACATCAAAATCAATTAGACTCGGAAATGCACTTTTCTCCCTTCAGGAAATTGCAGATGAGAATTGTTACACCAACGTCAACTAAGTCCCGAGTGTAAGCAATTTATCCCGTATGTAGTCGAAATGATAACACAATTCCTTCTGTAGAATACCGACTATCCAGAGAAGTCATCATACAATTGTGTACCTCTTTAATCATCAGAAACTGTTTCTTACATCTCTTCCCCCACGTAGTTGGAATAATACACGAAAAGCCACGAGTTAAGACACTGATTTTCTCTGCGGTCATGACATTTGTCTTCCCGGAATAACTTTAACTAAGAAGAAGTATAAAGTTCATCACGTGTACTCGTTGTGCATTATGAAGTATGTCTCCTTCCCCCTTGCTGGTTTTGATACCTCAGAATTAGCAGCACATTTTACGCACATATACTTGAAATCTTGTGAGAAGAACAAAATTTGGCTCAAATGTATCAAGTGAGAATCAACCGCTATCGAAACTCTCTCTGACTATCTTTACCAACCCTTAAGTAGGCTATTTGAAGTGATAACTGATGGAGCAAACCCGATATACCAAACTTGAAACTGAAGTAGAATTCCCCGTTCTCGTGACTTAAGCTTGCATTAGTGTTGGAAGAGCGGTGTAGAGAATTTATGCTCCAAGCAAATCTCCAAGTACTCAATACTAAACCAAAGTATGAGACATTAACACCTCTTGCGATTATCCACAACGTCATCCGCGTGTGACACTGAGTATTACAACATAACTCCTTTAAGTGATAGTTAACCAGGTCTTCAAACATTTACTCCGACTGCTGGTAACTAGATAAACTAAGTCTTCAACTTAAATCTTAAGCACGAGCAAGTTATCATTGAAAGTCATGCATCCAACCAACCCCGACTTCAAGATAAAATAAGATCACGCCTTTGTGAAAGTCAACTTCAATCTCAAATAAGGGATGCCAAATAAACTCCGTGATCACATGACATTCCATGTCCAAACACTTAGCCGTTTTGACGTTTTAGCCGACATTTTCCTTTATGTTCTTGTGGTTGATTTACAGAGTGCACATTGGGAGAAACAACAATCCATGATGAAGGAGATTCTTCAGAACCTGGTTCTAGGAAAGGACTGCTAAAGAATGGATTATTATTCATGTGTGCAACTTCAATATCTTGAGAGTCATTATCAACACCTTGAGGAATAACTGGAGATTTGGTTTCTTGAGTAGTTTGAGTTGTACTTCTAGATGGTGCATCTTGATCAATGGAGATTGAAGAAGGTGAACTAGTTGAGTCAGCAGGAACCGGAGCAGGAGCTTCAGGAACTGGATGATCAACATTCGTTGGAGGTTGGAAGTATTCATCAAACATCAATTGAACTAATAAATCTTAGACATCCGTTGTTAGTAGAACATTTGGTGTTGGAGGAACTTGGTTTGCACGGCTCCTGAACTGATGTATTCAGGAGCCGTATGACCATTTCTCAATCATCAATCAACACATGGTTTATTCACCCTTCTCCCCCTCAAAAATTACATATGACTGCCAACTGCAATTTTTGATTGAACGAGTGAATAAGAACACCATTAACGGTAAGTAGATCCACTTGATAGCTGACAATCTATTTATTCACCCTTTTCCCCCTCAAAAATTGCATATAACTGCCATTTTTAATTGAACGAGTGAATAAGAATACCATCAACGGTCAGTGACTCCACTTGATGACTGACATGTAGTTTATTCACACTTCTCCCCCTCAAAAATTGCATTGGAGGTTGCCATTTTTGATGGAACAAGTGAATAAGAATATATTCCAATGTACGTTGATCCACTTGGTGACTGAATGAGCATGGGAAGAGCATGAAGCTTGTTGATGAGAATGGTCATAAACAAGAAGATTTCTCTTCTTCTGAAGATAAAGCGCACTCAAGCGTACGCCTTTCTTTTCTTTGAGGAACGGGGCTTGAAGTGAGATTAGCAGATACCATTGTGTTGACATAGAGGCCCGAGGCTTGAACTGCAGAGTTCAAACGTCATATTTCACTGAAGAATGAGGCTTGAACTGATGTGTTCAAACGTCATCGTCATTGAAGAATGAGGCCTGAACTGATGTGAACAGACGCCATTATCGATGAAGATCGAGGCCTGAACTGATGTGAACAGACGTCATTGTCATTGATGTTCATCAAGCTTGAATTGCTTGAACCCTTAATTCATGAGATATCGGTCTTTTCGGCACCCAAACCCTGAGTCTTTCCTTAATATGAGTAAACGATGTACCTGCACTTAAGTGAAGACTACCTGCACTGACATTAAGAGTTTGTTTGCATTTATATGGGTTAGTGATATCAACATCTAGACCATTTGGAGTTTCACTGTCAACCTTGGTTTTACACTCAGTGAACATCTTTCTAATAGGTATCCATCTAAGACCAACAATCTTAAAAGTTCTACCCGTCGGTATCAACCTAAGACAAGATCTAGGAGTGTTTGGTTTCTCATGCACAGTGGAAGACTTGTCGAGAGAAAACTTTTGTCCTATAGCAATCTGCCTATCAGGTTTCTGAGTATAAATTTTTAGTTCTACGGGCTTGTTGTTGTTTCTAGTCTTAGAGGATTTAACATTACCACGAGCATTCACTTCCTTCAGGGAATTTGGTTACACAATTATCATGATTTGCCTTAAAAACACATTTCTGACAAGTTGAGCAAACAAAGTGTCTGGATTCAAAGAGAGATCTAGAATTCTTAGAGTGATCTGCTACGAGAATCGCATTAATCGATACGCAACTACTCTTAGAAACAGGCAAATTCCTAGTCTTTTCATGTGTGTTTTTCTTAGCATCCTCTAGGTTGTGATTCTGAACACTGCTTTTATGTCTAACATGTTTCTTTGGTGTCACAAATGACACACGCTTTGAACTAATCCTAGAAGAACTAGAGGCACTCATATGATGAGGTTTTGCAAGCGTATATTCCTTTTCCTTAGGTCTAGACTGTGAAGTGACTGGTGACAAAACTTGTTTCGAATCAACTTGGGAGGCAAACCGTGGTTTTGAGGATTTGGTTTGTTCAGATCTAAACGCAGTCGGTTGTCTAACAACTGATTGGTTTCTAAGTGGTGGTTTCCCCAAGATTGATGGTTTTGCAAACTTAGTGTTCACACCATTTCCTGTCAATTTTCTTAACTCGTTTTTCAACGCTACAATTGCAAAACCCTTTTCCTGAAGTTGAGCTTTGAATTCATCATTTTTGGCAATCAAAGAGGTTGTTTGCTCTACAGTCTTAGTTTTCGTTTCTTTGATTGTATCACACAGTTCTTTGCAATGAATTTTCAAAGTCTCATTTTCATTAAGTAATTCAGCCACTTTATTTTCCATTTCGGTATTTTTTTGTTGCAATAACATCACTGTCATGTTTAGCCTTAACTTCGTTACATATATCACACATCTCAGCAATACGGTTTTTTAGGTTGTTGATCGTTAAGTTTTTGGCTTGTAGCTGAGCTTTCAAATCGTTTATCATAAAAAATTCACGGAATTCAGGAAATTCTGGATTTTTACATGGTAGGTTGCTTTGAAGACTTTCTTCCTTTTGTTGCATTGAGATTTCAAGATCAATACAATGTTTTTCAAGTTGTAAAAATCTGTTTGAAATTTCATTATAAACTTCTTTTTCAACCATATCATTTGATTTGAAAGACTCAGCCGTAAGCGAAGAACTTGACGCATCATCATGTTCAGCATCCTGATCAATTTCTCCCCCTTATGACTCATATTTGTTGAATTAGAGGTGATATTGCTATCAGTTTTTCCATCAGATATGTGTCATAAGTAGGGTTAACTTGATCAGTATGTTGTGGTTCATTAGAGAAAACATTATGTTGCTCAGACAGATGTACCTCAGCAGATGGAACTTGGTAATTTACTTGTTTGAGATCTGTGTCCATCCCATGTGTGATATCAGTTCCTGAGTTGTTGCCATCAACATGTTTATCTGACTCTGTCATGTTCCCCATATGTTGTACTCTTTCATTAATGAACCCCTTTACATTACCCATAAGTTGGAGTAAGGTAACCCTGAACACATCAACCTCGATTCCAGTGTAGTTAGCAAAGCACTTTTTCGTCATTTCACTGTCATAATCATAATCCGCAGTGAATTGCGAATCAATGAACACTTGGAGTTGGTTGTTGATCACACAAAAGGCAGCCATGGATCTAACTTCAGAAAATTCTCCTTTGTCAAGTTGTTGTTCAAGTTGATCTAAATACAAAATCATTTTGACTGTGAAATCCTGAACATCTTGACCAAAGAGTGTTGCGAAAGCCCGTGTGTATCCTCCCAAGTATCCAGGTTTTTCAAAGAGAACCTTGAGATGTGAATGAAGTGATCGAAAACACTCAATGCAACTTTCCTTTGCATTAGGCAACATTAGTGACTGATGAACCTCTTTCCCTTGAGAATTCGAGCACAACAATTCCATATTAGCATTATCAGAATCACACACGTTTATTTGTTGTACAGAATTGGAAGTCTTTTGTTTATCATACGTGTCGTACAACTTGAGTACCTCAGATATGAAGGAATCTGAAGTAGTAGACATGATGTAAACGTGCACGGGATTTTACAATTCTATGATTTAAACCGAGAAATAGATTCTTTCGCGGGATTTTACAAAAATCAAGAATAAACCGTGAAATGATAATGATTGCTTGAATGTGTTATGATGAAAGTATGGTAGACTTGGTGATCTGTTGTATAGTTGTGATTTGGTTTAGTTGATGCAAGTTGTTACGGTGAAATTATGGTCTAAAAACTTAAAACCTCAATAACTTCATTTTGGAGAAATTTCAGGCTTCGAAAGTTGGGTTATATGAATAAATTATTCCACGTGTCCTTCTCCTCGGTCTCACGGTCGTTTTGACAGATAATTCGCTGAAAACGGAGTTACGGTTCAAAAGTTATGGCCGTTTGAAGTTTTGACGTAAAAAGTCAACTTTGGTCAAACCGCAGAAACCTCTAAACGCAACTTGGTCAAACCGCAGAAACCAAAAAACGCAGAGACCTCAAACCGCAGCAGCACAAATCGCAGAAGACACAAACCGCAGCACTGAACGACAAACCGCAATACTGGTCAAACCGCAAGACTGGTCAAACCGCAGAACTAGTCAAACCGCAGAAAAGCTAAACCGCAGAAGGTTAAACCGCAATAAGTCAAACCGCAACACCTCAAACCGCAAGAAGTCAAACCGCAGCACTAATCGACAAACCGCAAAGGACAAAACGTCGCTTTCACTGCATTTTGTCTTTTTCCTTTTTCAGTTAAAAACCAAACCGCAGTCAGAGTTCTTATCAAACCGCAGTTAACAAGTAATGATTTATCGAGACACAAACCGCAGTGAGGAATGTACTTCCGAGACACAAACTGCAGTCAAGAACTTTACTTTAACCTTCCAACCAAAACCACAAAACAAGTCGTATATCACCACAAATGCAACTAGATATCGTATAACCCCTAAAAGTACAAAGTATTAACTGATTTAGTCTCAAACAATGATTAAACACTAGTGTTTTCACTCTATTCTAGTCGAACCACAAAACTAGAAAAAGAACACCAAAAACACACCACAAATCCGTGAATATGCAATCACTCGAACCTAACCATGGCTCTTGATTCCAATTGTAGCATATTCACTAACATTTAACAGATGTGTGGATTGATCTTGTCCAAATCTTTTAGAGAGAGAAGGAAAGAAGGAGGTTGGGAACTTTAGAGAGAGAAAATGAAGTAATATTAGATTAAAAGTGTGAGGAGTTCCAACCCTCTATCTAGGTGGAGAGGGGTATTTATACTAACAAACATAAGTGCCCCGTGTGGGCTGTGGAGCGAGCTGACAGTGGGTAAAGACCCGACCCACTCCACGAATACTTTAATAACTAAACTATTACTAATATTACTAATAATCCTACGAGCTAGTTAATACTAACAGATACTCGGGGTAACCGAGTCTTCACATGAATATTTGTATTCCTAACATATTTTTAATCAGTGCATTATATTCATCAAGCATAACACGAAACCAATTAGAGTCATTAAACGCATGAGTGTACGACTTTTGGAAGTGGAGAAATGGTAGACACATTAAAGGTGAAGCGTTGTGTGGGGCGATTAGAACCAACACGATAGTGAGTGACCATGGGGTGAGTTGAGTGGGATTGGGGTTTGGTTGTTGGACCGGAGGAATAATGCCAACGGATTGTTGGACGGTGGTAGTGGAAGTGGGCTAGTGAGGGAGGGTTGTGGTCGACCTAGACTGGGGTTGGGCCTATGTATGGGGAGGTGAGGACGGGCTGGTGGGTGTAATTGGGTCCGGTTGGTGAGGTATTGGAATGTGGGATGATGGACTATTATCTGGCGTCAGAATTGGGTGAGTATTAGTGGTAGGCGAGGGTGAGGTAAGGTTTTTAGTGAGTAAATGTTGTTGTATAATGTTTGGAGATGTATCGAGAAAGGTGTAAGAGGGCAAATTGTTTGGTGTCATGGAGCCATACGGGAATTATGAATCATCAAAGGTCACATGACGGGATAAAAGGATTTTGTTGGTGTTGAGGTCTAGATATCTATACCCCTGATGGTTCGTTGGGTACCCAAGAAAGATGGAAGGCGTGGAACGGGGTCCAAGTTTGTTGTTGGAATCTATGTGAGGGTAGCAAAGACAACCAAATACCCGAAGGTCCGCATAATTGGGTGTAGTCTTGTAAAGGCGAGTGTGTGGGGTTTCATTGTTTATGGCAGTGGAGGACAAGTTGTTTAAAAGGTAGGCCTCCATGTGAAGTGCTTTAACCCAAAATGTGGGTGGAAGGTGGGCTTGAAATAGAAGGGTGCGTATTAGGTTGTTGATGGTGTGGATTATTCGCTTGGACTTACCATTCTGTTGAGAGGTTCTCGGGCAGGAGAATCGAATGGTGATGCCATTAGAAGAAAATAACTGGTGTAGGGCGTTGTTGTCAAATTCACCACCATGATCACATTGCAACGATTTTATATCACAATTAAACTGGTTCTTTACAAATGCATGAAAATGAATAAATTTAGACAGCTTATCAGACTTGTTACGAAGAGGGTACACCCATAAATAATGAGAAAAAATGATCTAAAAACAAAACATAGTATTTAATGCCAGTAACACTCGAGACTAGAGAAGTCCACAAATCAGAATGAATAATATCAAACGGTGAAGTAACTATAGTTTTAGAAAGCGAAAAGGGAAGTCTCACGTGCTTGCCAAGCTGACAAGCATGACATAGCATGGAAGGCTTAGACTTATTACACAAAATAAAATTACTGGAAACTAAGCTACATAACATGTCACTTCCTGGATGACCAAGTCGTTGGTGCCACGTGTCTTGACTGACAAGAAAGGCTTGAGGAGGTGTTGGGGCAGTAACAGGATAGAGGTCCCCGGCGCTATCACATCTGAGGAGAATTTGGCGGGTCGAGTAGTCCTTCACAGAAAAACCGAACTCGTCAAACTCAATGGTACATTTATTTTCACGAACAAATTGACGAACAGATATAAGGTTTTTAACAATGTCAGGAGTAATAAGAACATTATTTAAGTGAAGAGTACGATAAGGAGTGGTTAACGTGCTATGGCCCGTGTTGGTGACGGGAATAGATTTCCCATCACCAACAAAGACATATGGATAAATACAAGAATTAAAAACAGTACTAAGATTAGTAGCAGAGGAATTAAGGTGAGATGACGCACCAGTGTCCATGTTCCAGTTGGCATTAGCGGGGTCTTGAAGAGTCACCGTGTTGAATGCTTGAGGTAGAAGTGTTTCTTGTCCTTGAGTACCCAAACCATACACGGCTTGAGCTAGAAGAGCTTGTTGCTGTTGAGACAAATTAGAAGGAACCTGCTGTGTACCTGTTATCCCAAAACCAATACTCGTGGCTTGTTGTGTACCCTTAAGGCTAAAACCAGGTGGTGCGGGCCTATGGCCCAATATAGAGGCTATGTTTGGCACGAAGCTTTTTGGAGCTTTTGGGGGCGATAAGTGGTGAGAATGAGCTTTTTAATTTTTATTGTTCGTTTGGCAAATGAGCGGTGAGCTTTGCGATTTTTTAGGAATGCTCATTTTTCCAATGCTTCTTTAAGAAGCTGTGAGCGGTGGGCTATGAGCTGTGGCTACTGCTCACAGCTACTGCTCACCGCTCACTACTCACAGCTCACTGCTACTTTTACCAAACACACCCAGAAGCCTGTTGTAATGTTTGGAGTGACTGGGCTTGATTCAACTGAAAAATTATTTGTTGTTGGGCTTGCACGAGAGCCAATAAACTGTTTTGGTCCGCTAAGTAATTTGATTGGTGGTCAAGTCCAGTAGCAAAAGTATTACCCAAAAGACCATGTGACACATTGGTATGCATATTGTTATTCATCCCAGTGGTATTATATAACACCCTAAAAATCTGGTTAGCAATTTAATTAACATTTTGATTATGACCAAAGTTAAATAAATAAATAAGGAGTATTAATACTATATGTCAAGAAATACATGCAAGATTTATAAATCCTTATCCTAACCTTATAATATAAATGACACACTTGTTTGACACTACATTCCTTTCTCATATTTTAGTCCATACGATTTGCATGTATCCCTTTTATACGTTTTCTTTTCCTTATCATTACTGATGTGCTTTCATTGCAGGTATAGATTATATTATCAAGTTTTACATTTATATTTAGCCGACTTAACATATAACAAACACTAACGAGCAGTGTACCCGATCAATGTAGCCTAGTTGGTAAGTAGAGTGTCGATCACTAAGAGTGGAACGTTAACACTTAAGTATCTATCAGTATTTTAATCCTAAAGTTAGTTCTAATTAAACCTAATCTAACGCAAGGGGGGTTTTCTGCCTGAGAGACTAGTACGATGTGTAGATTAAGTAAAACAGTAAATTAAACTAAATAGGAGATAGACACACACGTACACAGATAGAAAACAGATACAAATAAGAGGCCTGGCCGATAGTAAGGAAGATCTATCACCCGTTTAATTGCTTAGTCATATAAGATGAGTACTAAAATCTATTCTCTCTCAGTGGTTCCTTACGCGTATGCGTATATCATTCCAATGTCTAGATCTAGTCTAAACGTCAGATTTCGGGTATTAAGTCTTCTCGACGGACTAATCCTGTCACGATTAATCAGATCTCCACATAAAGTCCACCTTAATGATTACTAAGTTTATATATTATATATCCCTTTTACAGGCTTACATTAACTGTGTAAACGATGTTAATGAAGTAATTGTGCGAGCCTAAGGTCGACAAGGCACGATAAACTTGTATATGTAATCAAAACATACGCATAAGCGACCAATAAAACATCAACTATACTTTTAAAAGCTGGAAACAATTAAGTCCGATCAAATAGTGAAAAAGACACTAACTCAACGATTAAAAGAGTACTAATACAATTAAACGAATCTTCCTATAAATTAAAGTACTAGCAGGACCTTCTTATTTCTCTGAATTCTTCATCTGGTTGTGTCTTGTGAGGTCTGGTCGTCGCCCTTCTGTAGGTTATGTGTTGTCAACTGTGTCTTTAAATTTGGAAAACGAATGGGGTATTTATACATTCTGGAAACAGGATCGATACGGCGTATCTATTAAGTTGATGCGCCGTATCTAGGTAACTTCGCGTGGAGTCCAAGATTATTATATTCTGGAATATTCGTACACCGCCATATGATACGGCGTACCTTCAATCTTCATGCGGCGCATGTTTCTTCAATATCTTGGATTCTCTTGTGAAGTCTTGAGATTGATACGCCACATCTCTGAGATGTCATGCGGCGTATCTAGAGTAGGATGAGTCAGATCTTCATACGTTGACCAAGGTTTCATATACGGCGCATGGGATAAATCCATGCGGCGTATTATTCAAAGTCAGGCAATGGTCTTCATAATCATCTAAGTCTTGATCCATTTTACTCCAATTTACGTCCAAAATAGCTAACTTTCACCAAATGCTTGTTTATAACTGAGATTTACAAAAGTAAGCGATTAAGTATCAATTCTCATATAAAATAATATAAAACAAGCGATAAACATATGATAAATGATGCCAATAAAATGTTGTTATTTAATATCATCAATAACCTAGATACAAACGACATAACACAATCTTGGTGATTTAACCTCCATACATTTTGAGATAAACTTATAACATGCATATCTTTTTCCATTTGAGAAAATTTGGCCAAATCCAATATTACCATAAACCAAATATGCGGCATCCTCTTTTTGTGTCAATCTCCACACGTTATACCATGTAAAGATAGGATCATATACTTGCCCTAATTGTAAAACACGCCTTCCCTTCTAGCATACGACATTACACGACATTCTTTTTCCCTCCTCACTTTTACACACCCTCTCAAATTGTATAGCATATCCTGTACATCTCCATCTTCTCTAAACCAAAGCAAACTAAAACATATCCCCTTGTTGTTGCCAAGATCAAGAGGGACGAAGCTTGCAGCCTTGTTGGTGATCGTGGTGGTTTAGGGCTCGCCTTGTCCTTCCTTTTTCTGTCTGCTTTGATTCGTCCTAAAGGTAACCATCATCTCTACCATCGACATATATAGCACTCTATAATCTGGTACCATCTTAATAAGTTATGCGAATATGGAAAACCTAATCGTAACCATTATTTGTTGCTTGCTTTGTCACGTTAATATACATATAGATTAAAGGTTTAACGCCACATAAAATGATAAAGAGTTGTGAAAACATGTAGGTCGAATCATGCTTCCATTGCTAATCGATCATCCCTATTCCAAACCCTAGTTTGTGAAATCAATAAATCTTAAATGTGATCGTTAATTAAACATTTGTTATGGCATGATTTAATAAAAACCCTAGAAAGATAATTAATGAGAGGCGTATATGGTTTTAACAAGGGGTAGGGTTTTGGTTTATGATTTTATGTGAGATCGTATGCATGTTTCGGACTTTGATCATGCCTTGTTAACCTTGGTGTTGTGTTTGTGTTTGCGTGTGTGTTTTACCTTGTGACGTACCATGTCTAAAACATATATCTAAACATGTTACAAATCAGAATTAAAAAGGAATAAGAGTGTGGTGTGTTTATGTCTCGCATGCATGTTTTGCCTTGTTTATGGTTTTGTCTTGGATTTAATTAACACCGAGAGAGTGTGTTATGTTTGGTTTCGAGATTAGTTGTCAAATCTGAAAATCTAGAGTCTGATTCAGTCGGTTTCTATGATTTTTAATTCACAAACTATAACGATTGAGAACCACAAATTTTATCAAGAGACTATTAAACATGTTTATTAGTTACTGTAATTTTTCTAGATTTTTCTGGAAGGTTTAAGTATGTTTATAAAATACAAACTTTTCGGGTATACAAATAGGTCAGTTTCTGGACAGATTTGAAAACAACGATTTTTATTAAATACCTACACTAGGAAATAAAATCTGTAAAAATTATGGGAAGTACTAAACATATATAGGCGTCACTGGTTAAAATTATAGAACCACAGGAGCTTGTTTGACGTGTCATAAAAATCATAAAGAAATGAACCAGAAGGTGAAAATAAGGTTGTGGTTTAACCTAGCCTCGTTAAACTTGTTTTGTCTCTAATTAGGTTAAAATGGTGAAGGCCGAAAACACGCATTATTCCGACATACTTTTAAAACCTAATTTCACATGTGAGAGATAAACCCTAAACATGTTAATAAGTAACAATAAGTATTAAATCAGTTATGATGTTAAATAGTAAATGGACTTATAAATAATAAATGATTATTAATTCAGGAATATCATTTGAAGAAGGAGTGATTGTGTTTTCGAGTGTTCGTTCATTTGCGTTAAGGTACAAATATTCTATCCTTTTTCAGTAAGGATTTCTCATGACTTGTGATCCATGACTTTTGCCATTTTGATTCATGATCCATATCTGATTTGATATTCGTTTGATTGTTCCATTGATGCTAGATTCATTTCATTTAAACATTATCTTTGTTGGACAATCTAGGATTGTTCTCTATGCTTTATTTGTATCATTTGCCTTATTCCGTTTCCCGAGCTATTAACTAGCCATGGGGGTTCCATGGCCATGTCATTGAGGCACCAATGACATGACACTATCTGTGGAGGTGTGATTAGTCCACGACGTTCCCATATTTGTATGCGATATAGCACCATGACCATTATTATTATATTTATATATATGCACAATCTAGTAATTGTATATATATTATTTGTTTTGCAGTGAGTGTATGCATGCATCCAAGGTACTTAGTTGAGTTATGATTAAGTGAATGGACTTGTGTGTGCCAACACACCATTTCACATTTGTTTAGGTACATCAGGAGATGATCACTCCTATGTACAACTTACTATAATATTATGTTATATATATTTGATTGTTTTGTTCTATTCATGTATCATGCTTAGACACTTGTTTTGAGCTCGTGGTCATATCTCTATTATTCACTTGCTTCCCTTTCATCTGATTCTTATGGATTATGATATTCTTATTCAGCAGGTTCTGATGATTTCTTTTCACATACTTATTCATGTCTAGTTATCTGTTTGTTTATATCTGTTCACTGAGCTTTTTAAGCTCAGCCGCATTTCTTTTCTCTACGACAGGTTATAAGAGGGAAGTTGGGATATGGGTGAAGATTGCATAGGAGCTCTTAGTGGACCACCTTGATGATAGTTTCCCCATTTTCTTTTGATATGGTGTAACACCCCCAAATCAGATCGCAGCGGTAATAACATCTGGGGTGCTACTTAGTTGGATCATAACACAAGTAATAGAGAACAATTTATCAAATCCATTTTAAAAGCTTCATTAATTAAAACATAAGTTTTACATAATTGAAATGCGGAAAACAAGGCTCATAATAGTTTTAAGTTGTCCCATAGTACAAAAACCCTGGTCATGTGTGTTACGTGTACACTCTAAAAGAGTGCCTATGCCCCTGCCCAGCACTGCCTTGCATCATCATATATCAACAAATAAACACCTGAGAAAAACATGCTAAAAAGTGTCAACACAAAGGTTAGTGAGTTCATAGGTTTATATAAAGCAATAATGTTGGACCATAGTTAAAGCATGTAACCATCACAACAAATATGTTGACACATCAATATAAATGTCTAATTACGCTAGCACTAAGTTCATGCAACCGAAGCTTGACAATATGCATGCTCTAGAAGCACATTTAAATAAAGGCCCTTGTAAGTGTCTATCCTGAGACACTCGTGATTCGACATGTTATACGCTCGCATTTGGTCAACCTGACCAAACCGAACGGGGGTGTCATCCACAATAGATCTATTTATAGCACTCGCGCTTCCTAAGTGGAATTGACGGTTCATGAGTTTGGGCATGAAGGGGATACAATGCTTAGGATAATCGTTACGTAATAGTTTAATAAAACATGAGTATAGTGTCATTCCTTAAAAAGTGTTTTGCATGTTTCTCACCCCAATGTAAAGCAAGTAGTAATAGTAAAAGTGGGGCTATGACTCACTTTGAGCGTAACTGGCAAGGTGAAATGTAAAATCAAGTAAGTTATGGGAACGGCTCCAACACACGACCTGAATAATGGTAAAGTCTGAGGATTTGACTTAATATGAATAATGATTGTGAAAGTGAGTAACGGATAACGAATTGGTTTGTGATGTGAGTATGATATGCTTAAAATGCTTAAAGTTCAAAAATAATATTATATATGATATTATCTTATTTTTATGTCTTTAAATCCAATAATATCGTTTCCTAGAAAGTGGTGAAACGAAACGTTAAGTTAAATCGTTAAAACTCGTTACATATAAATATAACGTAACGTTATTAAATATGTGACTGAAACGTAAAAATGCACGTGATGATACGGAAAAGTGTAAAATACAAAATAGAAATGAAAAGGAAATATAGTTTCTGTTGGTCCTTGAACTTTTACTGTTTTTAATTTTATACCATAACGGAGTTAGTGTTGCACCATTAGTCCTTAGTTATATATATTTTATATTTTTAGTCCATAATCGTAGAAAATGACATTCTGAGCTTACAGTTTAATATATTAACATTTTCTACCCTTATTTTACTGTTTTGGCAGTTTTAATCATAGTTTTGCATAGTTGGCAGTTTTAGTCCTTCTAGTTGAAACTATTTGCAAATTTAGTCCAAAATCACAAAAAAGTGGAAAAATATTTCTGAAAGTTTCTACATTTTTATAAAGCTTATTCAAGTCGAATGGAACTGCTTATTAGGACGGAGTGCTTATTTTTAAGCTAATGGGCTTAACAAGCCAAATTAAAGGCCCATTAAGGATTTGTGATCCATGGCGTTTTAGGACGAAATGGGATTATGTTTGGGCTTTTTTTAAGGTGAAAAAATCATAACAATTGAACTTATATGTCCAGCTTATACGGTTAGCTTATTATTAGCTTATTGGGCTTTTGAGCCCAACCGATTAATAATATAGAATTTTTAAGCAGTTTCATGTGGCTTAGCTTTAGCTA
Source organism: Artemisia tridentata subsp. tridentata (assembly GCA_021014915.2). NCBI lineage: Eukaryota > Viridiplantae > Streptophyta > Magnoliopsida > Asterales > Asteraceae > Artemisia > Artemisia tridentata. The sequence goes on along the minus strand of CP139507.1, from coordinate 387,284,268 downwards.
TTTTTAGGAGCTTATAAGACCTTATAATAGAAAACTCCAAACACGAAATTATTAGGTGGGTGTATGAAGAATCGAGTCAAGCAATAAAATTAATAGGTTATGAGTTCGAATTCGTTTTTACAAGTCCATTTCTAGTCGACTGTGAGCATTTGCATAAATGAAAAAGACTTAGAAATATTTTGAATTATAACTTATACGTGTGACAAAACTTTAAAATGGTGTTCGTAATGCATGAAAACAAGTATGTAAATATGGTGTAAGTGTATAATCTTGGTTCCTAGCCTTCCATAATAGGAGGCAACCAAGTTTTGCTAAAAATAAATAATAACTAGACGTAAAAATAAAAAGAAACTAATATACGTTCGAAACATTTAATATACGATGCATGGTGATGTAAAATTCAAAGAAAGGGATTAGAAAGGAGTTGTGAGACTTACTACACCCTATAGGTGGTGAGTTAACGTGTAGGAAGGATTAGGATCACCAGAAAAACTCCAAAATCTCGCTAGAACAATAAACCGAGCTTCGAAATGGAATTTTTATGCTTCGAATGTAAAAGGGAAATTGTTCCTGGTCTTTTTTTGGTTCGAATGGAGAATAAAAAGAGTCTATAGAGTGTATAAAATGCTAAGGTGTGAACAAGAGAGAAAAAGGGTATGTTGTGTATTCGAAGGTGCATGAATGCACGTATATTCGATATATACTACTTTTAAGAACAAGTGAGGATTTGTTTGAGATCTCATTCGAAGGGCAGTGAGTTGGGGGGGGGGGGGGGTGGACAAAGAGAATGTTCAATGGTCTTGAAAGTCCAATGTGTAAGAACCAAGTAGGGGTGTAAGTAATTTTTGTGTGTGTCGATTTATATACAAACACATATATGTCGACATCTTACTTTTTAGACTCAAGAGGATTTATCATTAGAATCTTGGCAGAGATTGTGTAAGAACATGGACTTTAAGAAGATATTGTGAGGAGTATTAGGGTGTTGTGAGTGTAGGACTTGGATTTGGTTTGATTTGGTATAGAAATATATGTGTCGACATACACTTAAGGGTCCAAACTAATATTGCAACGTGTGATATTGGCTTAGATGTGATATTGGCTTAGAACGTGAGAAACACACTTAGGAACTCTTAAATGGTCTAATAAAAATAATAGGTCTAGGTAAATTCGAGTTTGGGTCGAATTGTACATTTGGTGAAAATTTAGTGAATTTCGAATGGGTGTGTAAGGGTGATTTACTTTGGTCAATGTTCACATACCAAAAGTTGGAATTAAAAGATGGAATTCGACACTCTCATTCTTTGGTGGGAGGAGATTCGAATGGTACTAAATATCGAATATTGTGTGTTTAGAATTCGGGAGAAAACAAGGCAAAGCTTAGGCTAGTTGGTCGAATGTTGAAATGAAATAATTAAGTTTAAGGGATTTTGGGTTGGGCCTGGATGAACAGTAACAGGTTTAATGTTGGGCTGAGATTATTTAAGAGTCTGTTTGGCTGTTTTGTGAATGTGTTTGGTTTTCGTGGTCCGCGTGTGAGCTCGTTCCGATATTTGGTGAATCACGTTTAACATGTTTTGAGTTATTATAATGAAATAAACAGTTAAATAAAATAACTTCTCGTTAATATATGTCAGAAAATAAATAATGCACATTTTCTGATAATTAGTCATAATTATTAAAATGGAAAATTGCCATTTGTCACATATGGATTAGACTTTGAAGTTACCCTTCATTTAGAATTGGTTTAGAATTGTATTTTAGTTTTGGATATCATTATGTTTTAGACTCATCTTTTCCTTAGAGAACTTATGTAACCATTTTATTAATAAAGTCTTCCGCTTGCGTATGTTCTGTTGATGCCATAAATGTGACATTTGACCTGTTTTCAGATGGGGGTGTTACAATTATGGTATCAGAGCTTAGGCTTCGACTTGTAGTACTTAAGTTATGACCTGTGAAGATTTGTCCCTTAGGTTTGCACTGTAGGAGCTTATGAATTAACCTTTGAGAATTTGCTTTAGGTTTCTCCTGTAAAACTTAAGTTATGACCGGTAAGTATGTTTTTCTGAGAATCAGATTTCTTATAGGTATGATCATGATGTGTTTGACACATTCTGTGGTTTCTCTTGCTTTTGCTAAATATATTAAGGTTCCCTCTACACTATTAGATTATACCTTACCCATTTCTATTCCTATAAGAAATCTTGTGATTAATAATCACAAGTATAGGAATTTTCCATTACATTTTGATGATGAGATTCATTCTGTTGATTTGCTTCCTTTAGAGATGTGTAATTTCGATATTATTTTGAGGATGAATTAGTTGACTGAGCATCGAGCTGCTATCGACTGTTATACTTGATGTGTCATCTTTGGCGATTTGAACAATCCTGAATCCAGTTACCATGGTCCCCAACCTGGTAAGCCAATTAAAATCATTTCTGCTCTTGATACTCGTACGTTAATTTCTTACGGTTATGAAGGTTCTTAGCGCCTATTAATCTGAAATTTCCTGATGTATTCTTTGATGAACTACCAAGATTACCAATTAAGTGTGAAGTTGATTTGATCTGGTGTTGAGATATTGTTTAGTCACAACTCCAGGTAGAATATGATAGCAATAAAGGCATGTTTATATGATGCAAGTATTATGACGTCTGTCCAATGTGATAATAGTTACATCATATAACTTGAACTTATTGGGATCATAGGACGTCTTCAGACGTGCCTGAGAACAGAAAAGTTAGATGAGACAGAACCCTATCCGTACAGAGCGACGTTTTACCTAATTCTGAAACTCCGTATTGAATGGCACCGATTGAATCGATAGAACTGAAGGAGCAGCTACAAGAACTTCTAGGAAGTGCTTTTATCCGTCCGAGTGTGTCTCCGTGGTGTGCTCCAGTTTTATGCATGAAGAAGAAGGATGGTAGCATGAGGTTGCGTATTGATTACCGGGAGCTGAATCGCATTACAGTTAGAACCGTTATCCTTTACCTCGAATCGATGATTTGTTTGATCAACTTCAGGGTGCGAAGTTTTTCTCAAAGATTGATTTAAAATCTGATTATCATCAAGTTGCGTGTGAAGGAGCAAGATGTTCCAAAAACTGCTTTTCGTACGCGTTATGGTCACTATGAGTTTCTAGTGATGTCGTTTGGGCTGACTAAATACTCCGGCTATTTTTATGGACTTGATGAATCGTATCTTTTATGAGTACTCGGATAAATTTATCATAGTATGACATCTTTGTGTATTCAGAGATGAAGGAAGAGCACGAGTATCATCTTCGTAGTGTGTTAGAAATTTTTGCATCAGAAGAAGCTTTGTGCAAAATTCCCGAAGTGTGATTTTGGTTGGGACTAGTGACGTTCTTAGGTTACACTGTGTCAGCAGATGGAAAACTAGAAGGGGGGTTGAATAGTTTTTGCCGTTTCTTTCGTTTAATTTGTTAGTTCTAGGGAAACAATCACAAATTAAGTTATCACACAATATAAACTAGAGATAAAGAGATGAAAGATCAAACCACATAACACAAGTGTTTATAGTGGTTCGGTTTGCAAGAGATCCTTATCCTTGCCCTACTCCACTTCCTCGAGTTGCTTACTCGAGATATATCTTTCACTAAGAAACAAACTCCCTTCAAGGTGGAGAAAACCTTTACACGTCGCTTACTTCCTTTTCCGGTACTAAGCTAAACACCGGGTTCTTTCACAAGGTAGAACCAACCTGACGTCGCCTACTTACTTTACCGACACTAAGCTAGATGTCGAGTTCTTTACACGGGTACAACCACTCCCTACTCACTTTGTGCTTTGAGGACTAAAGCACTAACCACACTTACTGATCTATCTGATACAAATGATAAGAAACACTCAAAGTGTTTACACAGAACCTATACTACAACTTCACAACAGTCTGCTTGTTTGAAGCTTGTTAACTTGATCTTCTTTGCTACAAAAGAAACATCAATGATATATATAACTACTGTGGTTAGTAACTAAAGTGAATGTATGTTTTTTTCTTTTCTAAGTGGATGATTAGATCAAATGCCAAGCCTGCTATTTATAGGCAAACAAAGAAAGGCTCCTACGGATCCGGCGGATCCCTCAAAAGGGATCCGTCTTTGTATAGACTTGGATCCGTGGGATGACAGCTAATGTTGCATAAGAAATATTTCCATATCCTTGTGTTGTCAAATCAATATCTTCCAAAGTCAACTAATTAACTTGAGTATCTAATCAAGATATCACACAATCTTACCAAGATTGTATTTGTGATGTATACCATGATGTCACTTTGTAACTTTTAAATTAAAGTTTCCATTAAAGGAAATACACATGTATATGTAATATAATGTTAGTGATCATGTTAAATAAAAGATGTGTTTTGAAAAAGTCTTTAACTAGTATTTATAATTTGCTTAAGGAATATACTTTGTGTTTGTCATGAACAAAACATTAAGCAAAGATCGTAAAATATAAATAACGTTTTTAGTACGATATTTGTATTAACAATCTCCCCCTTTTTGTTGATGACAAAACATAAATTATATTTTTAAGCAAACAAGTAAATATAGTTTAAGTCCTTTTAAAAATATAGTTTGCATAACTAATTATGCAAACTTAATCCTTTTTCCTTTCTCCCCCTTTTTGTCGAAACAAAAAGAAGAAGTGCGTAGCGGAATGCGATTTTGAGAACTTTAATAGCTCCCCTTGTTTTGTACTCCCCCTAAATGGAGTAACAAGTAAATGATGCATAAACCTACAAGACAAATGGTTAGAATATGAAAAATTAATGAAATGCTCCCCCTCGATGTATACTCCTCATTTCTTGATCATAATTTGTACCTAAGGCAATCATAATCAAGGTATAATATATGCTATATAAGAATGTTAGTTCACACTGAGAATGATAATATGCAATATGTTGATCACTCATAAGCGTAAATCATCACATTCATAGATATTAAAAATTTTGTGACAAAAGTCACAATTATGAAATGATGTTACAAGTAATAATAAAAAGGCATCCTAGAAAGAAATAAAAAGTCCTAAAACAAATGCCTTTGATGAGAATATGAAGTGAAGTTAAGTTAGTGATGCTAGTGGTGGTGTTAGTTTACTAGTGATAATTTAATTGATAACTAAAGGTTGATGCAAGTAGGTTTTTCGCTAATCCATGAGGTTGATGATTAGTGAAAAAGATGATGGAAGGTGGTGGTTTTAAAGAATACAATGAATTTATAAATACTAATGTATAGCAAATGCTATAAAGGTATTGAAGATGGTTAAGGTTGTGATATTATCATCTACCAAAGATGATGAATCGTGCCATAATAAGTGTTCGAATGGAAATAAGAGAAAGTGAAGACAGTGATCACTTAGGAATAGAAATTTCATATGCAACAATTAGAAATACTAGATACCTATATGCGAATGAAAATGACATCATATGATGAGAGTGTTGGTTGGAACAACGTGTTGAGAATGATGGTTCTGTTTGCACTGACAATGTCGTGCTTAGATATGTATCAAGAATGAAGAGGATGAGATCCTATGATGGTGTTCTAGACACTGAAGATGTTCTAGACAATTAAGTTGTGAGATTAAGATGAAAATTCTAGATCCGTTGGTTACAAGAAGGTTGTTTGGTTTCTGAATGGTTAAAAGCTGATCAGGTGCCCGCGGATTGGGCGGAACCAAAATTTTGGTTCCGTCCTTCTTATCGAAGGGTTCCGTGGGACCAAAATCTATTTGGTCATGTTTTTTCGTTTTTGATCAAACGAAGGTTCATGCTAAGGTCTATTCACTTATAACTACTCATTTGGTTTCAATAATCCTAGTCAAATTCTAAGGAGACTTAATGTATCTCATTTAAGAGGTTTGTTAAACACATGATCGTGTTTTCATGAGGTTTTGGTGCAGAACTATAATGTTGAGCTAATAAGGTGTTATGATGATAGTATTGACTAATCTTAAAGGGTGTTCATCTTGTATGCCTAAATCACTTTATGTGTCATAACAAGATATCATATTTTAGAGCACAATTATACATTGAAAATTTGTTTGTGACGAATAGTCTCAAACATACAATTATGAAGGTTCCTAGAGATGATAAAATCTAAAAAAAAATAATTATTGCGATGATACTACAAACTTCTATTTTTCTTGTTTTGATGATGACATGATAGAGGCAAGCCATTTGGTTTCTAAATTACTAGTGTCATAGAGGTTGGAGACAATATTGTTGTCTTCTTGAGTGTTTGTTTTATTGATCCACATTGATTCATCCAAGTGTTGAAGAGTGGTAATTATGTCATGTGATGGGTCTATTATTAAGCTTGAAGATGGTGATGAGATTTTATCTTTGGATGGTGATGATTGTGGTGATAAGTCAATTGTTGTGGAAACACTTGGTGAAGTGACAATTGGTGTTGGCAATTTTTCTGTTGATAATTGATGTGATATGGTATTGAGGTTCATGAATCTTCGGATGAAGAGGATGGACTATCATGGGTTCTAAGTTTTCAAGACTTATTTGTGGAGAAGTGGTTGATGTAAGTTGAAGATCTTCTAATTCTTCAAGATGTGGTTGTAGAGATGTTGGTGGTGTCCTAAAGAGTTCCATAGGTTTGAGTTTTGGTGAGGATAGTGATAATGCAGACTTCTTAGGTTGTGGTGGAGCGGGAGCGAGTGGTGGTGTAATTTCTACAGGAGTAATGGTAGGAGGTGATGTTGTGGTATTGGATGAGTTTGTAGCGGGTGAATTTGAAGAAGAGTATATGTTGATTATGGGAGTCGTAATAGGAGTTGTTGTGGTGTTTGTGGATCTAACAGGAAAGGTTACATTACAAAGTGGGTTTGCATACCAATAAGGTCTGACACTAATTCTAGCTGTTCGTCTGTATGGTCTAGACATGGAAGAGTTGTTTGACTTGGTCATGGTGAAGTATGATAGCTAAGATGTACAGGAGAGGAAATGGTTGTTGTGTGAAGTGATGATCCTAAAGTGCTAATTTATAGACAGAAGTTTGTGTGAGTCTGTGTGTTTGGATTTGATGTGAATCCAATAGAGAATGTTGGTTTCTAATGATTTGGAACAAAAATTTGTGCAGGTCATATCAAGGAAGTCAATCCATTGAGCTTTGGTTGAGTAATATGTTGTGGATTTGCAGTTAATACAAGAAGATAGTGGAAAGTCTGATGATTTGATATTTCCACGGATTTGACGGATCCCTAAAAAGGGTTCCTTATTTGTATTGGTTTGGTAACTCATATCTAAATTTCAAAAATTTCAATTATGGTGGGAAATTTTGTTCCTAAGTTTTTCAAGAATTCCTAAATGATTCTAAGATGAATTATGATCAGAGAATGAATCCTAAATGATACTAAACACTAAGATTTAAGAATTGAGATGAGTCGAAAAAGTTTTAGACTTACTGAGAAAGCTGCGGATCCAAGTAGTATCAAGTGCGGAACCAAAGTTAGGGGTCCGCCAAATCCGCAGGTTAGAGGATGGCGGAACCAACGATAAGCCTTGGCGGATCCAATTTTAAGGATTCGTCGGATCCGTACCCTAATTTTCTAAAACTAAACAGAAGACTTGTTATATTATGCGTTATTCGATAAAAACCTGAAAATTCATCTAGACCTTACGTAACATCTAATATGTATAGCAAAACAACTAAGTGTGATAATATAAACGCACGATTGATCATAGGTTAATTCGTTCTTAGAAACTTACTGTAGTAGCAGTTAAGCCAAACATAGGGTTAGATATGGTAAATTGATAACCCTGAGTGTTATCAATCTGCAATGATCAGTTAGTTCTCATATAAGAAATAAAACACAATCAAGTATAAAAATAGACCTTATCATTTAAACTTCATCATGAACGATGTTTTAACCCAAACAGTGGCATAAGTTTGGAAAATTGATAACCATGAGCATTATCATCAGTTAAAGTTGAGCAAGAACACATAAGCATAAAGTACTAAAGACATGTCTTAACAAACATAGAAATATGATCATATAGGATCTAAAGAACAACTGTTCCAAACGTTCATTTATTCTCGCTTTTCTTTTAATATTTTGAGTATTTTCTTTTGATCCTTTCGGAGTTTCATCATCCATCGTCCAGCACACTTTAGAACTCCCTTTGTTTGTCGGCTTTCCGCAGATTCATTATTGAGAGATGGAAGTTGACTTAAGTAATCTAATAGTGGAAGTTTTGAGTTGGGTAATCCATCTTCGTCACTAGCTGATGAAGATGATGAAGATGAAGATGAGAGACAAGCTCGTTTCCCTTTTCCTACTTTCACTCTATGGTCACTAAGAGGGACAAAGGTGTGTTTGATTTCGGGGTAATCTGGGACAAAACCAACAGAATTTGGAAGGATAGGAATGGAAGCTTTGAACAAACGAGTGAGTAGCATTCCATATGGTAATGTGGTTTTCCCTAGGACACGTATATCAACCATTCTTTTGGCGATATAGTAAGCAAGATTGAATTTTTGATGAGTTGAAATACAATAGAGCATATAGCATAGTCCAGCATTCACGTGATCTTTGGTACCAATAGTACTAATGACATTTGATCTTAGAATTTCTTCGAGTCTTTTGAACTCAGGTTTGAGTTCATTGAGTTCCATGGCAAATGGATCTCGATTGACATCTTTCCCCCGAAGTTTCTTAATTGGATTGGTTCTAGTGTTAAAAAGATGATCTCGGATAATTTCTTTAGGAGTTAGGGGAGTGTCGTAAGGATGTTCCCTTCCTAGATGTGAATTTAGAATGGTTAAGGACCATTTGTCAGAATAGAAGCATGTTCCTTCACTTGGGATGTGTAACACTTCCCCAAAATGGTCTAAAGGAAAATTGTAGGAATTTTGGTTTACATTGAAGTTGATGCTAAATGATCCATTGTCATCAGAAATAAGTTTTACTGAGGCATAAAATTCGAGAATGAATCGCGGAATGATAGGTTCATCTATGTCGAGAAGTGAATCAAATTGAATGGTGGCCATTTGTTCACGAATGTTTGTTTCTTCTAAAAATGAAGAGTCTATGGTTCTACCCTCATGAACATACCGACTTTCTAAAGATTTGAAAAGTTGGACTTGCGCTTCTGTGAGTCCTTTTGTTTGATGATGTTTGGGTAGGTACTTCTTTGTTTTCTTGTGATCGTAGTTAGTGGCAGGAGGCATGATTTTCCTAGTCATAAACAATTTAATAGTTTTAGTTACACTAATCTAAAATACATGAACTGTGGACAAATATGGAAGTGTGATTAGTTTTGATCTATGATGTTTGAAAAATATGTTTTGTGACAAAACACTTTATACCCCAAACATTTCTGTTTGACGTTTTCTTTGATTTTGTATTAGCAATGTTTCATTTTATCTAATTATGAAAAGACTTCTTATGGGGTTTTTGAAAGAAAATTTATTCTAATTGTTTAGAGAAGGTTTCTTTGGTTTTGTTTTGTTAAAGAGTTTAAACAAAATGGAATTCCTATTAATTTTTGACAAAAGACTTATCTGTAGTGTCTAATTAAGAATAGTAATCTAAAATGAATTATTGAAATAGCATGAACCCTAATTTTGAATTTGAGATGAATTAGTGAACTTACAGTGAGTGATCAAGCACGAATTGATATGAGATGAAAGATCTAATTTTTGAGTTAGGAATGATGAGAGTTGATTATGAGTTGATTTTGAGAGTTTAATTAAGTGTGTAGTGCAGTAAGGAGTGTTTGGTAATTCATAGTTGAATTTGACAACTCACGGATTCGGCGGATCCTTAAAAAGGGTTCCGCCCTTGTTGTCAATTGGATCCGCAGGATCAGAACAAGGTTGTGGTATTTTTGTTTTTGGTTAAATTAAGATTTGGACGACTGTTTTAATTACTTCTAAATGTTAGTATGTTTAGTAAGGAACGAAGATTTCTTTCTTGAGATGTTTGTAAGAGGATTTACCACTGTAGTCTTTTTGAGAAACCAGTTCGAGCTAAGTAATGAATGATTGCAAGGTTGACGAAACAGGAGAAGATTGGTAATAGAGACTAAAGACACAAACTACGGGTATTTTCTCCACACTTTTCCTTAACTACTTAAGTATCAAGGAACGTTAGTTTCTTAGTGACTTGTTGTACAATGTCTCACATTGGTACACAATATGTTTAGAGATCTACCTAATTTATTTATGATCTAAGAATGATAGTTATACATAAGGTTTGGTGTTCTACTTAATGTATTACTTTTTTTTAAGGTTATCCAATGAATTTACTATTATGATCCTTAACGCGAATGATAATTTTCATGATTGAGATGAGTTAAAACATTCCTAGTTGTTTGGCACTTGAAGTTTTACTTATGATACATGATTTATGGTCATAGCACATCTTGATAAGGAGATGAGATTCTACTAAGTTCGTTTGTGTTTCCATAATTAAAGCTAGTGTGTACGAAAGTATGTTTTTCCTATATGTTCTTAGATTAATGCTCTTAGTTATCAATCTCACTTAGATTCTAGAGAAAAACTAAATTATTTAAATCTCAATGTTTTCTAATCAGACCAATGTATTATCATTATGAGTTATGGAGAGATAAGCTTTTATAATATGGTGAGATTATCCTAAAATTAATTTTCTTCCAAGTACTTTTTAAGGTTATGAATAATTAAGTTAGAACTTACTTAGGAACATTTATGGATGTGATGATCACAAATGTGTTGGTTAAATCTTATCTTGGTTAGAGTTCTTACAAGTTCTAAGAGCTTATCCATGTATGGGTATTTCCTAAGTGTTTTGAGATATAACATAAGAATATGAGACAACATTTGTCTTGAGGTGTTATATCCGGTTTTAGCAAAGGTTTCAAAAACCTTTTCCTAGTAATTATCCTATCTTATACACATAGAGTCTCTATTATTACATATGTAGTAATAATTTATCATACCACAAATAGTTATGAAATCATGAATTATCTATGAGAATAATCATTATGAGTAGAGTTATGAGAGTTCATACCTTTTTGATGATTAATACCAAATGTGCTATTGATCAGGATGAGCACTTTAGTGATTAGAGAAGATATCTTTGTATCAATGTATCTTGGGATTAAGTAAGATCATAAAGACCAAATCCTTTTAAGCATACCTAAAGAAAACTTGAGTGTTTGGTCCCCAATATCTCATGGGTCCTTTTTGGGTTAAACAACATATTACCATGGTTCACTAATATCTCCGAGATAGTCAAATGGTAATTGTCTACTAAGCTCATTTCCTATGTATGAACATGATTTTACTGTTGTTTTAACTATATCTCTGTCTTTGATCGTTTTTGAATTAGTTATTCTTGAATCTTGATTTTTCAATGTTTTTACTGTACTCACGGATCCTTTGTTTATACTAGGCGGATCCAAAGTTTTGGATCCGTGGGATCTGTGGTTTACCAACTCAGTTGGTGTGATTTGATTTTCATTTATCGTTTGACTTTCAAAATCACTTAAATGACCATTTTCCATAAAATCAGGCTTGAAGTTACCATGAGATGTTTAAGAATTCTCATAGTGTCATCCACACAGTTTATGTGTCTATTGAATCTTTGAAACTTGAGATTTTGTTTTATGTATTTGTTTAGTGTGAGTTTATGTGACTCTAATTCAAGTTTTATTTCTTGACATGATGTACAACATTCAGTTACCATATTTTCTTCCAAGCTTTTAACTTTTTCTTTCAACTTATGTATTTTATTCATCAAGTATTCTTCTTTGGTTTTCAAGATCTTATTTTTACTTATGACGTTTATAATGAGCTTACTTAATCTATTGTGTTCTATATCTAATGTGTCGTATTCATTAACTATATATGAAGAGTCAGAGGATACCTTTCTTGTTATGTTAGCCGTACTATCCACCTTGTTGTCTTTTAGCACATCTTCACTGTTGAAACTGGATCTGGCTATAGTGCTAGAAGCTATCCACTCCTTTATGCCTATAGGTATCTCCGAATCTTTATCAATTATTGCTAGATGAGCTTTGAGGTATCCTATGAGCTCGTCCAATGTCATCCTTGAATGATCCCTAGAATCTTCAATATTTGTTGTTTTAACTTTCCATTTTGGGTCAAGATCTTTCCTGTCAAAATACTTACTAGAAATGGATTCATCAGGAGCTTTAGGTGAAATATTGTGTTTAGCTAGATCTGAGTCTTTTGACATTTTAAAAATGGTTTTTCCGAACTATAAAAACTGTTTTTAAGGTCTGGTGATCTTTGCAAGGATTTCCCTTCTTTAAAGTTTTCAAAATCGATTTGATCGTTTCAAGTTTTAAAATACAGTTTATTTTAAAAATCTTGAGTAACGTAGCTCTGATGCCAATTGTGGAAAACTAGAAGGGGGGTTGAATAGTTTTTACCGTTTCTTTCGTTTAATTTGTTAGTTCTAGGGAAACAATCACAAATTAAGTTATCACACAATATAAACTAGAGATAAAGAGATGAAAGATCAAACCACATAACACAAGTGTTTATAGTGGTTCGGTTTGCAAGAGATCCTTATCCTTGCCCTACTCCACTTCCTCGAGTTGCTTACTCGAGATATATCTTTCACTAAGAAACAAACTCCCTTCAAGGTGGAGAAAACCTTTACACGTCGCTTACTTCCTTTTCCGGTACTAAGCTAAACACCGGGTTCTTTCACAAGGTAGAACCAACCTGACGTCGCCTACTTACTTTACCGACATTAAGCTAGATGTCGAGTTCTTTACACGGGTACAACCACTCCCTACTCTCTTTGTGCTTTGAGGACTAAAGCACTAACCACACTTACTGATCTATCTGATACAAATGATAAGAAACACTCAAAGTGTTTACACAGAACCTATACTACAACTTCACAACAGTCTGCTTGTTTGAAGCTTGTTAACTTGATCTTCTTTACTACAAAAGAAACATCAATGATATATATAACTACTGTGGTTAGTAACTAAAGTGAATGTATGTGTTTTTCTTTTCTAAGTGGATGATTAGATCAAATGCCAAGCCTGCTATTTATAGGCAAACAAAGAAAGGCTCCTACGGATCCGGCGGATCCCTCAGAAGGGATCCGTCTTTGTATAGACTTGGATCCGTGGGATGACAGCTAATGTTGCATAAGAAATCTTTCCATATCCTTGTGTTGTCAAATCAATATCTTCCAAAGTCAACTAATTAACTTGAGTATCTAATCAAGATATCACACAATCTTACCAAGATTGTATTTGTGATGTATACCATGATGTCACTTTGTAACTTTTAAATTAAAGTTTCCATTAAAGGAAATACACATGTATATGTAATATAATGTTAGTGTTCATGTTATATAAAAGATGTGTTTTGAAAAAGTCTTTAACTAGTATTTATAATTTGCTTAAGGAATATACTTTGTGTTTGTCATGAACAAAACATTAAGCAAAGATCGTAAAATATAAATAACGTTTTTAGTACGATATTTGTATTAACGTTCTTAGGTTACACTGTATCAGCAGATGGCATTACTATGGATCCTACGAAGGTTGAGACTATCACCAAATGGCCAAGTCCGACGAAAGTTACCGAAGTTAGAAGCTTTTGAGTCTTGCGAGGTATTATAGAAGATTTGTGTTGGGAATTAAATGTTCTAAAGATTAGCATTTGGAAACTAAATGTTCTAAAGGTTAGTACTGCTGAGAAGAATACACTAACAGTACTAACTGCTAGTGTATATTTGAAGTCTGTTCATGTTATAACTAACAGTACTAACTGATAAGTTAGTACTGCTAGTACAAACAAAGGTACTGCTGGTTGAATACTGCTGTTGGAGTGACTCATACTACTGCTGAGTGGATAACTGTTGACGTATACTACTGCTGATTAGATAAGTATGAAAAATATATTTTGTGTATAAAAGTCAAGTATATACGGTAGATAATATCTTTGATAAGTGATCAGTCTACAAGTTGTATACACAGAACATGTTGTCTCTTTGCTAATGACACACTCAACAAGCAAGTAGTTGACAAGACTTGACAATATTGTAAAGATCTCCTTTGGACTATAAAAGAGAGATCTTAGCTTAAAGATATGTGTGTAACAATTAGATATTAACTAAGAGAGTTGAACACAACAGAAATAGTTATCTTTGTAATAGAGATTCAAGGTTTTGTAACCCTAGTGATAGTGAAGATCACTCGTATTATTCTCAATAATATTGAATCGTTTGGTGTTATACTTTCTGTGTTCATTGTTCATCACAAAAGCATTACTGTTCCATTTCCATAACCAATATCCTTCTAAGTGTGGTTAAGTAGATTCCGCATACTTAATCATATTCACTCAAAGTATCATATACACACGTTAAAAGGACTAACATCCTAAGTGTATTATTAATCAATCCTCACAAGTGGTAAAGGGCTTATTGATCCTCTTAATTTGTGGAAGAGTTTTCACGTTTGGCTTTACCTTTGACGAACCTTATGAGAAAAGGAGAAGAAGTTTGTTTAGGATGAGGAACGAGAGAATAATTTTGAAAAGCTAAAAAAGAGATTAGCTTCTGCTCAAGAAAGAGACTTGGTTATGTCCCTATGCAATACGGAAAGGTTATTGTTTATGCATCAAGACAACTAAAACCGTATGAGGCGAATTATCCGACGCATGACTTGGAAGTGGGATTAAATCTCCATGGACTTTGCAATGGGATTACCTCGCACATTTAAGAATAATGATGCAACTTGGGTCGTGGTAGATCATTTGACTAAGTCAGCTCACTTTTTACCTATTCAGAAAGGATGCTCAGTTAGCAAGTTGGCAGAGATCTTTTGACAAGAGATTATCCAATTTCATGGCACACTTGCAGCGATCGTGTTTGAGATCCACGTTTTACTTCATATTTCTGGAAGGGATTACAGAAATCTTGGGAAACTAAATTTAAGTTAGTATTGCTTTTCACCCTTGGATGGATGGACAGACGGAACGAACTATTCAGACTTTGGAGGATATGTTGAGATCATGTGCTCTTAAATGGACGGAAATTTGGACGAGTATTTGTGTTTGGTTGAATTGCTTACAATAATAGATGGCATACAAGTATCAAAGGGATTCATTTTGAATTTTTGTATGAATGGAAGTGTAGAGCACCTTTTAGTTGGGATAAAGTCGGGGATCTACTTATTGAAGGTCCGGAGTAGATTAAAGTGACAAATGGAATAGTTACCATTGTGGAAGAGAAGCTTTGGAATTTAAACTCGGGGGTTGTGTGTTCCTTAAGGTGTTTCCGTATAGAGGTATTAGACGTTTTTCGTATATAAGGAAATTAAGTTCGCGATTCGTTGATCCTTTATTTCATTCTTATCAGTACGGGTATTCTGCCCATCTCATTAGGCATTTTGATACGTCTTGATAATTCGATATGTGCTTCTTTGGTCGTTAGTATGTTTCGTTTGCCGTTTGAAATCTTAGATAGAGTTGGTGAAGTTTCCTACCATTTAGCATTACCTCCGTATTTGTCTCATGTTCTTATTGTGTTTCATGTATCTCTTTTGAGAGGTTACAACTATCATCCGTTACATGTTGTTTCGTATCCGTTGGATCAGATTCGTTATGATTTGTCTTTTGTTGGAGAGCCTAAGGCTATCCTAGAGTGTCTGGATCGAGTCATGAGAAATAAAACTTTTCTGTTCGTTAAAATCCTTTGGAAGGATCATTCCGAGCGTGAGGCTAATTTATTTTTCAATTCTTTTCGTAATTTGATACGTATTCATTCAATTTTTTTTAACTTCAATTTCGAGAACAAAATTTTCTTTTTAGAGGTGAAGAATTATAACACCCTAAAAATCTGATTAACAATTTAATTAACATTTTGATTATGACCTAAGTTAAGTAAATAAATAAGGAGTATTAATACTATATGTCAAGAAGTACATGCAAGATTTATAAATCCTTATCCTAACCTTATAATATAAATGACACATTATTTTGACACTACATTCCTTTATCATATTTTAGTCTATACTATTTGCATGTATCCCTTTTATACGTTTTCGTTTCCTTATCAGAACCTAGATACAAACGACATAACACAATCTTGGTGATTTAACCTCCATACGTTTTGAGATAAACTTATAACATGCATATCTTCTTCCATTTGAGAAAATTTGACCAAATCCCCTATTACCATAAACCAAATATGCGGCATTCTCTTTTTGTGTCAATCTCCACACGTTATACCATGTAAAGATAGGATCATATACTTGCCCTAGTTTCCCTTCTAGTAGACAACATCACAGGACATTCTTTTTCCCTCCTCACTTTTACACGCCCTCTCAAATCGTATAGCATATCCTGTACATCTCCTTCTTCTCTAAACCAAAGAAAACTAAAACATATCCCCTTGTTGCTGCCAAGATCAAGAAGGATGAAGCTTGCACCCTTGTTGGTGATCGTGGTGGTTTAGGGCTCGCCTTGTCCTTCCTTTTTCTGTCCGCTTTGATTCGTCCTAAAGGTAACCATCATCTCTACCATCGACATATATATCACTCTATAATCTGGTACCATCTTAATAAGTTATACGAATATGGAAAACCTAATCGTAACCATGACTTGTTGCTTGCTTTGTCACGTTAATATACATATAGATTAAAGGTTTAAAGCCACATAAAATGATAAAGAGTTGTGAAAACATGTAGGTTGAATCATGCTTTCATTGCTAATCAATCATCCCTATTCCAAACCCTAGTTTGTGAAATCAGTAAATCGTAAATGTTATCATTAATTAAACATTTGTTATGGCATGATTTAATAGAAACCCGAGAAAGATAATTAATGAGAGGCGTATATGGTTTTAACGAGGGGTAGGGTTTTGGTTTATGATTTTATGTGAGATCGTATGCATGTTTCGGAGTTTAATCATGCCTCATTAACCTTGGTGTTGTGTTTGTGTTTGCGTGTGTGTTTTACCTTGTGACGTACCATGTCTAAATCATATATCTAAACATGTTACAAATCTCAATTAAAAAGGAATAAGAGTGGTGTGTTTGTGTCTCGCATGCTTGTTTTGCCTCACTTTAGGTTTTGTCTCAGATTTAATTAACACCGAGAGAGTGTGGTATGTTTGGTTTCGAGATTGGTTGTCAAATCTGAAAATCTTGAGTCTGATTCAGTCGGTTTCTATGATTTTTAATTCACAAACTATAACGATTGAGAACCACAAATTTTATCAAGAGACTATTAAACATGTTTATTAGTTACTGATGCGCGTGTGCGTATGCTCTAATTTATACCCACGATATGTCGTTGTGGTTTTAGCAGTATTCAAGTTTTAAATTTATATTTAGCCGACTTATCAATAACACACACACTTTAACGAGCAGTGTACCCGGTCAGTATGAATATAATGGTAAGTAGAGTGTCGATCACTAAGAGTGGAACGTATTATCTAGTTATTCTAATCAGTATTTTAATATCTTAAGTTAGCTATACAACCTAGTCTAACGCAAGGGGGTTCAGCCTGAGAGACTGGCACGGTTTGGTTGCAATTAAATAATAAACTAAACTAATAGGCACGAATCAGCGAATAGCACACACGTACACAGATAAATACTCGAGACAATAAGAAGACCTATCCTGATAGTTAAGTAGCTTGTCACTTGTTTTATTGCTAGTTTTATATGAAGTGTATAGTTCGATGCAATGCACCGAGATTAAGTCCTTTCTCGTTGGTTCTAATCTTATCGGCGAGTAAACCCTTAATGATTACTTATGACTATCCTATTTATCTTTCTTCCTACTTTTCTACAGACGATAGAATGCATAGGCGATCTAATAAATAGGCGAGGGCAGAGGCATGGCGACCCGATCAACGCTCAGCTAGACACAGAGGTTATCAATGCACTAATAAAAGTCACCAAAGACATCAACATATAAACTTTAATTAATGGGAAAGCAGTTTTAAGGGAGTGCAACCTTTCCGTTGTCACATTACACAAGCCACCAATCCTGATGAATTAAAGTTTACTAATACAATAAAACAAAACTACTTAATGAATTGAATACATGCAGGACCTTCTTACAGCTCTTGTATCTTCGTTCAAGGTGTGTCTTGTGCTGCTACTTCGACTGAATTCGTCCTAGGGTTTCTGTACTTCGGTCTTCTAAAACTGTCGAACTCTTTCTCTCGAATTTCGTCTGGTCTTGGGGTATTTATAGATGCGGCGCATGTCCTCTTGTATCTTGGATCGTATCTTGTGAAATCTTGATAGTGATGCGCCGTATGTAATAAGTAAGATGCGGCGTATCTGGAGCAGAATGTCTTGATCTTGTACATTTCAGTAGACTCTTAACTTCTTGCTTGTTTTGCTCCATAATTAGTCCAAAATCGCCCAGTTTCACATAATACTTGTTTTTACCTGAGAATTACAAAAGTAAACATTAACGTATCAATTCTCACAGATAATATAATAAAACAAGTCAAATAAATAGGATAAATGATGGTAATAAAATGTACTTATTTGAGTTTATTAGTTACTGTAATTTTTCTAGATTTTTCTGGAAGGTTTAAGTATGTTTATAAAATACAAACTTTTCGGGTATACAAATAGGTCACTTTCTGGACAGATTTGAAAACAACGATTTTTATTAAATACCTACACTAGGAAATAAAATCTGTAAAAATTATGGGAAGTACTAAACATATATAGGCGTCACTGGTTAAAATTATAGAACCACAGGAGCTTGTTTGACGTGTTATAAAAATCATAAAGAAATGACTTAATGTACGCAAACAAAATAACAAATAAGTAAAATGCAAGAAAGAAACGATCAAACCACAACTCGAGTGTTTATAGTGGTTCGGTCTACAAGGACTCTTTTTCCTTGCCCTACTCCACTCCCCGAGTATCCAACTCGAGAGTTTTCTTCACTAGTCAACAAGCTCCTTTATCCGGTGGAGAAAACATTTACACGTTGCTTACAATATTTCCGACACAAAGCTAGATGTCGAGTTCTTTTACAAGGGTACAACCACTCCCGTCACGCTATGTATTTTGAGGAATAAAATACTAACCGATCACTATCAGAGGTTTATGATGGTTTGGTACAAACAATGATGTATGAATAACAACAATTCACACTGTAATGAACAAACAAGACTTTGCAACACACTGTTGAAGCTTGTATGTCTTTATGTAATGCTTTGATCTTCTTGCTACAAAAGAAGCTCACTAAAATGAAATATGAATGAGTTAGATGTAAGGAAAGATGAATGAGAGAATGTATGTTGTAGTTATGCTTGTGAGTGATGATCAAACAACATGAAGTGGCTTGCTATTTAAAGACAAAAAGCCTCAGCAAGCCACAGATGGGACGGAACTAAAATGAGGGTTCCGTCCGTGTATGGATTTGGTTCTGCGGGGACCTCACATAAGATCATCCAAATCTTTATCAAATCTAACCAAAATATTTACTATATCTTTCCATGATTCTAGAGTGACAATCTAAACAAGATATTCACCATATCTTCCACAGATATCAAAGAGATATGCAATCTTAGAATAGGATGATGCATGCCATGATGTAAAAATACATTTTCATTCAATATTAACATGTTTATGAAAGTATACTTTTAAAATGTATATACTAGCTAAGTAATGTTTAATTTGTGTTAGGTCACAATATTAATCACACAAGTGCTATATTCTAGAGAGAGAAAGTAAGAGAGAGAGAGATGGAAGGAACTTGTATAAGTAATAAAGAAAGTTTCATTAACCAAGAACCAACACCCTTCTCTAAGTGAGAAGGGGTATTTATAGTAACACAAGGGTTATGGGGCGTTGCCCTAGTAGCAAATAATAGGCCGCTCATGGGCTTGCTTTATGAGCGGGCCTTGTGACAAACATATAAGCCTTATAGTTTACGACCTGATACATATACTAAATGACCGACACTTTATAATGATTACACGTAATCCCAACAATCTCCCCCTAAGGGTTGGTCATTTCAATACTTAGGTCATCTGACGTCTTCTTTGCTTCTTTGGCTTTGACGTCTTTCGTATTTTTATTCTTTGTTCTTGTTATGTGTGATGTGATAATGTTGTGATCTGCTTTTCATCAACGTCTTCAATACCGGTGTCTTTACGTCTTTTCCACCATGCTCATACTTCTTTAGACTTTGATCTTTATACTTCATGTGATTCTCATTCTTTAGCTTTGATCTTTGACTTTTGAACATTTGCTTCGATCTTTGATGAGAATTGTCTTTAAACTTTGAATGACTTTCAGATATAGGTATGAGCATGTGGAGTTGGAATGTAGTTGATGATAATGGTGGTAGTGGAACTCCCGGCCTCCATAAGTACCTGCATGAAAACAGTTAGCAATAAAGCATTCGGAACTTACAGGTTCGGACTTCGAAATCGTTAACAACATAGTGTGAAAACTTTCTCTAATCCTTGCCATGACCGTTCCTGAATTGGATGCCCCCAAGAGGGCTTACACAGATACACCGAAGTGTATCAACGATTTAGGTGAGCCGTTGAAGTATACCTAAGTATCACTCCACGACTGTAGACCGTTTGAGACCACCGCGAACACTAAGCGTAACCTACAAGGGATTACCGAAGTGACCTGCTGTCAGGGCTGTTTGATGTTGACCCTGGCAGGAATTTCCATTCAATCACTGAGAATCACAATTTTGAATTCCCTCATGAATGCTCTCGGCAGTTTGCTAAGATCTGCGTAGGACTCTTGTTATTTACGACTAGTGTCCTTAATGTTGAATAACTAGTGTAGAAATATTAAGTGTTCCTAAGAGATCTTTTGATGTATCTCGCGGATCTAGACTCGATTTAGTACATTTTGGTTTTTAAGTCATCGGAGGCATGGAGCAGAGTGCCTCCTTTTCAATATCAACACATCTCGGAGTGAGAGGTCGATAGATTATGCGAGGTTCTTCGTGAGAAATGAAACAAGTATCTTTTGTGAGATACTTGAGTAGCTAGAAGGTTTAGTGCAGTGCGTCATTGGGTCCATGACATCTTTGTCTTCAATACTGGTGTCACCTTAGTAACTACCAGTAGCATATGAATTGAACCAGGTTTCTGCTCTAAGGTTGAACATTTGGAGGGCTATTTCTTTTTACCCTTTCATTTACTTTTCTTTTTAATTCTTCAACCCCTTCTTTCTCCTTTCATTTCTTTTCTCCTTTTTTTCAATCATACCTAAGGACTTCTAGTACTAAACTATTGGTATTGTCCATGGGTAGATCCCTCAAGTTCTGGCGGATCATAGGACGTATTTCTTAAACTTAGTCACCTTATAACTCCATGACTATCCTATGTTGCCATAAACCATTCGTTTGAAAATCTCTCAAAGTGTTTATGATTATAAAACATATTTTGTTAACTGATGAGTGTGTAAATACTCATCATTTTATACCCATAAAAGACACAAAAAATGACCAAAAACACCCAAATTATATTGCAGATATCTTTGTTTTTGTGTTTATATATGTGCAGGTACTGATATGAGAAAAAGACAAAAAGAAAGGCAAAATGGACAAAAACTGAGCACGAGATTGAAAAGAGCACGCTTAAACGAGCCAATGATAATTTTATTTGGAGCATCGAAGCAATAGACGAAAATTAATGCCACTTATTATTATAATTCTCGAGATATGAAGCAAGTCCGTGAGTTTGTAAAATATAAGTGGAGATTACTTTTTTGGCACATGAAGACTAGGTCCAACATACAAGGCCCAACTAAATGAAATATGATTTCATAAAGTGATCCACGTGAGAATGCAGCTACAAGAAGAAAACAAAAAGAAAAATATATATATATATATATATATATATATATATATATATATATATATATATATATATATATATATATATATATATATATATATATATATATATATATATATATATATATAATATTTTATCTTTGCTTTGATAACAAGTTGGCAATGAAGACAAATCATCAAGATATTGAAATGGTGGATTGTGCGTGTACCTCACTCTCCTAAATTAATTCTACTTAGAGCGTGACCCTTTTGCTCCTCTTCCACGCGCTCCACTCTTGCAGCGTACGATTGATGCTCCATCCAATCAGAAGTTGCCACGTGTCATGGCTTTGAGAAAGTGACCGACTCACTTTGCTATAAATAGCACAAGATTAGTAGTTGTAGTAGTAGTTTTTTTTCAGTTAGTAGTTTTATTTTATTAGCAGTAGTTAATTTTTACTCAATCGTTTTTATTGCTTATCTTTATTACCTTGTCATTTAAATGCTTTCAGGATCTTATTACTCTTTGACAAATTGTAATAAACCTATTTACAGTACCAATTTCAATCTATCTTTATATTTCAATTTATGCTTAATCGTACCTTAATTTTCAAGTCATTTAAATATTGTGCCCTCTAGCTCAATTCAAACACAAAAAGAGATGCATGAGCTTGTTAAGCTCGGCTTATTTTCCAAATAAGCCTTGACACCTCTTAAGTTTGAGAGCACTTAAAATTTAGTTTGTCTGTTTATTTTTAGTTTTCTTTTGTTTAGTAATTATTCTAGTTTTAATACTAGTCCAATCTATTCTAGTTTTAATACTAGTCCGATCTATTCTAGTTTTAATACTAGTCCTAGTAATTTAGCTTTATATATTATTGTTTATTTATTGTCATTTTTTAACGTAATGATTATTATCGTTGTTATTAGCATAGATTTTATTATGTACGAGTAGTTTTATATAAGTTTATTTAGAAATCGGTGGTTTCAACTTCATTAACAAATTTGCTTCATAACTCGCTTTTAATTTATATTCACATGTTTTAGCGTAAAAATCCAAAATACACCTTTTTTCTATTCAATTTCACCCGATCACAAATTCGTTTTATTACAGATTTCACGCCTCGTTGGGACTTAACGACCCGGGGAAACACTAAACTCCTTTGGTAAATTGTATTGTGTCCTTAAGCTGTTTGACTCTTGTTGACCATTTACTTGGTCAATATTAGTTGACCGTTTGGGGGCGATCAAATTTTGGCGCCGCTGCCGGGGAGGTGTGCTGCGTAGATCGAATTTGAAGAATCAGTGTTGTTGAATATACATCCATTGTATATTTACCATCCTTGTTCATATTCTCTTATTTTTATATATCGTATTTCAAGTTTCCATAAACAAATAAAATCCAAAAAGAATCTTCTTACCCTTTTCTAAGTTTCCATCACTCTAAAGGATTCTTAGACTCGTCTTAGTGCATGCGCACTCGTTCTTCTAGGTCATCAAGCCCTTTTCGTGAGCTTGTAAACATACCTCGAAGACGTCGTAGACGTTCTGCTCCATCAGTCGTACCCGAGATACGAACTGATCCCAAAACCCCTGTCATCATGGCAGAAGACCGTCCTATGAATGAGCTTCTCCAAGCTCCCACCGATGGGTACGGAGATGCCATTGTTGTTCCAGCCATCGTGGCTGAGAATTTTGAGCTTAAGACTGGGTTGATAAACCTGGTAACCCAGCGGCAATTCTATGGTTTTGACAGGGACGATCCTCAAGATCACATTAGATGGTTTAACAAAATCACATCCACCATCAAATGCAAAAATGTCCCTGAGGAATCAATCAAACTTCTTCTTTTCCCGTTTTCCATCGATGGGGTAGCCCGGATTTGGCTTGACAAACAACCCCCTCGATCGATAACAACATGGGAAGATTTGGTTCAGAAGTTCGTGAATGAATTCTTTCCTCCTTCTAAAACCACGTATCTCAAGAATGAAATCATGAAATTCTCTCAAAGGTTTGATGAACCATTTGGAGAGGCATGGGATCGTTTCAAAGAATTGCTCCGCAAATGTCCTCATCACGGTTTCATCAATTTGATGCAAATGGACACTTTCTACAATGGGTTAAACCCATCTGACTAAGATTCTCTTAATGCCTCAGCTGGAGGTAATTTTCTGAGCAAATCCACTAAGGAAGCCATTGCACTTATTGAAAATAAGTCAAAGGTCCGCACTGCACGAGCCAGACCATATAATTCTCAGGCTAGTGCTGGTCCTTCTACTTCATCTCCCGTGAGTCAGTCTAGTACTGATACTCAGCTTGCTGAACTCACGAAGGCTATTCAATCTTTGGTTTTCTCCACACAAAAGAAAGAGTCCGCTCCGCAAACTTCTCACACTGCTGAAATAAAAAAGGTAGAAGTTTGTGTTACTTGTGGTGGTCCTCACGCTTACTACAATTGTACTGCCACTGATGGCAATGCATTTGAAGTCAATGCTTTAGCCGGATCTTCCAATCAAGGAGGTAATCAATACCGTCCTCAAGTGGAACCAAACTACCGTGCTAGCAATCAACATGGACCACCCGGATTTCCTCCACCCAACAATCCAAATAGGATTAGTCCTAACCAGCAAAGAGGTCAAAACACGCAGAATCCATATCATGCCCCGAACAATCAATACCCACCCCAAAGGGGTAATCAAGGGTATTCAGCTCCTAATCACCAAGGACCTCTCCCAAATGAACTTGATAACTACATCAAGGTTAATGAGACCAAAATGATGGCAATGCAAAATCAAATCTCTAATTTGAAGAATGAATTCCAATCTTCAATACACAAGCAGAATACTGAGCTAAAGAATGAGCTTTCAAACAAAATTGATCATTCTCAAAGCGAAGTTAAGAATATGCTTGCCAGTCTCATGGACCATCTCAATCCACCTTCTACTTCGGGAGGTCTCCCAAGTAACACTGTTGTCAACCCAAGGGGTGAACTCAAAGCTGTCACTACACGTAGTGGTAAAGCTCATGATGGACTCAAGGTGACAAAGGACCCGGTACTTCCCTCTAACAATGGAAGTGCTAAATACGTCCAACCTTCGGTTATCCAAAATTCTACACCCACAATTGCTCCTCAACCGTCAAGAATAGATCCTACTCTTTCACGATTTACGGTTAAAAGTTTGTCAAACAAACTTAGTGAGCAAAGAACAGCCAGAGCTTATTCCAATATGCTCAATGCTGCTCCTATCAGTGTGCTTGATGACAGTGATGATGATGAAAATACCAATTTCATCAAAGCTATCACCACTCGTAGTGGTGCTGCTTATGAGGGACCCTCTGGTCCTATTCCTCCTCCATTGTATGAAATGGAAAAAGATACGGAGATTATAACGGACGAAGTGCAAATTCCAAGCCCACAAAGTACAACACAAGTCCATCCTCCGGGTGTCCCGAAAAAGAGATCCAAACCAGGAGTTGTCTTTGAATCTGTTGAGACTCCTGAAGTCATTGCCCCTAAATCCAAACCTTATATTCCTTACCCATCGCGCTTAAATGAGCAAAAGCTCCGTGAAAAGGCTAGTCAACAAAATGACAAATTCTTTCAAATCTTTAAAGAATTACATTTTGACATAAGTTTTGCGGATGCTATCATTCTGATGCCCAAGTTTGCATCAATAATCAAACACTTGTTAAGCAACAAGGAAAAACTGATTGAAATGGCTAAAACTCCATTAAATGAGAACTGCTCAACAGTTATCTTGAAAAAGCTTCCCGAGAAGATTGGAGATCCTGGAAAGTTTTTAATACCTTGTGTATTTCCGGGAATGGTTGAATGCTATGCCTTGGCCGATCTTGGTGCAAGCATCAACCTGATGCGTCATTCAGTGTGGAAGAAACTTTCTCTTCCGGCTCTCACTCCTACATGCATGACTCTTGAGCTTGCTGATCGTACCATATCTCTTCCTCGCGGCATTGCTGAGGATGTATTTATGAAAGTAGGAAAGTTCCATTTTCCAGCTGACTTTGTGGTAGTTGATTTCGATGCTGATCAAAAGGTTCCTCTCATTCTTGGAAGAGGATTCCTAAGAACGGGCCATGCTCTTATTGATGTATTTAAGCATGAGATCACATTGCGTGTGGGTAATGAAGCTGTTACCTTTAACCATGATCAAACATCGAGGTACTCCTCAAATTATGATTCTGAATTGGTTAACCGAATCGATGTCATTGATATTACTTCAAAGGAGTACTCTCAGGAAAGTGTTGGCTATTTTCATAATTTTGTGAGTGGGAATCCCACCACATCTTCTCAACTTATCATAGCCGACTCTTCCCCTTCTCTCACTCCGGTTGAGGGAAGTGATCCCTTTTGGGATGAAGTCGATGCTTTTCTTGCTCTAGATAGTTCACTTCCGCATGAGGTTGATGATAACTATCTTGATCCTGAGGGGGACATTCTTTTTCTAGAGAGTTTGTTAAACGAAGATTCATCTTCCCCTCTTCCACCAAAACAACTTCATAATAAGGAAATCAAGTCAGTTGAGAAAACTGATAAATTTCCTGAGATCAAGTTTAAGGACTTGCCTCCTCCACTTGCATATGCAATTCTTGAGGAGGAAGTTCTTGTCTTAATTGCTATTCAGATCTCTCTTCTTCCCTTCACCTACCCGTTGATTTCCCCTATCTTTCACTCATTCAGGAGTGAGGATATTACCTTTGACCCCGGCATTTTCCATCTAACATTGGTTTAAAGCCTGATATATCTCATCGGTGTGGATCTTTCATATACTTCAATGTTTATCTAGACATCTTGAATGAAAGTCCGATTGAGATGATCTCTTCCACTTACTTCCCCATGAACCAATGAATTCGGGGTCGAGTCAAGCTAGCGACTCGGTTAATAAAAACAGTAGTAAAACATGGGTTTTCACCCATGTCTCACCCAAGTGTGGGGGAGATGCCCCACATGTTGTATATATGTACGTTTCAAGTTAAAAAATAATAAAATAAAATAAAAAAATGTGTATATATAAAATAAAATAAAGGCTATTAGTATTACCTTTTTACGTTCTAAGTGTCGGCATAATAGCCGGTACTTTGAATATTGAGGGCAATATTCAGTTCTAAGTGTGGGGGGGGGGGGGAATTCTAGCGAATTTGATCATATGTACCATCTAGTACCCCCATTTTGGCCAAAATTTTAAAAAAAATTTCTCACTTAGAACGCAATAAATGGTTATCAGTCCACCATGTCTAACCCACATAAGGACTGGCTAATCCGAGAGCAAACGGCTCTAGGTAAAGATGTCTCAAATCCGTTTATGGCTTACAATTTGCCTAAAATTGTATGGTATTCAACTCCCCATATCCTTATAAGTTAAGAGTTGGCTAGTCCAGAAGCAAACGGCTTTTGGTAAAGACAAATCAAATCCGTTGACAGCTGATGGTTTGCTCAAAATCATTTGGTTATTAATGTACCAAAGTATCATACTAAAACATTGGCTACTCCAGAAGTAATGGCTTTTGGTAAAGAGACATAAAATCCATTAAATTTTCAAAAAAGATTGCTAGGGACTAGCAATAGTTTAGTGTGGGGGATTGATGAGTGTCTAAATACTCATCATTTTATTCCCATAAAAGACACAAAAATGACCAAAAACACTCAAATTATATTGCAGATATCCTTGTTTTTGTGTTTATATATGTGCAGGTACGAATATGAGAAAAAGACAAAAAGAAAGGCAAAATGGATAAAAACCGAGCACGAGATTGAAAAAAACACGCTTAAACGAGTCAACGATAATTTTATTTGAAGCATCGAAGCAATAGACAAAAATTAATGCCACTTATTATTATAATTCTCGACATATGAAGCAAGTCCGTGAGTTTGTAAAATATAAGTGGAGATTACTTTTTTGGCACATGAAGACTAGGTCCAACATACAAGGCCCAACTAAATGAAATATGATTTCATAAAGTGATCCACGTGAGAATGCAGCTACAAGAAGAAAACAAAAAGAAAAATATCTATATATATATAATATATATTTTATCTTTGCTTTGATAACAAGTTGGCAATGAAGACAAATCACCAAGATATTGAAATGGTGGATTGTGTGTGTACCTCACTCTCCTAAATTAATTCCACTTAGAGCGTGACCCTTTTGCTCCTCTTCCACGCGCTCCACTCTTGCAGCGTACGATTGATGCTCCATCCAATCAGAAGTTGCCACGTGTCATGGCTTTGAGAAAGTGACCGACTCACTTTGCTATAAATAGCACAAGATCAGTAGTTGTAGTAGTAGTTTTTTTTCAGTTAGTAGTTTTATTTTATTAGCAGTAGTTAATTTTTACTCAATCGTTTTTATTGCTTATCTTTATTACCTTGTCATTTAAATGCTTTCAGGATCTTATTACTCTTCGACAAATTGTAATAAACCTATTTACAGTACCAATTTCAATCTATCTTTATATTTCAATTTATGCTTAATCGTACCTTAATTTTCAAGTCATTTAAATATTGTGCCCTTTAGCTCAATTCAAACACAAAAAGAGATGCATGAGCTTGTTAAGCTCGGCTTATTTTCCAAATAAGCCTTGACACCTCTTAAGTTTGAGAGCACTTAAAATTTAGTTTGTCTGTTTATTTTTAGTTTTCTTTTGTTTAGTAATTATTCTAGTTTTAATACTAGTCCAATCTATTCTAGTTTTAATACTAGTCCGATCTATTCTAGTTTTAATACTAGTCCTAGTAATTTAACTTTATATATTATTGTTTATTTATTGTCATTTTTTAACGTAATGATTATTATCGTTGTTATTAGCATAGATTTTATTATGTACGAGTAGTTTTATATAAGTTTATTTAGAAATCGGTGGTTTCAACTTCATTAACAAATTTGCTTCATAACTCGCTTTTAATTTATATTCCCATGTTTTATCGTAAAAATCCAAAATACACCTTTTTTCTATTCAAATTCACCCGATCACAAATTCGTTTTATTACAGATTTCACGCCTCGTTGGGACTTAACGACCCGGGGAAACACTAAACTCCTTTGGTAAATTGTATTGTGTCCTTAAGCTGTTTGACTCTTGTTGACCATTTACTTGGTCAATATTAGTTGACCGTTTGGGATCGATCATTAACACTTTGAGAGTTTTGCATTTTCTGAAATACTCCCCCTTCACATGTGCTCATAAGTTTTTAAGGTAAATTTGCACATGTCGAGTGGAGATTGCACTTTTGAATTGATTGATTTTCAGTGAATATGACCGATTCGATACACGCTTACATCACTAGTTAGACTAGCTTGAAGTTATTACCCATCCTGGTCATATTCAAAGAAAATCTCTCGAAACGGTACACTCTACTCAGACAAGTGCTATTCGAGACATGCTTACATCACTGGATAAACTAGCTTGAAATTATTACCCGTCCAGGACAAGTCCTTTCGATTACTAACAGTTATGTTTCGTCAATTCATTGGTTATATCTGAGTCGAGCTCATGCGAGATTCCATACTTTTGTTACCATATTTTAATCACATTATTATTCTCCCCCTCAAAAATAGCATATTGATGTTGTTTTTGGAAAAACATTTTGATTAAAATATGCTTTTTGAGGTTTGTGGGAAGAATCTAACAAGAACTTTATGTTATGAAACAAAGATGATTTCAAGTACTCCCCCTCAACAAGTGAAATCACTTTTTTGAGGTTTTAAACACGAGAGGGAATACTTGTTCTTTTGAGCAGAATTTTGAAAAACTTATCAAAATTTTGATTAATTCTACTCAAAAGTAAGAAGCTTTCGCTCCTTATATGAGGATTGAGGCACTGAAGCGTACCTCAGGGTTCTTTCTTTACAGAGAATGGGTTATGCACTGTTATATGTACACAAGCCTTAGTCATGCATAAGCAATATTTAATGATGAAAACAAATGACATGTATACCAATGATTACTCAGGACGACAAAATGTAAGAATGTTTGGATCCTTAGCTATTCCCTCAACATAGCTTTCCAATCTCCTCATTTGAACCCGGTGCTTCACATCGTTTCATCTCCAAGTCATGTGTCGTAACCAACCTTGCTTACGCCTTTCTATATGGTTTTCAAGAATGTGATCAAGCTCAGACCTGACTTGTATCAAAGTTTCATCACTGAATTTGTGAATGTCTTCGTATCCCATGAACTTTGGTCTCCCAGATCTAATGCATACTACTCCAAATGGTCTTTTGATGAATGAATATGGCTTCATTTCTGCGATTCCCAGAAGTCTAAGATCAGGTTTGATGAGGTTGAGTTTCTTCTGGTAACTTTCAATACCTAGGTGAACATCTTCGACTCTTGTCTTTATTACAATTCTACGGATGTAAAGAAGTATGGAGTTGATGATGTCGTATTGAAGGCTGCCAGGGAGATGCTCGAGTTTTCCTTGTATCTTAAGCAAGTACATATCTTCAATATCGTTGAGATTCAAATGAGGATAGTCTGCTTTGTTGAACGAGTACTCTTTGTCATCTTGTCTTCGAACCATGATCTTTGTCAGAAAGTTGTATCCATATTTTGATTATGTTTCAGCACTCTTGATGGAAAGGATCTTGTGTCTGTAGTTTACCTTGTGTTTCGAGGTAAACGTCAGTTTCCATTTGTAGAACCATTTGTGTATCTCTAGCCAGTGAAAGAATCCTAGAACAGCTTCACCAATGAGCGGTAAGGGTTGAGAATAGTCACGAAACTTGAATGTGTCGGGTTCAGGTGAAGATCTTGCAACATCCCAACTAACATTCTCTGATAATGCTCTGGCAACTTGTTCAAGATTGTATTCAAATTCCAGTTGAGAAGTAATAGATGTCTTGAACTGTGAGAAACCTGCTTTTCAGATATTAACAATATCAGACAGTTGTAGTTTCTGGATCTTCATCACATGCTTAAGTTTCTTCTTGAAATCCACAACAGCCTTCTGCAGGAACTTCGTCTTCTAGAATGTCAGGATATGCATCAACCATTTCTTCAAACCAATCAAACTTCTCAGCAGATGGATCAATCCATTCAGGAACAGGTTGCATTGGTGCATCCGCAGGTGGTTCAGGAATAGCTTCAGCTTCGTTGTTGTGTGTGATGTCATCATGAGGTTCAGCATCATCAAATGTTCCAATATCTTGTGGTACTAGTTCTTCTTCGCCAGTATGTTGAATGTTGGATGATCGTAGTTTAGCAGTAGGTCCAGTCATTCGTGTACGTTTGTCTCTCGGCTTAGCTTGGTCATCTTTGTCAGAATCATCATGACGACGTTTGCTAGACTTGACCTTTTTTCATGGATCATCTTTCTTTTCAGCTTTCTTCACTAACTTGATCAATGCTTTGTGAACTTCACTTTCTTCTGGATCATTGACAATGGCTTCAAGCAATTGAACTTTGAGATCTGCGGTGGATGGCTTTGATGGTTTAGTTTGAATAGTAAGAGGTGTTGTTTGAATGTGATGAGCAACTATTCCATCAAGCTTTCACTTGACATATTCCTTCATAACAGATGGA
Source organism: Artemisia tridentata subsp. tridentata (assembly GCA_021014915.2). NCBI lineage: Eukaryota > Viridiplantae > Streptophyta > Magnoliopsida > Asterales > Asteraceae > Artemisia > Artemisia tridentata. Next base: position 387,252,927 of record CP139507.1, on the reverse strand, counting down.
AGTGTTTCTTGAAGGTGTTTGCCGATCTCTCTTGGTAAGTTGTTGTTGAAAAAATCTTCCATTGCTTGAGACACATCATACGTCTTGAACTCATCAATGTTTTGTTGCTGTGACTTGACTTGAGCTTGTAACGTGTTGAGCTGTTCCTGAAGAACTTGAAGTTGACTGGGTTCGGTTTGTTGAGGTATAGGTTTTGGTGAGGGAGGCTTGGTTTTGGAGTGTTGATCATGAGATGATGGTACAGAAGATGGTAGTATGGGTGGAGTAGGTATACGATTATCTCTTTCAGATTTTTCATCATCTTGATCATCATCATCTTTTTTATCGTCATCCTGATCATTAACATCGTCATTGTCTTCATCAGTTTCATCATCTTTTTCTTCATCTTCTTCATCGTCTTTCTTTTCATCATCAGTATCACCTTTATCAGATCCTGAGGGCGAGTGAATGTGTTGGTCTGATTCTTTTGATTCACCCTCAGATTCACTCACTGATGCACTTTTAGGATTAGACAAAGTGGCTTCCGTTTCATCATTAGTCTCAGTCAAGACTTCATCATCACAAACTTTTGACCCAGAACCTTCTCCTTTCTTCTTCATCTTGAATTTCTCAAGATCAGCCAAATATTTTGCTTTGTTTTCTTGTAGGGCTTTCCTGAATTGTGCTATTTCTTCTTTCTTTGTCTTAGGAGGTTATAAGGTATCATCGGGTTTGTCTTGAGTCATTGGTGATTTGCCTTTAACCAGATCTTCATCATGTTTTTCTTTCTTTATCTTCATGATGCGTTTTCTTTCTTCCCTTAAGTTTGTTTCCTCTTCTTCATCTTCAGTAGATTCATCTCGGAGCATTGGTTTCCATTTAGTTGCTCGAGAAACCTTCTTTGTTCTTGTTGTACCAGCTTTCATTCCACTTCCTCTACCTCTTCTAGTGCCAGTGGTTCCTTTCATAGTTATCCCCACCAATCCTTCATTTTCTGCTTCATCATATCTTTCATAAGCCTCTTTTTCCCTCACAATCTCTGTAATTAATGCATCCGGAATTTTGAGACCTTGTTTGGTGGTGTTTGTGGCATGAATTCTCACTCATGAAAAAACATGGTCCATTTGTTCAGAATGAGATTTTTCATTTGGGCGTTTGTCAATATCTTGTTCTCGGGCCATGAAGTGAGCAATGAGAAGCTTAGTGAATCTGGGGAATGGAATCTTGTAGCCTTTCTTTTTCCCAAATTGACGAGCTTGGTATACCATGTCAGTCCATATATACTTGGCGTAGTCAAGATGTGCTAAGTTGATGACTCCCCAGAAGAATTGCAGATGTTCAAGTCTGGGGTGCTGGTGACCTGTTTTCTTTCCTGTGATGCAGTGACTGAGGATAGTGTAAATTGTCAACCATGGTTGAGGAATATATATTCTGTCAACTTTGGAATGAGACGTAATTTCTTCAAATGAATCGTCATAGCCAAGGTGTTTCAAGGATTTGACAATATGTTCAAAGGATGGATCATCTAAGAACTGTGTGTATTTTCCAAAGACAGTTGGAGGAAGTCCAAGAACGTTACGAAGAAGATGAACATCGAACTTGATGACTTTGCTGTCCAGGGTGATTTTCATGGTTTTGGTGTCACGACTGATGATTAAAGAATGCGAGAACTGATTAAGATAGATTTCTGGAACCGTAGCGGATCTGGTCAACACATGTCTGCAGAAGTGTTTCTTCAGTATCTCCACCATGATTTGACAAGTAGGGTTGCATGGTAAGGTTTCCAAATCTACCCAATAATTGGATTCTCCTATCTTCCTTTCATCTCCTTCAGGTATCAACTCATTCCTTGCTATGGATGCTTGAGACATTGTGAACCTGAGAAGCACAAACACCAACAAAGAAACACAATAGAAATTGCATATTTGTGTTAGTGTAAGTCATTCAATACATGATCTATACTTAAGTGATATGATACACCATATAGAGGAATATGTATGAGGATCATAAATAATTAGTGCACAATCAACAAATAACCATATAAGAGCAAACACAATTTTTCTACTTTACACATTTCTGTATTTTGGAAAAATTTTACAAGTCTGAAAAATAAGCTTACTCGAAGAAAATTGTCTTACTCGAAGAAAGAAAGAAAAAACTTCCTTACTCGAAGGATTTAGTAAAATATTTGAAAAGAACATCCCTTAATTGGAGATTGCCATTTTCCTTACTCGAAAATTTTGAAACCTTCCTAACTCGGAGAAACTGGGATATAATCCTTACTCGAAAAAACTGCATGCTTGCTCAAGAGTTTAATAAAAAATCTTCTAAGTCGAAGAAGTTTTCCCTTACTCGAAGATTTGAAGAATAAAACTTCTAATTCGAAGAAATTTTTCTTACTCGAAGATTGTAAGAAAAAATTTCTAATTCGAAAATATTTTCCTTACTCGAAGGATTTTAAAAAATTCTCTAAGTAGGAGAAGTTAATCTCTTACTCGATGAATATCATAAAATTTTTTAAGTAAAGAAAATTTTCTTCTAACTCGAAGACATTCATCCCAAATATTACTAAGTAGAAGAAAAAACATTTTAAGTCGAAGACCTTCATGCTTACTCGAAGGATTTCATACTTAATCAAAATCAATAACAGACAGCTTCAAGGTCCATGAAAGCATCAAATACCTTCCTAAACTCATTCTAAACAAATCCTATTATCCAGAAATCTAAGCAAACAAACACATTGGTCACAAAAGATTATTATGCAACACGAAATTCTTCGACTTAGAGCATATGTTTATTTTACCATTCATTACTTAAGGCGCATGATTGAGGGACATATATAAACAAAACCAACTGCTCAAAACACAACTACAATACACCTATTAGTAGCAGCAATCTTTTCGACCTTTTAAACCTTAAAGCACTTAATTTTCATTCAATGATGTTTGAAATCACAATTAACAGGCAATAGAACAATCCTAAGCATGATGTTGAGCTAAAGTACTAATTTAATTAGACTAAAACCTATCACACAAGAAATGACCAAATTGATCCTATAAACCCTAATTCATCGTATGAGAGATTTAGCCACAGAAATGTTCCCATAAATTGGGCGAATGATTACAAAGAATATACGAATGTGTTAAACACTTACAATCGTGAATTCAAAGATGATCAAAAAAGTTTGGTCGAAGGTTGAAAATGGCGGCAATTAGGTCCGTTTTTAAGTTTTTTTGTTTTAAAAAGCTAACTTAGTTTGCTTATATAGGGAATAGTTTGTAGTTTTGTCAAGTTTAGTCCCTTAACCCGTATTTCCCATCAAGCGCAGTCCTTATGTTACAATATTTTGACAATTGACAACAACAGTCCTTGAGGTTTGTTGTTGTTATATCCTTAGTCCAAATGTTTGTTAACTTTTGTAATTTACATTTCTCCCCCTTAAACTAACAAATACTTTTAAAACTTTGTTTCAAACTTTTAGTTCAAGAGATCACGAAAATGTTGCACGATGAATTTTTTTTTATTTCTGATGAAGATTTTGAGAAGAGTGTGCGAAAGTCATGATAAATAAAAATTCTCCCGCTCAAAATATGTTCGTGATCAAAAAAATTGATTAAATGTGTATATCAAGAGCATATTTTGATTTGTTTTGAATTTTGCACACTGAAAAGAGATGATTTTTTTTAATAAAGAAAAGTAAAAATGAAAAATCATTTTGTGTTTTTGAATAAGATATTTACAAAAAAAGGTTTTGGTGTTTGACTTTCTTAGTTGTGTTTAAGAAAGTTGTTCAAATCATCTGGAGTCAAACACCGCATCCTAATTTGGTGAACTAATTCCACAAATCTTGCATGGGGCAAGGCTTTGGTGAATAAGTCCGCTAATTGGTATTCAGTACCCACAAAATATAATTCAATTGTACCATGTTCAACATGCTCTTTGATGAAATGATATCGAAGTGCGATATGTTTTGACTTCGAATGTTGAACCGTGTTGCATGAGATGGCAATGGCACTCTTAGAGTCACAGTACATGGGAATCTTATTGAAAATGTAACTGTAGTCCATCAGCTGTGATCAGCATCTAGCTTTGGGGATGATGCAGTCATAGGCGTGTTATAAGTATCACAACTTTTCATGCCATGTTTATTTAAAATCTCAAGAGCATACTTGGACTGATTTAGAAAAATACCACGGGGGGATTGATGAACTTGAAGTCCTAAGAAGAACGTAAGTTCACCCATCATGGACATTTCAAAATTTTGTTTCAAAATCTTGCAAAAGTAATTAAGTACTTTTTATGTGTTGAACCAAAAATGATGTCATCAACATAAATTTGAACAATTAAGATGTCCTCCGAGTGTCTTTGAATTAACAGTGTGGGATCAACTGATCCATTGGTAAAGTGATTAGCAAGTAATAATGCAGTCAATTTGTCGTACCATGCCCTCGGGGCTTGTTTAAGGCCGTAAAGGGCTTTCTTGAGTCTGTACACATGATTATGATGATTTGGATCGATGAAGCCCTCTGGTTGAGTAACATATACTTCTTCATGGAGTTGCCCATTCAGAAATGCAGTTTTCACGTCCATTTGATAAACGATGATATTCTTGTGGGTAGCATACGCCAGAAACATTCGGACAGCTTTAAGTCTAGCCACTAGTGCAAAGGATTCTTCAAAATCAATGCCTTCTTTTTGGCTGAAGCCTTTGGCAACCAGACGCGAGTTGTTACGAATTACTGTCCATCAGCATCAAGTTAGTTTTTCCAAATCCATTTAAGTCTGACAACATAGACTCCATCAGGTCTTTCTACCAATTCCCAGACTTCAAGACATTTGAATTGATTGAGTTCTTCTTGCATTGATTCAATCCAATTGTCATAAGTCATCGCTTCTTTAATGTTCTTTGGTTCAGCTTGACTAACGGTAAGAGCATAAATGCATGTTTCACCGTCCGTGTGAAGTCTTTTCGTGTCATGACTGGATTATCTGGATTACCAATCACATTTACTAAGGGATGATCTCTAGTCCATTTGTGTGTTGAATGGTAATGTTGAAAAAGAGTGTGCATATTAGACGGATCCAAGTTGCGTGTAGACGACTCTGCAATATCGGTAATGGTTGGAGCAGGAGCAAATGGATTAAAGAAGGCATTTCCGTCATAATCTGTAGGTGCGGGTACTTCTTGTTGCTGTAGATCTTCAGCTGCATTTTCAGTGTTGGAAGCGGTTTGTTCTGCTATTGATGGAGATTCAATTGAAGGTGCATCTGTAGCAATTGTTGTTGTTGTAGTATCAGGTGTATCAGGTATCGGATTATTATCAGGTTGTGCAGCGGAAATTGGTGATACATTTGGTGCACGACATGCAAAAGAATCATCAAATAGTGGAGCAAACAAGGTTTCCAATTCTTTACGTTAAGGGATAGTGGTGTAGCTGATTGATCTGGAAAATTTAGACGGTTGGTTGCGGGTCCTAAACTGTTTTACTTAGAAGCCATTTCTGTAAGCTCATCGAAATTAGCATGAATAGTCTCCTGAATTTCTCTAGTACGACGATTCCAGATTCAAAAACATTTGGAGTTCTCACAATATCCAATGAAGATACCAATGTCAGCTTTGGCTTTAAGTTTTCCAAAATCATCACAATCATTATTTGGGTAACAAAGGGCACCAAATACATGAAAGTAATTTATATTCGGTTTTCGGTTGTGAACAATCTCATAAGGAGTTTTGTGATGCCGTTTGGTGATCATGCAACGGTTTTGGGTATAACATGCAGTTGAGATAGCTTCTGCCCATAGGTAATCTGGTAATTGAGCATTGATTAACATCATTCTTGCAACTTCCACTAACTTCCTGTTGTATCTTTCAACAACTCCATTCTGTTCTGGACTTCTTGCGATGGATGTTTGATGTTCAATTCCCACTTTCTCAAAATAAGCTCGAAGAGTTTGATTTTTGAATTCAGTTCCATTGTCTGTTCTAACTTTTCTGACCGTATTACGAAGCTGAACTTGAATTTTTGTGAGAAAGATGATGATCATTGAAGGAGCTTGATCTTTGCTTCGGAGAAAGTAGACCCAAGTCCATCTGGAGTAGTCATCGACAATTACCAAAATGTAGCGTTTACCGTTTATCGTTTGAACACGCATAGGGCCACACAAATCCATATGAAGTAGTTGAAGAACGTGATCTGTACTATGTTCTGTTTTTGAAGGGAAATGTGCACGAGTACTTTTTCCTTGTTCACAAGCTGGACATAAGTGATCTTTTGAATATCGAAACCGTGGAAGACCATCGACTAGTTTGTGACGTGCAAGTTCAGTCATGATTTTGAAATTCAGATAAGATAGTCGTGTTGATATAAATAATGCCTAAAAACATTATTAATACTTCTTGATATCTCTATGTTTTGATAATCACAAAATGTAAACTCATTAAACATAAGCTTATTAAATAAACAAGTATTTAGTTGTAAATATTCATTTCTATAACTCAATCACTTAAGGTATGAATAAACAAATGTCTAATGCATTATATGATCAAATGAACATTTTCTTAATCACTTGATTTTTTATAAAATGACACAAACATTTTAGATCTTTTAGAAAATCATTTTTGGTATTAAATAAAAATGTTTAATCTATTATAAATTTATGAATTCAAATTTTCAACCAAAAATGGCAAAAATGTTCCAGAAAAACCTTCCCCACAAAAAGACAAAACTGGGCAACGTTCGGGTAGGGCGGCCCCCTTAATTTTACTAGGCGGCCCCCTTAATTTTAAGGGGACCGGCCGTATATTTGTTAGATAGGTGTGAGCATAATTGCTTAGGCTAGATTAGTGTGTAAGTAGTGAAGTTGTGAAGAAGTTAAGGTGTGTAAGTAGTGAAGGTGTAAAGAAGTAGAAGAGTACATAAGTAGTGCTAGGTTGTGAAGTAGTTGTGAAGCCGGTGTGAAGAAGTTGTGAAGAAGTCGTGAAGAAGTTGTGAAGAAGTCGTGAAGCCGTTGTGAATAAGTTGTGAAGAAGTTGTGAAGAAGTCGTGAAGAAGTTGTGAAGAAGTCGTGAAGCCGTTGTGAATAAGTTGTGAAGAAGTTGTGTAGAAGTTGTGAGATTGGTTCTAGCTACGATTAGAACTCGACATTTAGCTTTGTGTCGTTAAACCGGTGTAAGCGAAAGTTGTGTAAGGTTTTCTCCGCCATAAGGGAGCTTGTTGACATAGTGAAGAAAACTCTCGAGTTGGGTGCTCGGGGAGTGGAGTAGGGCAAGGAAGGTGTCCTTGTAGCCGAACCACTATAAATCTTTTGTCTCGCGGTTAGATCTTTCCATCTCTATCTTTCTTTTCATTTCATTACTTTACTTGCATTGTTTATTTAGATTTACTTATATTTGTTCATATTGTTCAAGAGTTGAGTTCACATAAATTCGAATCTAAACTTTTAAAAATAAACAAAGTTTTCATAATAAAATTAAAAATGCGTAAAAAATATTCAACCCCCCTTCTAGTTTTCCACAATTGGTATCAAGAGCCACGTCAAACAAGATTTTTAAAATAAACTGTATTTTAAAACTTGAATCGATCTATGGAATCGGAAAAATATTTAGAAGGGCAATCTATGCAAAGACCACCGCTATTTGAAAGTAATGGTTTTCTTTATTGGAAAAATAGATTCGAAACTTATGTGAAATCAAAAGATCTTGATCTTTGGCATGTTATTACCTATGGTAATTTTCCCCCTATTCAAAATAATCCTTTAACTAAAAGAGATGAAATTGTACATTTTGAAAAACAAAATGATGATTTGAAAAAGAAACTAGCTAAAAATAATGAGGCAAAAATGGTTATTTATAATGCGTTACCACGTAAAGAATACGAAAGGATCTTTATGTGTGAAACCGCAAAAGAAATTTGGAACTCCTTACTAATAACTCACCAAGGTAATAGTCAAGTCAAATATAATAAAATAGATCTTCTTGTTCAATAATATGAACAATTTACGATTCCGGAAAAGGAATCAATAGATAATATTTTTGCTAGGTTTAACACTATCATCACAAGTTTAAAAGCACTTGATGAGAATTTTTCTAGTAAGAATTTTGTTAGGAAATTTCTTAGGGCTCTTCATCCAAAATGGCGGGCTAAGGTTACGGCGATTGAAGAATCAAAGAACTTGTCAACTCTTCAACTTGACGAGTTGATCGGCAACTTGAAAGTTGTAACCACTCGTAAAATTTCCTATTTACTTTACAGAATTATTATCCTTTTTTCCACGGGTAATTTTTTTTTATTTGAATGTATCTCTCATCTTATGTGACGTAGATCACATCATTGATAAACGTGCTCCCACACAGACCTGCCTAACAAACCTAATGTTTATTACATAAACATCATTATATGAAAATATTACAAAATACCATTTACCATTTTACGATAATTCCTTAACAAACGTATACACAAAACATTCACTATCTATATAGAGTTTCTAGGAAACCCTAAAATCATCACAATACCAAATATGAACAACTAAATCTCAGAACATAAAAATACAACTCATCTGAGTTAATCACCAAAGCACCAGAAACCCTAATTCTATTTTTGTTCCCGATAAAACCCTAATTTCACATAACTGTGATTTTATGTATTCCTTTCACAAACCCTAAATTATTTATATAATATTTTTACAAAATATTAAATGTACAAGTTATTTAACCAATATACAAGTCCTTTATGCATAAAATCATTTATTTACAAAATCATTATTAAAATCCTATTTATAGTTATTTTTTTTTAAAAGCAAAAAGTACAACCCATTTATGCATAATTTTTATAAGTTATTTTTCCTAAATTCCTTAAATATTTTTACAAGTCTTTTAACACAGTACAAGTGCCTAATGCACAAAAACTATAAATCCTATTTATTTACCCTTTTAACTTAATAAAATTTAACAAATAAATTATATAATTTACTAAACTATTAAAAACATATTTTTCACATATTCTAAAATTTAGTACAACTCTACTAAGCATGATTTACAACTCCTCAAAGCATAAATTATTTTTCTCTCTATTTATGTATAATTCGGTTCATGAATAACAACTTAAATAATTTTCTAAATACATAAACTCTTGAACTAGCCTAACCAATATTCTTAAACCCTAGTTACAACTCACTAAAGCTCATTGTACTACCCTCCTAAGAATCATTCGCCCCTCCTCTCCAAAATTTGGTTCGATCCCAACTTAAAAACCTAACTAAGTTACTACTAAATAATATCTACATACAATACATTGTACCTAGCCTAAACACACTTGTATGCCCTCTCCTCTCTTCTCTTCACTAAACCTATACACTTGTCCTACTTCATATGCAAGAACCCTCACCATTGGTAGTTTAAACCCATGAACCATAGCCGGCCACATCATCTCCTTTCCATCTTCCCCCTCCTCCTATCCAAGTGGCATATCTCCCAAATTCTGTCAGCCCTTGTCTCCATACTTTGTCTCCTTATTACCGTCTATAAACCCTAACTTTCCTTTCCTATAAATAAACAACACAACCTCACTTTTAAACACACATCTATTCGAACCCAACACAAACCAACATCCATCCCATTTCTTTACTGAACACAACCTCAACATACACTTGTAATAAAGTTCTAAGAAGCCTAGAAGAGGAGGAATCCATTGTGCTCAAGAAACCAACCTATCCGAATCATAAAACCCTAGTCGAACCCTATACTAAGTAAGTTCTATCAACCTATTTTAATTCAGCTTTTATTTATGTCATATACTTAAAAACACTATATAAACATCACTTAGTAATCACTAGAATAAAACATAGTCAAAAACATTAATTATTCTTGTTTTCCTTTTCTCTGTCTGTTCGATCAGAACCTTAACACACCCATAGTATTCGAATTTTTGTTTAAACAAATCAAATATATGTTAAATATGCTAAAACATATCAAACAATATCATATCTTAGATAAAAAGTTGGTTAATAATATTTTAAAAACTAAAAATCCCAATCGGGCTAAGTTACTGTGATTTTGTCGAGTAAAAATCAACCCCACAGCCCAACTTTTGACCTAAAAACCAACCCTCTAACGATCCCCATAATTTCTGATTTTCGGTATGTCTAGAGTTCACCTAACAAGCTTAATTTAGGTGAAAGAATCAAGTCAAATGGTTAATCAAGCTAGAAGATATCGAGTCTTGAATTTTGCTCCATATCGCTAAATATAATACCTTGGTTATCAGATATTATTTTTCAATAATAGTCGACCAACAGTCCTACTTTGAACCAAGTTTTCGACCCTTATTTGATCTCTATAAATTTTGAATTTTTGGCATAGTAAATTTCATATAGTGAACTTAATTTAGAAAGAAAAAGTTTGAAAAACCATCGAGTGGTTTAAAAGATATTCGCGACCAAAGGTTGGTCTATCGCTAGTTTAAAAACCAATTTCCAGTTTTGAATTAAAACTTGTTCGACTAACTAACTTTTGAACTATTTTTCGAACACCAAATGATTGTCACAAATTATGAACTTTGGCTTATTTTAAAGACGACCTAGCTGTCTTTTTATAGAAACCAAGAACACGAAAAATCATCTAGTACACGTTAAGAATTTCAAATCCAAAACTCTAGCTAAAATCATTTATTTCATGTGTTTTGTTTTTAAAGTAATAAAAGTTTTTTTGGGTTAATTTTGTAAATATTTATTATCAAGGGTCATTTTTGCAAATAAAAAATGAACAGGGTAGAAAATGTTATTTTCCAAACTAAAGGATAGAAAACTGTTATTTTCCAAAAGTTCAGGGTATAAACTGTCATTTGGCCAAACCTTAGGGATTAAAGTGTAACTTTTCCTAACTAATAATTTTATCATTCTATTTTCATTTTCCGATCTAATACTAACGTGAAACGTATATTTTATTAACAAAAGAACGAAAGATATATATTTAACGAACAAACCAAACCGAAACTTACAGATAAAAGATAAGATAAAATCTTACTTTTGAAACTACATATTGGCTCAATTAAGCATTTAACCATTAACCAAAGTATTACAGAACGAAACGAAATAAACATATAATCATCAGAAATGATTACTAAATATTGGCGTAACAACCCAGGTTACTTGTCCGGAGACGTTTATCAACTTTCTGTCACTTTGTTTTCCATCCAGATTGATAAGGTGAGTTCATAACCCCTACTTTTATATGTTTTGAAGGAATTTTTGGGGGAGATACATGCTCATAACATTTACAAACATTGTTTGCTTTATATGATTTATGAATCACTAATGGACTTTTTCCCATATTAAACACAAGTAATTTCCCAACGTTACTCTTATTTTATTGCCTTAATCTAAGTTTAATTAAGCCAAAAGTCCTCCCATCATGAACCTCTAATCACCCGTAATTTAGGGTGAGCGCGAATATTGTGGATAGATCTATTGGGCTGACAACCCCTTTGCGTTACCGTAACGTAACCCAAAGCATTATATTTGAGATGAATAAAGAGATGTGGCTATCTCCTACCCGGGGGCAAGGTTACCTACATTTAATTATGGGGTAATTATTACATCACTAGCTCATGACTGTTGATGTTCTGTTAATGTTTTGCGTTTCATGAGACTTAGTGCAATAAAATACATCTTTCCCTAATAATAATTGTATGTATGGCAATTATTACATTTAATCTTGTGTTTAAATGATTTCCAACTGAACTGAACAACGTATTTCTGAATAGCTGGACAAACGTATTTCTGAACAACTGAACAACGTAATTCTAATAACTGGACCAACGTATTTTTGAATAATTGAACAACGTATTTTTGACAACAGAAACTGGCTTATTTCTGAATAACTGGAACCAACATATTTCTGAATAAATGAAACGGATTATTTTCATTTACGAAACTTTATGAATTCACTCAACCTTTGTGTTGACGTTTTAGCATGTATTCTCAGGTTATTGGAAGCATGGATTGGCACGAGATTGGCCATGGACTGTTTATGTTATCATTCAATAAATAACGTATTTTATTAATGTATTTTGGAAACTCCTGCTGGGACCTGCATATTGTAACTCTGATATAAATGAATGATAACAATTTTATCTAAAACGTCTCATTTTCGAGTCGTTTTCTATCATCATGACTGTGAACTGTTTAGTAACCCCCCAACTTATATTTCCGCTGCGAACATCGAAAACGGGGGTGTTACAGAGTGGTATCAGAGCTCATGGTTATAGAGAACCAAGTGTTTTTAAACATTGGACTATAACCGCGTTTTCAAAAATAAACAAAACCTACACCATAAAGTCCTACGCCCTCCGTGCCAGGTATGTTTCAATATTTAGAACATCCTTTATTGTGATTATTTGGCATTAATAATCCGTCTATCTGATAACTATTTGATTTGCTTTATTTGCAAATATTAGAATTGCTTATTTTCATTTTTACGGGTTACTACAGTATCATGTCCCCCGAAACTCCCGAACTTAACGAAACAGATTTCCGTACTATATATACACCACCTACCGACTCCCGTAGGCAATCCCCATCTGATGAAAAGTTTATTGGTTGCCCAACAACATATGAGGTTGGACAAAACTCACGCCAAGAAACAATTCAGAAAGATGATTAATCGAATCCTCTAGGACCTAATACTCCCGAAACCCCAATTCTAAACTTCCCAGATGCTATATCTACGCCTAATTCCCCTGAACCTAAAGATCCCATGTGGACTCTTCTTTATGAACACGCCAGTATACTCGACAATCACGCTAAACATTTGGAAGAGTTACCACATTTACGTTTCGAATGGTACGACCGTAACTTTGACACTCTGTTTAGAAGGACCGATGCCGAAAGAAGAACGATGTTCGACTTGGAAGCAAGTGTTGAACGAATGAACAATACGCACGAACATAAGTATAAAAGCCTAGATTATAGGATCCATCAAGTAAGGAAGGAAAACAGTCAACTACGTGGTAGAGTGGAAGAGATTGAGAGAACCCTATGGATGGCCAGAGAGACGGCAATCTGCCAGGGTCAGAAGATTTTCACTTTGGAAGCTATGCTGGACAGTCAGATAAAGGTGAACACGGAATTTCAGGAGCGTTTCTTGGAAATGGAAATTTCACAACTACAACTTGAGAATGAAGTTAAGCTTTTACGTCAAGGACGTGGCTGATCTTAAACTCATGTGTAACAACGTTGTGTTTACTTTACCAAATAGTATTTGGTTAAGTATTTCCTGTATTTTCCAATAAACCTGAAATCTTCAGAGTTTGTAATCAATCAATAAATTTATAACAATTATCCTTTTGTTATATATATTATTACTGAGAATAAATTCTTTTCTATCATGTCTTACAATAATGATGTGCATATATGTAATGACTTCCCCTAAACTCTTATCCTTTGTTTGTTATCCTTAATAAACAAATGATTTCGAACTAAACTATACCTAGAGCCCAATAAGTGTCACTTACCTAGATAACTAAACATAGAGCCCATTAAGCAATAAAAGTATTTTGAGGACTAAACCCTTATGATAAAGATCCTAAACCTACTACCTACAATATTAATAAAAGACCTTGTATTAATTGTTTTTGTAAAAACAATTGATCAAGTTATTAATATCATGCTATTCTCATCCAGACATATCATAACCATAGAACCCCATAAGATAAAATTTCGGAAGAGAACCTTGATGAATGAAGAGAAAGTTGCTGAAATCTAAGAGAATTAGTTAACTCCTTAGCAGTTATACCGAGAATTAATCATTTATCTACGATATTTAACCAAACATACCCGGAAGAAAGTCAGAATGAAAAATACTATGCCAATGTCAACCACGCCAATGACTCCCGAAGTTATCCAGAAGTTGGTGATCAACCTCATTACAGCAGTATTCGAAGTAACTATAACGGCTCGCTTAGGAAGCAATAAGAATGCTATGGGAAAGAAGAAGATGAAGGTGTCTTGTACCCCTAAAAGTTTTACGGGTTGTAGACCAATTCATAACAAAAGCTCAGAAGGAACAACTAAACCTACCATTACCCATACCCTAGGAATTGAACGAAATAACCAAAAGCGAAAACATCATGAGATAGAAACCACTATCCCAACTCACTACCCCGCCTGTTATCACGAACATCTTATTCATGAAGCTGTTTATCGTGGAAAACGACCACTATGTCAACGATGTAAGTTACGTCATTATGGAAATTGTTCTATCAAGTGTGGAAGATACAAGGAAATAGGACATCAGACCAGAAACTGTAAGACAATAAGAGCAAAACTACGAACCGTGACTTGTTATGGATGTAACGGAAAAGGACATTATAAGAATCAATGCCCGAACTTCAATCCCAACTGGAAGACTAAGACTGGTTCGGAAGAAAACTAGAACTTATTAAGGAATCTCATCTATGTCCTAGTATGACCTTTAAGTTTGATATCTCTGAAGTAATGAATAAATTGAGGTTTAGAACTCTTTAAGTTGTATTTTCCTTTTAGAACAACTTTAGTTACGATGGATGTAATCTAAATAAATTATCTTTCTACCTTATGAAATCTCTATCTCGTAACAATTCTTTCATAATCTTAATCTGCGTTTAGTTTCGATATCTATTCTATTCCTCCATACTCCATACCTAGTGGAATCTCAGACAAACTCTAAGATTTATTTTAAGGTTATCCCATTGATACCTTAGGAAACCTTAACCCATCACCGTAGAGTAGACTAAAATTTTCCTATGCTTTTCAAAATTATTTATGAATCTATTTTACAGAAATAAAACGTTTAACACCATCAAAACTTTTTGAAGAAAAAAAAAAGAATAAATATCACAGAGACTGAACAAAACATTACATCATTTGGTCCTCAATTATACATAACCTGATCAACTATGTATAATTTAGGAAGAATCATGTAGTGAATTGGAACAGTTATATTTTCAGATTTTCTACTACCAATTTTCATTCAAAAGCAAATTATTGAAACAAAACAAATTGTTTATAAATTGATACAACAAAAGTCTACATCTACTACCCATCCTTTCTAAGATAGGAATTTGACAACATTATGGATAGAAAAGCCCTAAGATTTATTCATAACCTCGGAAGTTCATACATAGTGAAATGATTAAGAATGGAAATACTAAAGTTACAATGATTACAAGATAAGGAATAGATTCTTCGAAAGGTTGAACCGTCATGAATATGAGGATAGCCACCAACAACACAATAGCTAGAGCCACGACAGGATGAACGACCTTGATTATCCTACAGGAATAAAAACTAGGCATAAGAATAAATAAGAAATTTTCGGAAGATTACTTAGAAAAACAAACCTTACCCCCATATCTTGTCGACTCCGATAGCAAAGACCACGATAGGCATAACGATTGCTAGAACGCAAACTAGGAAAGCATGATCTTCGCTGGGGACGTAAGCCAAATAAGAAACTGCAAGGACCACGTAGACAATCGCTAAGAATGTGACAAGGTGCGGCATTTTGAGGTTTTTAGAAAGGAAATTTGTGATGAAAGAATGAGGATTAGAAATGAGGTATTTATAGGTGAAAATTTAGCCGTTATTTCGAACGTTGGAATCACTATTCATCCACTTTAAATCTGACCGTTGCACAGTGACTCATCAGGTGGCAAAACATTCAAATTTAGTTCATCCAGTAGAGATGAAACTGACCAAACCTCGATCCTTAGGTATTAAACGGAGAACCAAGGATTATCAGTGAAACGACATTATCCGAAATCAGACCCAAGAATAAGATAATATTTTAAGTAATATTATTTTTAACTTGAGGCATTTTAAGCATATCAAACTCTTATCCCAACCAAATCGTTGTGCGATTTTCCTTTATCGCATTCCCTATCGAAACAGGTCAGAAATCTGAACCTAGCTATCCCTATACATCATTTTTCCCAACTTTCCAACCAACATAGGCCGAATCTCGGGACGAGATTCCCTTCAACGGGGGGATACTGTAACCACTCGTAAAATTTCCTATTTACTTTACAGAATTATTATCCTTTTTCCACAGGTAATTTTTTTTTATTTGAATGTATCTCTCATCTTATGTGACGTAGATCACATCATTGATAAACGTGCTCCCACACAGACCTGCCTAACAAACCTAATGTTTATTACATAAACATCATTATATGAAAACATTACAAAATACCATTTACCATTTTACGATAATTCCTTAACAAACGTATACACAAAACATTCACTATCTATATAGAGTTTCTAGGAAACCCTAAAATCATCACAATACCAAATATGAACAACTAAATCTCAGAACATAAAAATACAACTCATCTGAGTTAATCACCAAAGCACCAGAAACCCTAATTCTATTTTTGTTCCCGATAAAACCCTAATTTCACATAACTGTGATTTTATGTATTCCTTTCACAAACCCTAAATTATTTATATAATATTTTTACAAAATATTAAATGTACAAGTTATTTAACCAATATACAAGTCCTTTATGCATAAAATCATTTATTTACAAAATCTTTATTAAAATCCTATTTATAGTTATTTTTTTAAAAGCATAAAGTACAAACCATTTATGCATAATTTTTATAAGTTATTTTTCCAAAATTCCTTAAATATTTTTACAAGTCTTTTAACATAAAGTACAAGTGCCTAATGCACAAAAACTATAAATCCTATTTATTTACCCTTTTAACTTAATAAAATTTAACAAATAAATTATATAATTTACTAAACTATTAAAAACATATTTTTCACATATTCTAAAATTTAGTACAACTCTACTAAGCATGATTTACAACTCCTCAAAGCATAAATTATTTTTCTCTCTATTTATGTATAATTCGGTTCATGAATAACAACTTAAATAATTTTCTAAATACATAAACTCTTGAACTAGCCTAACCAATATTCCTAAACCCTAGTTACAACTCACTAAAGCTCATTGTACTACCCTCCTAAGAATCATTCGCCCCTCCTCTCCAAAATTTGGTTCGATCCCAACTTAAAAACCTAACTAAGTTACTACTAAATAATATCTACATACAATACATTGTACCTAGCCTAAACACACTTGTATGCCCTCTCCTCTCTTCTCTTCACTAAACCTATACACTTTTCCTACTTCATATGCAAGAACCCTCACCATTGGTAGTTTAAACCCATGAACCATAGCCGGCCACATCATCTCCTTTCCATCTTCCCCCTCCTCCTATCCAAGTGGCATATCTCCCAAATTCTGTCAGCCCTTGTCTCCATACTTTGTCTCCTTATTACCTTCTACAAACCCTAACTTTCCTTTCCTATAAATAAACAACACAACCTCACTTTTAAACACACATCTATTCGAACCCAACACAAACCAACATCCATCCCATTTCTTTACTGAACACAACCTCAACATACACTTGTAATAAAGTTCTAAGAAGCCTAGAAGAGGAGGAATCCATTGTGCTCAAGAAACCAACCTATCCGAATCATAAAACCCTAGTCGAACCCTATACTAAGTAAGTTCTATCAACCTATTTTAATTCAGCTTTTATTTATGTCATATACTTAAAAACACTATATAAACATCACTTAATAATCACTAGAATAAAACATAGTCAAAAACATCAATTGTTCTTGTTTTCCTTTTCTCTGTCTGTTCGATCAGAACCTTAACACACCCGTAGTATTCGAATTTTTGTTTAAACAAATCAAATATATGTTAAATATGCTAAAACATATCAAACAATATCATATCTTATGTAAAAAGTTGGTTAATAATATTTTAAAAACTAAAAATCCCAATCGGGCTAAGTTACTGTGATTTTGTCGAGTAAAAATCAACCCCACAGCCCAACTTTTGACCTCAAAACCAACCCTCTAACGATCCCCATAATTTCTGATTTTCGGTATGTCTAGAGTTCACCTAACAAGCTTAATTTAGGTGAAAGAATCAAGTCAAATGGTTAATCAAGCTAGAAGATATCGAGTCTCGAATTTTGCTCCATATCGCTAAATATAGTACCTTGGTTATCAGATATTATTTTTCAATAATAGTCGACCAACAGTCCTACTTTGAACCAAGTTTTCGACCCTTATTTGATCTCTATAAATTTTGAATTTTTGGCATACTAAAGTTCATATAGTGAACTTAATTTAGAAAGAAAAAGTTTGAAAAACCATCGAGTGGTTTAAAAGATATTCGCGTCCAAAGGTTGGTCTATCGCTAGTTTAAAAACCAATTTCCAGTTTTGAATTAAAACTTGTTCGACTAACTAACTTTTGAACTATCAATGA
Source organism: Artemisia tridentata subsp. tridentata (assembly GCA_021014915.2). Classification (NCBI taxonomy): domain Eukaryota; kingdom Viridiplantae; phylum Streptophyta; class Magnoliopsida; order Asterales; family Asteraceae; genus Artemisia; species Artemisia tridentata. The sequence continues at coordinate 387,234,617 of CP139507.1, read as the reverse complement.
TGAGTTGGTCCAGTGGTAGAATCTTGGCTTGGTGACCGTGAGGTCTCAAGTTCAAACCCCACTCAGGCCATCTTTGAGATATTAGGAAGTCCCTCTATGAGGGCTTGGCTTGGGAATACTCAGGTCAAGTCTGAGGGGGCAGGGTTTACCCCTATTAATCGTCGTGCCTTCGGGCGGATTAGTAGGGGGTTCTCCCCCCATCGGGTATTTGAACAAGGCTTTCCACTTCGAGGGAGCTCTCTAGCGCGGGCCCGGTTAAGACAACGTATGCTAGACCTCCCGCTGTCGAATCACGACACGAAGTTTCAAAGAAATTCACCTTTCAAAAAAAAAAAAAAAAAAAAAAAAAAAAAAAAAAAAACTAACTTTTGAACTATTTTTCGAACACCAAATGATTGTCACAAATTATGAAATTTGGCTTATTTTAAAGACGACCTAGCTGTCTTTTTATAGAAACCAAGAACACGAAAAATCATCTAGTACACGTTAAGAATTTCGAATCCAAAACTCTAGCTAAAATCATTTATTTCATGTGTTTTGTTTTTAAAGTAATAAAAGTTTATTTTGGGCTAATTTTGTCAATATTTATTATCAAGGGTCATTTTTGCAAATAACAAATGAACAGGGTAGAAAATGTTATTTTCCAAAAGTTCAGGGTATAAACTGTCATTTGGCCAAACCTTAGGGATTAAAGTGTAACTTTTCCTAACTAATAATTTTATCATTCTATTTTCATTTTCCGATTTAATACTAACGTGAAACATTTATTTTATTAACGAATAAACAAAAGATATATATTTAACGAATAAACCAAACCGAAACTTACAGATAAAAGATAAGATAAAATCTTACTTTTGAAACTACATATTGGCTCAATTAAGCATTTAACCATTAACCAAAGTATTACAGAACGAAACGAAATAAACATATAATCATCAGAAATGATTACTAAATATTGGCATAACAACCCAGGTTACTTGTCCGGAGACGTTTATCAACTTTCTGTCACTTTGTTTTCCATCCAGATTGCTAAGGTGAGTTCATAACCCCTACTTTTATATGTTTTGAAGGAATTTTTGGGGGAGATACATGCTCATAACATTTACAAACATTGTTTGCTTTATATGATTTATGAATCACTAATGGACTTTTTCCCATATTAAACACAAGTAATTTCCCAACGTTACTCTTATTTTATTTCCTTAAGCTAAGTTTAATTAAGCCAAAAGTCCTCCCATCATGAACCTCTAATCACCCGTAACTTAGGGTGAGCGCGAATATTATGGATAGATCTATTGGGCTGACAACCCCTTTGCGTTACCGTAACGTAACCCAAAGCATTATATTTGAGATGAATAAAGAGATGTGGCCATCTCCTACGCGGGGGCAAGGTTACCTACATTTAATTATGGGGTAATTATTACATCATTAGCTCATGACTGTTGATGTTCTGTTAATGTTTTGCGTTTCATGAGACTTAGTGCAAAAAAATACATCTTTCCCTAATAATAATTGTATGTATGGCAATTATTACATTTAATCTTGTGTTTAAATGATTTCCAACTGAACTGAACAACGTATTTCTGAATAGCTGGACAAACGTATTTCTGAACAACTGAACAACGTAATTCTAATAACTGGACCAACGTATTTCTGAATAATTGAACAACGTATTTTTGACAACAGAAACTGGCTTATTTCTGAATAACTGGAACCAACATATTTCTGAATAAATGAAACGGATTATTTTCATTTACGAAACTTTATGAATTCACTCAACCTTTGTGTTGACGTTTTAGCATGTATTCTCAGGTTATTGGAAGCATGGATTGGCACGGGATTGGCCATGGACTGTTTATGTTATCATTCAATAAATAACATATTTTATTAATGTATTTTGGAAACTCCTGCTGGACCTGCATATTGTAACTCTGATATAAATGAATGATAACAATTTTATCTAAAACGTCTCATTTTTTAGTTGTTTTCTATCATCATGACTGTGAACTGTTTAGTAACCCCCCAACTTATATTTCCGCTGCGAATATCGAAAACGGGGGTGTTACAAAAATCTACGAAGCAATAATAAAGAAAGACTCCGAGATGGTCAAAGAAAAAAGAGAGGAAATCAAGTTAATTGCATTGAAAGCTAGGAAGGAATCTAGTGAAGAGGATAGCTCAACCTCCGAAAGTGATAACGAAGAATATGCAATGGCCGTAAGAGAGTTCAAGAAATTTCTAAAGAGACAAGGAAGATTCACAAGACAACCACGAGATGAAAGAAGATCGCTTCAATGAAATAGGAATGATAACTACGGGAAAAGAAAGTGCTTTAGATGTGGAAGCTCAAACCATCTCATTGGCAAATGTCCAAAGCCACAGGGTTATGATTACCAAAGCGCCTTTGTTAGTGGAGCATGGAGTGATAGCGACAAAGACGAAGCGGACAAAGCAAACGACGAAAAATGTCTTATGGCAAAGACATCAAATGAGGTACTTTCCGAAACCGAATACTTTAGTGACAAAAATCAATCATTAGACGAAAAAGACCTAGATAATGAATATAATAGGTTATGCAAATTAGGTCAAAAAGTCATGGCTAAAAATAAATCACTAAAACATATTAATAATCGATTAGAAAATGAAGTACTCGAATTAAAAATTAAACTACAACATTTAGAAAAAGGAAAAGAAGTTTTTATAGAATGTAAAACATGTCTAGAGGTCAAAAATGAAAACGAAAAACTTAAAGATGAAATTTCCAAACTTGACAAGTTTAAAAATAGTAGTAACTCACTTAAGAAAATAATAAGTGTTCAAGGAACTTCGGGAGATAAAACCGGTCTAGGATTCAACTCAAATAATGTTTCAACTAGTGAAAATAAAAATGTAAAGTTTGAATGTCAATCTAGTAAACAAAAACCATTAGAGTCAAAACCTAAGTATATACTTATAAAAGATAGAAAAATACCTATTGCGAGTGATGAGGAAGTAAAAAGTTTTTATAAACCATCATTAAAAGCCAAAACCGGATTTTCTAAACCGAAATTAAGATCTAAAACTCCACCTCCAAATAGACCAAATAATCCTCATCCTCGGTCTAAAACCCCTCAACCTAGAAGAAATCAAGGTAGACAAAACTTTCCTAATAATAATAATCACCCAATGTGGAATTATTCACTTCAACCAAGTTTCAACCCTTGGGGAATACTTTTACCATACATGCAAATGCAAACCATGTTTGGTTCAAACAATTTTGGACAAATGAGACAATGGGGACCAAGTGGCTAAATCGTCACTCATTGAATAATTCAGAAACTCATCTATGATTGGATTCTATAAGTCAATATATCACCTTGAAGTATTTGAAGAAAAGCTGGACATAAGGTACGTTCTCTCTTTAAATTTCATGAGTAGTTACTTCATACATATAGTCTTATTAATCATTGCCTTAGGATATGCTTAGTTTGATAGGTTGCATTGCATTCACACTTTTAGTTATATCCGTTTTATGATTTAATAAACTAGAAACCCTTTAGTTAGCCCCCCTAAGTATTAAATGAAGTATTCACTGTCGAACTCATTTAGCCTTCTCAAATTTAAAATGGAAATCTTCTATGTCCACTATTAGAAAACTCATGGTGATGAAGTGAAATGAGTTAAGTGGATTAATTATTAACATAGAAGTAAGATTAGATTTCTCGCGTTAGAAAACTATGGATGAAACAAGCTCTCGTAGAATATGGCATCAAGTTAGATAAGTGTGCGACAACAAAGGAGCTATAGATGTTAGGTTATATCCCATTCAACACTCTCGCGTCAAACATATAGAATTTCGTCATCACTTCCTTATGACCATAGGATATGTAGAAAAGGGTAGCATGTAACAATAGCCTTAACCAATTCCCTTGAGCATGAGATCTTTAACAACCATTTTTTTTTTTAAATCTAGGATTAATGGTATTTGTTGTCAAAAATCTAGTATCTTTAAAAATATACAAAAACTTCACATTTTGGAAAAATGATTTTTTAAATGACTATTTCACTTTTCTATTAACATGTTTTACTATCTAATTTTTCTTCTTTATCTATGTCCATAATTCTATTTTGATCAAAGTCAAAGATTGGGAATTTCTTTTTACCCATTTTTCATAAACACTTTTTTGAAATAAAACCCAATCTATTTTATTCAAATAACTTTCACATCTACATAAAAACCCACTTTCAAACATTGTTGAATAATGCAAAAAACATTTCTTTAAATCATGCATGGTGATCTCATATTTGTCATCTATATTTATGTACATGACATTTATAAGTGAACTAAGTCAAATCAAGCGGACCATGGTTTGTCTATTAAGATTTTGTTTGTAACAAGTCTAGAAGTCCATGCTATCTTAAGTTCCTATTTATAGCACATAGGCACACATTAGGATCCATCAAATAGTTCATTAATTTTCCCACTTATATATAATTAATAAAATACTTGGTGTAGTGTATTGTTTCCTAGTCCATATAGATTATTTGCTTGATGAGTATGTTTACATGCTAGATGAAATTACGTGTTTGCTTAATCTCTTTAATTAACATGTTTTGCATAAATATCTATTACATGCTTAATTGCCTCAAAGAGTTGGACTTGCTTGAAACTAAACCCAAAAACACAACCCTTTCTACAATTTTTTGCCAAAAACCCATTTTCAGTAATCTGGGAACCTACAGATGGGCGGCCCCCTTAATGTTTAAGGGGACCGGCCCCTATTTAAGGGGACCGGCCATCTGATGGTCGAAAGTGCTGTCTCCTTTTCTAATTTTTAGCCCATTTCATCCTACACTTCCCGAAATTCACTTCCAATCCATCCAACAAATTTTATCCATTCCTTAATCCCATCAATCCTACACTATAATCACTCCCATTCCTCATAATCTTCCATCATCTCATCATGCCATCTCCCATTAAACCAAAGCCAAAATCCTCAAGGTTAGCAAGGATAACCGAAAAACTCGTTTGGAGAAGAAAACGAAACCCCCGTAACAAGTCCTTCACAACAAATGATGTGGCTAAACAACCAACACCTCCACCCACATTTGTTCTCAATTATACTCCCAATTCTCAAGCTCATTCCAATGAACCCTTTCACAAACCTCATCATAATAACCAACCATCCATCTTTACTCCCGAAAATACACCTTCATCTCACTCATATGATTCATATGAAGAGCATGATCAACCCCAAAACAACAATCCCAATCACATTCACAACACCTCTCATCTTATTCAACATACCAATGAACCATCCAAAACACTCACCACTCTTGGAATATCCTCTTCTTCCATATCTCCATCCTCATCCACTCATGATTACCCAAGCTCACAAATGTCTCCACCACCAAGGGTATCACCACCATCTCCCACCAACTCACATGCTTCTTCTATGTTGCATATCCAAACATCCATCCCAAATAACAACCACACTCCACCATCATAACCTTCTTCCAAACACTTGAAGTTCATTGAAGAACTTAAAGAAGCCCATGAGCTTTGTGCTCTTCTTGCCTTACACCTTGCTCAACGCAAGATTGGATCAACTCCCTTCTAGCCTTCCTCATCACAAAATAACCTCAACCTCCACCTTCATTCCAAACTACACATCTCAACCTCAAACTAATCTCAATGAAACCTTTCAAAACCCTCATCATATTGGTCAAACATCCAACTTTACCTCAAACCACACACCTCAATTTCATCCACTTCCACCAAATGATCAAATCCACATTCTCACGAAAAAGGAAAGGTTCTGTGAAGATATAAACCAAATCCATGACCTTTGTGATCTCCTTGCTATACACCTCGCACAACACAACAAGGGCCAACCTCGATCCTCCATCCTCACTCTACTCAAATTGCTTACCTTACCCCCACAACTTGAATCAATTTGATAATCATGTCAACTATTGTCCTTGTCGTACCTCCACTCCAAACTCTAGCACAACACCTCCACTTGCACAACACTCTAACCCTCAATCAACCCACTCCGCTCCAAACTCTCTACCTCCAAACTCTCCACCTCCAAAAATATACCTCTATTAATCCAACATTCTTACCCTCACTCAACCAATTCCATCCCAAACACTCTACCATCAACCATCTAAGCATACTATATGCTTATGTTTCTCATTTTTCAAGCTTTCGTGTCGCAAGCAAGTCAGAAAGCTCTCTTTGGCAATTTAGGACCTTTAAATTAATGAATGTCTTGCTATGTGTTCTTAATATTTGTTTGCCATAATTGTTGTTTGCCATGTTTGTTATTCATATATTCCATACTTTGCTATATATGCTTGTGCTTCTAATATTTTTCTTGCAAGTATTCCATATCTCGATTCTTTGATGCCCTCAAATGAGGGGGAGCACACATCAAGGGGGAGTTCTCGTCCCGACAAATTTCATATCTAAAACTTGTCGGCATAACCTTTTTGATTCTACAAAAAGGGGAGAAAGTGAATATAAACTCACTAAATACTTGTCCAAAAATAATGTTTTGGATTTAATGAGTTTAAGTTTTGTAATCATCAAAAAGGGGGAGATTGTTGATATAAATAATGCCTAAAAACATTATTAATACTTCTTGATATCTCTATGTTTTGATAATCACAAAATGTAAACTCATTAAACATAAACTTATTAAATAAACAAGTATTTAGTTGTAAATATTCATTTCTACAACTCAATCACTTAAGGTATGAATAAACAAATGCCTAATGCATTATATGATCAAAGGAACATTTTCTTAATCACTTGATTTTTTATAAAATGACACAAACATTTTATATCTTTTAGAAAATCATTTTTGGTATTTAATAAAAATGTTTAATCCATTATAAATTTATGAATTCAAATTTTCAACCAAAAATGGCAAAAATGTTCCAGAAAAACCTTCCCCACAAAAAGACAAATCTGAGCAACGTTCGGGTAGGGCGGCCCCCTTAATTTTACTAGGCGGTCCCCTTAAAATTAAGGGGACCGACCACCTATTTAAGGGGACCGCCCCGCTCCTCTAGGTCCTCAGATTTGCCTATAAATACTGGTTCATCTCTGGACTTTTTTCTCACCTTTTGCACCCCAAACCTTCTGTTCTAATTCTCTTCTTATCCTTCCAAATCCTTTCTAAATCCTTTGATCATATATTCTTAAGCATTGGTTTCCAAGTGATCCAAGCTTCCACCATTCAAGTGCAAAAGAAGAATACTCCTTCAACAACTAGAGAAGAAGTATTGCAACTTAGTATCATCTTGCTACCAAAGTTGTTTGTATAATCATTCATTCATTTTTGTATAAGTTGTGTATATTTGTTAGATAGGTGTGAGCATAATTGCTTAGGCTAGATTAGTGTAAGTAGTGAAGTTGTGAAGAAGTTAAGGTGTGTAAGTAGTGAAGGTGTAAAGAAGTAGAAGAGTACATAAGTAGTGCTAGGTTGTGAAGTAGTTGTGAAGCCGGTGTGAAGAAGTTGTGAAGAAGTCGTGAAGCCGTTGTGAATAAGTTGTGAAGAAGTTGTGAAGAAGTCGTGAAGAAGTTGTGAAGAAGTCGTGAAGCCGTTGTGAATAAGTTGTGAAGAAGTTGTGTAGAAGTTGTGAGATTGGTTCTAGCTACGATTAGGACCCGACATCTAGCTTTGTGTCGTTAAACCGGTGTAAGCGAAAGTTGTGTAAGGTTTTCTCCGCCATAAGGGAGCTTGTTGACATAGTGAAGAAAACTCTCGAGTTGGGTGCTCGGGGAGTGGAGTAGGGCAAGGAAGGTGTCCTTGTAGCCGAACCACTATAAATCTTTTGTCTCGCGGTTAGATCTTTCCATCTCTATCTTTCTTTTCATTTCATTACTTTACTTGCATTGTTTATTTAGATTTACTTATATTTGTTCATATTGTTCAAGAGTTGAGTTCACATCAATTCGAATCTAAGTTTTTAAAAGTAAACAAAGTTTTCATAATAAAATTAAAAAGGCATAAAACTATTCAACCCCCCCTTCTAGTTTTCCACAAGTCGTTTGTGCCATAACCATGATTTCTTTGGAGAGCAGGCATATAGGAGAAGAAGCAATCATATCAAACATTGAGACGGTGTAAAGACTAGTTCCACGTTTGCCAGACAGTAGATCATTTCCTTGTTAGTCACGAACGAAGCAAGTTTTCTCCCGAAATGCTACTTCCGAATCCCCATCACAAATTGACCGACTGAGAAAAGGTTGTGACCAAGGCCTTCGACATAATAGACACGAATAATTTCGATGTTGACATTGATGTAATCTCTATAACCCATGATAGCAGCGAAATGATCATTCCCGAATCTGACAGTGCCGATGAACTTTGCAACAAAGTTTACTAACAATTTGAGATTGCCTGTCATATGTCGGTTACAGCCGCTATCAACAATCCATAGAACAATTTGTATCACCTGCATCACACGAAGACGACAAAGATGGAGTGATGAATAACGATAGAACCCAGAGAATGTGTGGGTTCCGTTGGGTTAGTAACACAGTTATTAATAACTTTAGGTAGCCATGTATAATTAGATTTCCTTTGTAACCAACGTTGCCATGTCCAACTAGTTTTAGCCTTCTTCATAGTGAATTCGCTAGGTGATGGGATTGTCTTAGGAGTTGTATTTGCAACTATGGGTGTGTCTAAGGCATCGTTAGATACAACACTTGGCGATTTTCCTAGCACAGACTTGGAAGCAATAGTGGGCCTAGAGGGAATGTCAGATGTAAGTTTCTTGTTACGAGATAAAAGAGATTTTGCAACACATTTCTTATGATCACCAGATAACATGCTTTTACGATAGAACACACAAGACGCATTAACATACAAAACATTCAAAGTCTTAGCATTCGTTACATCGATATTAGAATTACAAGTTTTTAAGTTCGAATCTAAATCAGACGCAACATGCATTTTATTCAAATTCCTAAGTTGATCCTCTACTTCTTGGGCTTCTAGTTTCCTGCTTCTACGTTGTCAGATCATATTCTTCTGTTTGTTGCTCTTACGCTTTGATCTGCTAACGCTAGTAGTGGGGACTATTCTAGTAGACGTGGAAGGATTCAAATTAGTAGTCTGAGGGGATGTTCGCCTAGGTGTTGTGTCCATTTTGTACATTCCTGGTGCAATCACATTTGTGTTAACAAACTTTCCTTTTTCAAGTAACTGAATTTTCTCTTTAAGTACAATGATGATGTGATTCTTTTGTTGAATTTTTTAATTGAGTTCAATATTTAAACGAACGGTGTCATTGTGATTTTGACAAACTTCATCGATTTGCTTTTCATATTTGAAATTTTGACTTTTTAAAGCAACATTTTCATTTTCGAGATTCTCAACTTTGGATGTGTGACTGTTACGAAGGGACATCGTTTCTTTTTGACTTTGCAATTTTAATTCAAAATCAAGACTCTGAGTTTGACACCATTGTAGCTTCTGATTAAGCTAAAAATTTTCTGTTGAAAGTTTACTTTGCACATCATCATTGTGTTTAATGATTCTCTCATTTTCTCTTTTTAAACTCTCAATTTCGTGTCTCAACTTTTCATTGTCAGCAGTGTGATCATCAACAAGCATAGAATTGCATGACTCATAATTCGAATTCATAACCACAGAGATAATATCAGAACTTAGAACATCTTCCAAGAGTCGATCAGCTTCATTTTGTAAAACTTTGTTTCGACGTTTTTGTTTAGAGATTGAATTTTCTGTTGCATTGAAAGTGTTCATCATGGATGTTACTTCTGTTTGGAGTTCCTGTTCCCAGTATGTAGTACAAAGATGCAAATGTTGAACATATGGTAAAAATTGTTTTTGAAAAATTTCTCTCTTTTCTTTTTCGTAAGGAGATAGAAAAGGGGAAACTGTTATCTCAGAGTTACGTTCAATTGCTTGTTCTAAAAGGTTGATGTCTTCCATAAACGTATCAAAATATCTAAGTACAAGACATCGTTTAGGTAATGGTTCAATTACTCCAGAAGTTGGTAAAGGACAATTTATTTGTGCCACTGGTTTAACAGGACCAACCTCAGAAGAAGATTCATAAATTTGCATTACAAACCATGGTTGTTCTGTTTTATCTTTTTGAGGAACGAAGGTGTCAGAAATATGAGGAACTTTTGAGTAATCAAATGGTTTATTGAACTTAACATTGCTCATTTTTTATCGACTCTCTTCTTCCTGTTCCTGTTCTTCCTCACAGTTATGTACAACAACACGCATAATTGAATCATCAAAGAGATGGTCTGCACTATACAACTTTGGATTTTCCTTGAGTGCTTTGTGTAGAAAACGTGGTTTGTCATCACCAATAGCAAAACCATAACCTTGGGGATTTTGCTTTAAAGTAAACTATTGAATTGTTGTTACAGACTTACCAGTTTTATAAACAACTTTTTGAAACTCTTTTAATTTACTTTCCAAATCTACGATTTCATCAAGATAAGAATCAATTCATTTCCTAGACACTTGTTTATGTTTAGAAAAACTAGCTTGACAAGTTGACAACTCTGTTTTTGTTTTTGAAAGTTCAGAATTGAGGTGTTCAACCTGTTGTTTGAATTCTAATTTTTCTTGTTCCATTTGAGAAACCAAGTTGTTTTTGGAAGAAAACTAATTCTCGTATTTGATGTTGTAAATCTTGTTCTTTGACATAAGCGTTTTGAAATGCAACTTCAAACCTTTGTTCTCGTGTTTCTTTTGTTTCAAAATTTGTGAGTTGTATTTTGTAGCACTCAAGATCCTTAGTTAATGATGCAACTTTTTCTTTTAATGTTCTATTGATTTCATTGCATTTTTCAATCTGAGATTTTTGTGAGTCCAATTGGGATTGGGTGGTCAATATTAAGGTCATGAGTTCTGGATCTGGACCGAGCGAAGGTTCATTTTGTTCAATTTGATCATTGTTATCGTCATCAATTGGATCATTAAATGTAACAACTGGGTTAATTTGATCTTCATCAAATGTAACAACTGTGTTCATTTGTTCATCTTCTTGAGGAGATAAGAATGAATCATTTTGAACAACTTGCTCCTCGTCTGATGCAGATGCAGATGGTGATACAATTTCATGTATTAGACATGTTGTTGGATCAAGTACCTGAAACAGACCGTCAGTATCATATATTGGGCCTGTGTCACTCATGTGGAGTTCCTGCATGTTTTCCATTAGCATCACAGCTGCATTTGCTTCCAAATCCTCCATGTCATCATCTGAATATGCATTTGCCATGAAGCTATTTTCTTTGTCAGTGAGAGTGCCCCCTGATTCATCCTTTAGAGCTAGAAGTAGTGCCTGCTTATGAAACTCACTCCCTCTGACTCTAGGTTTGGGACATACATTAGCCAAATGACCTTTTCCATTGTAGTTATAGCACTTGACCATAGTATTTCCAGTCCCTGTATTCCCAGTTTCAACAATTTCCACCCTTTTCTGAGGAGCACCTGCATTGTTCCTACTTACACTGGCTGCATTAAACCGTTGTCCATTTCCTGAATTTTCCATATAACCTCCGGATCTAGTTCTTCCATAAGTACGATTCTGTATTTCAACCTGTCCATCTTGTACATCAGCTTGATTCCTTGTGTTTGATGAAGTGCAGAGACGATTGTTGGATTTGTTAGAGAATTTGCTGAAAGCACGAGCAATGAGTGCAAATCCTTCATTTAAAGATTTAAATGCATCGTCTTCGTCATTGTTTGTATTTGTGTAGAACATGGTGTCAGTGTTGTCATAGGGAACAAGTTGATTATCAGTTGATTGCAGTGTCGAACCATATGGAATGAGTTGGGTCGATGAGGTTTGTTGAGGTAAGTAAAGTGATGTTGTTGTTGGACAAAAGCATGGTTTGACTGTAGAGGTAGAGCAAAGTGAGATTGAGCTAGCAGTGCCAATGAATTTGGAGTTGTAGAAGGTGAATAATTCCCACGAAGAGCTCGATCTTTATCAACTTCAGATTGATGGTGCTTCAGATAATTATACAACAACCCATAAGATGCATTGTGTAGATTTTTGGCTTGACAAAAAAAGTGACATATTTTTGCCAATCTGGACCAAGACAGCTGAGAAACTTAGTGTTCATTGCAATCCTTGGTAAAATAATGTTATGTATGTCCAAGTCATTAATGATGTTTGTGAACCGATGGTAATAAGACTCTAGTGACTCCCCTGATTCAATCATGAACATTGTATATTCGAGGTAGAGTTTGGATTCCATGTCTTCTTGGTTCAGTTCAGTGCCTTCTATTAAGAGATGAATGTGTTCCCATATATCCTTAGCAGTTTTCTAAGCATCAATGCTTCTGAAAATCGGATTAGGTATTCCCTAAAGAATGTATGACATTGCAAGTTCATTTACTTCACGATGAAGTATTTCTCTGTAGTAAGTTGAGTTTCAGGAACAGGGAGCACGGTGTCAGGTCTTGGAGGAGTAGCATTTGGATCTCCAGGAACCGTTGTAGTTGGCATTTGGAATGGACCTTCAATTATAGCCTTTTTTCATATATTTGCCATGTGGTTTCTTGAGTTCGATGAACCTTAAGAATCGACTTTCCCATTGAACATAATTACCAGGAGTGAGCATTGGAGGTGTGTCAAGTGATCCAGCTTCATGTCTAGATTGTTGGCTACTGATGGCCTCATACATTTGATCAAACCAATGTGGTTGTTTTACAGGAAGTGGGAAGGGTTGCATTGGTTGTTGTAGGTATGGTTGTTGTTGAGTGGATTGTTGCTGTGGAAAGAATTGATGTTGTTGCACGAGTAGTTGTTGTTGAGGATACTGCGGTTGCTGAGGATACTGCTATTGTTGAGGATACTGCTGTTGAAAGTAGTTGAAATAAGGTGGTTGAGACATTATGTAGAAGTAAAGTAACTTGTGTGGATGATGGATCTTTTAGGATAATGAATGTTGTTTTTGTAGTTTAGATGTTTTAGTAACAATCTAAGTAGAAGATGTCGATAAAAAATCCTTACTTGAAGCTCCTTACTCGAAGAGTTGTTACTCGAAGATTTAATTCCTTACTCGAAGACTGAAGGATAAAGAAGTATATAGCCCCTTACTCGAAGAAGTTAAATTCTTATAAGTTCTGATTTCCTAACTCGGAAAGTATAAATAGAACTTGCCTACTCGAAGAAATACTCTTACTCGAAGAAATCCTTACTCGAAAAATTAGACCCTTACTCGAAGATGTCCTTGCTCGAAGAAATGAAGTCTTACTCGAAGAATATAAATTCACGAAGTATATAACCCCTTAGTAGAAGGATTATAAGAGAGAAGTTCTGATTTCCTAACTCAGAAAATATAAATAGAACTTAAGAATAATTGTTACTCGAAGAAGCTTGCTCGAAGAAATCTTCCTTACTCGAAGTGTTACTCAGAGAAATAGTTGCTTGCTCGAAGAAATTAAAGCTTACTCGAAGTTTTGCTCGATGAAACTATAGCTTACTCGAAGTGTTGCTCGAAGAAACTAAAGCTTACTCGAAGAACTTCAAGTGCTTACTCGAAGAACGCCGATGTAAAACATAAAAAAAATCTAAAATCTTCCACAAAACACAACCAAATCTATCCCTTGGCGATTGATACCACTTGTTAGGTCAAATTATTAATCACACAAGAGCTATATTCTAGAGAGAGAACGTAAGAGAGAGAGAGAGATGGAAGGAACTTGTATAAGTAATAAAGAAAGTTTCATTAACCAAGAACCAACACCCTTCTCTAAGTGAGAAGGGGTATTTATAGTAACACAAGAGTTATAGGGCGTTGACCTAGTAGCAAATAATAGGCCACTCATGGGCTTGCTTCATGAGCGGCCCTTGTAACAAACATACAAGCCTTATAGTTTACGACCTAATACATATAATAAATGACCGACACTTTATAATGATTACATGTAATCCAACAATTTGTGTTTATGAAAGACTTGTGACTATATTTGTAAAAGACTTAACTATATTTATGTTTTGCTAAAATAAAGTTTATATTTGTCGTTAACAAAATATAGCAAAGATCGTAAAATATAAATAACGTTTTTTAGACGATATTTGTATTAACAATCTCCCCATTTTTGTTGAGGACAAAACATAAAATTTATTTTTAAGCAATGAGATAAATAAAGTGCAAGTCTTTTTAAAAATATAGATTAAACTTTTTTTTATGCAGCATTTAGACTTTTAAGTTGTATAAAATGTGAGTTAGTTTGAGTTTAATATTTTCTCCCCCTTTTTGTCGAAACAAAAAGAAGAGAAGCGTAGCGGAATGTAGTGCAAGCCCGAGCTTGATTAGCTCCCCCTTGGTCAATACTCCCTCTTGATGGGGTGCCAAGTACGTGGATTTTGAGTGCTACAAAACAAATGGTTAGTGATAAATAATCCAAACCAACCATCCAAACAATGTACAAAATAAATAAATAACACAACCAACACACAAATGTAATAAACATCATACATTAGTAAAATTCTTATGACAAAATTCATAAGTGGAAACAATAATGAAGATGTTTTAAAAGAAATGCAAAAATAGAAAATAACTTAGAAAAGAGGAAAAAAAATCCTAGAAAAATAGAAAAATAAAATCCTAAAACTATAAAAAGTCCTAATATTATTATTTCATCCATCCTACTTGTTCTATTGAGGAGGAAGATGGGAAAGAGTGTTTAAACGTTCGAGGATGTGTTGGAGGATGAACCTCATTTCATCCTGTAGTTCATGGACCATTATGTTGGTCCTTGCGCTAATCCTCGCGGCTCGTTCACACATGGAACAAACATGGTGAGGGAAGCCGGGTGGAAGTGGTAAGGCTTGATTGTCATTTGGTGGTGGTGGTGGATTTGATTGAGTGTTATGTGCTTGAGAGGTGTTTGGTGGTGGTATGTTGGTTGCATTTGAGAACAAGACTTCTTGTAAATGCATAGCTTCTTGAATGTGGGAACCTATCATGTTTTTGAAGGTGATGAGACCGTTCATTTCATTGTAGATTTTACGCATTTCTTGTGAGCTTGGAGGGTAAATCCACATGGACTCATCAATGTCCTCAAAAGTAGGGAAAAAGGATTGAGGTTGTTGAGTTGGAGGTTGTGATGGAGGTTGATCATTGTGGATTCCATGATGTGGATGGTCTCCATAGAGTGGCCCATGGATGTCCCTATAAATAGGGTGAAAAAGTAGAGGTTGTGGTTGAGATGGTTCACTATGAAAAGGCTCATTGGGCATAAAAGATGCCCTTGGTTGTTCACGAGCAATACTCTCGATTGATGCAAATGATGGAAGAGGCGGTTGATTTGATGATCTTGGTGGTAAGTTTTCCAAGTTCTCTAAGAATGGATGAGGTGAAGTTGGTGGTGTAGCAAAAAGTTCGATGGGTTCTAGTTTTGGAGACTTTGGAGGTGATGGTGATTTTGGTGGTTGTGATGGAGCGGGAGGTGGTGTGGTTGCTATTGGAGTTTTAGTTGGTGGTTGAGTGGTTACTATGATAGGTGATCTTGGTAGAGGTGTTGGAGTACTTAGACTCAAGAAATTTTTATCTCTGATGGGTGATGAAATGGTTATTGGTGAAGAGTCTGATGATGATGAGTTTAGGTTAATGAAACAATAAGGCTTGACACTAATCCTTGCGGTTCTTCTAGGTGGCCTAGTGGAGGGTGATGAGTTGGTGGATTTTGTCATTGTGGTTTTGCTTAAGAGATGCTAAGATTCAAAAGAAGTTGTGGTGAAGGTGTGAAGAATGATCATCCTGTAGGTGCTAATTTATAGAAGTCAAGATTCATGGAAAATTGTGTTTTGATTTGATGTTAATCCATACAAAAATGGTCTTTCCTAATGATATGGAAGTGGTAGAGAAGCTTGTCTGATCACCAAAGTCAACCTAATGGGGGTGAGTTGAGTGAAAGAAGAAGGATATGCAATTAATGTCTTGCAATCATTGCAAGATCTTTGAGGTCATAGACCCACAGATAGCAAGGAACCAAAATAAGGGTTCCTTCCTTTATAGAGAAAGGTTCCTTGACGTGTTTTTGAAAAAATTCAAATTTTGGTGGGAAATGGATATCCTAATGGTCCAAGTGAGATAATTTGATCCTAGTATGAGTGAATATCATTAAAAAGTATCCTAGTAACAAAAGTGAGTGATCTAGAGTGCGGGTTTAAACGAAAATTTAAAAATTAAAAAAAATGTTACTGTTGCTCGGCGGCACCAAACGATAACACATGCGGAACCCCGAATTTGGTTCCACCTGATCCGTCAGGCGTATTTTGGTGGTACCAAAATTTTGCACGGACGGAACCCAAAATTTGGTTTTTTCTAATCTACCAAGTCAAAAAAGTTAACAGAGAGTAAATTTGACCCCCCGAACCCCGTTCAAATCCCGTAAATTTTCCTAAATCTTATGTAATTAATTAGTTGTGATAAGAAAACAACAATAAAACAGGTATTAACACACGTACCGATATAGATCAAGCAGGGGCTAATTATTACACTAATAATGTGAAAAAATGGAAAAATGATAACATCAAGATGTTATCTACCTGCAAGACAAGGTTAGTTCACATAATCGTTCAAAGTTAATTTATCATCCTACGAAAAGACAAATACATCAAACATCATTGTTTTGGAGTAATTATACCAAACACTCATAAACCTCTCATTGCCTATCCAATTTCTTGTTGATCTTGGTGAGGAACCTTCCAATGCACTTTAACATTCCTCTTGTCTACTTGAACTCTTCCGATGGGTTTTCAAGAATTGGAAGTTGTTGAAAGTAGTCACGTGGAAGAAGCCTAGAGTTGGGGAGTCCATCATCCTCGCTCATTGATGATGATGATGATGAGGAAGATGTAGGATGAGGACGTTTCCCTTGAGTCTTAGCTACTCTTTTGTCACTTAATGGAACCATGATGTGGTTGACAAGAGAGTAGTCAGGACAAAACCCTTTAGGATTTGGTGGAATGGGTGCAAAGGCTCTATAGAGATGGGTGAGAAACATCTCGTAGGGAAGAGCGGTGGTTCCTAGCATGGGTATGTCGGCCATCCTTTTGGCAACATAGTAGGCTAAGTTGAAAGGTTGGTGGGTTGACAAACTATAAAGAATGTAACAAAGACAAGCATTGATGTGAGCACGATTACCTATGGTGCACAAGACATTTTCTCTAAGGACTTCTTCCCATTTCTTGAATTGGGGTTTGAGTTCATTGAGTTCCATCCCAAATGGATCTCGGTCGAACTCATTACCTGAAGGGGTTGTCCTTGTGGTTGAGGTTCTTGGAAGGAAAATGATGACGTATAGTCAGCATTCGGGTCACGAACCCGACCCATACTCAAGTCCATCACGAATGGACTCCAGTCCATCACGATATGGGCTATTGCGATAACGGTTTGGGCTTACGATGGCCCAAACCCAAAGTTATTTATGGTTTTGATATAGGATATCTCTTATTTATGGGATATGTATCAAATAACCGCCCTATGCGGGATACGCTGAGGATTGAGGAACACGAAACCAACTAGGGTTTCGTGTGTATATAAAGAGTCCTTCGACTCTCATTAAAGGTATGACTTACAACCATAACTCTTCAACTAAATCATAAAAACCGATTACTTACTCTCACGCCGGAGGATAATCGTGGGAGACAATCCCACGATAAGCCTAACGGTGTCTTTTTGTTTTCTTAGTGCGCAGGTCTCAAGCATTAAGATCTGATTGGTACGGAATCAAGGAATGCCCAACTTTTGTATCAACAAGTGGCGCCATCCGTGGGACCCTACACTAAGAACTCTACGAAGTACTAGAATGACGAAGCATGGAAACCCAAATCAGCGGACTCCGCATACGAAGAAAACACATGACGACCTACTGGGAAAGAAGCAGCAAACTGACTCAGCTGCTAAACAGCCCCCTGGAACAACCAGTGCGCCCAAAAGTCTAGGATTATTCTCAGATCTGGCTTTTACTCCAGTAGAACCGCTCACAAGGACTACTCAGGCTACTACGACAAGTACTAGCACGGTAGACCTACAGCGCACTCCTCTCACCATGACAGAAGTAAACTTCACTGAGCCACCAAATGCGCCCACCCGAAACAAGGGTCCCGATTTGGAAACAGACACTCTCGCGCTAGAAGGAGTTGCGCCTGAACTAGCGCCAAGTGATTTCGTGTCCCAGAACTACGAAACCTTGGCTGCGCTCATGCGAGAGGAGGCGAAAAAGAGGTCGAGTCAAAGTCTGCACGCCAGGCTCAACTTCGACCCTGAGCATGAAGCATCCCCACCGCGCTACCGAAAGGAAAGACGCGAGAGGGATAGCCGCAAACACCCAGTGTTTACTAGGATTGGAAGGAAGGTTGTGGATGATGAAGCAGCCGACTTTCAGTATCTGGAGGAGCATGAAGATGGAGAACGGCGCGCCAATGTCCACACTAGGCTTGGTAGTCGCAGGGTTCATGATAGGCTTGGGCGACGGTGCTCCCCAAGCGAAAGCCCTTCAAGCTCTGATTCCGAGGATAGTCGGCGCAAGCGCCACAGAGGAGCAAGCTCGGATTCCGATGATAGTTGGCGCAAGCGTCGCAAAAGAGTAAGCTCATCCTCAAGTGATTCCTCGGACAACGAGGACAAAGAAACCGGACACTGGAAATCAAGAGGAAAATACCGCGACCAGGAAGACGAAGACATGTCTCGTCCCTGGCGCCGCTAAAAAGTTGATGCGTTCACTCGGCGCATCAGCGATTTTTCGGAAAATAAGAGAAGACGCATGCCTGCTAATGTCAAAACATATGATGGGACAGGTGATCCTGATAATCACCTAAAAATTTTCGAATCAGCAGCCACTATCGAAAATTGGCCACAACCTGTGTGGTGCCACATGTTTAACTCTACGTTAGTAGGGAATGCGCGCAACTGGTTCAGTAAGCTTCCACGCAGAAGCATCGGTGGGTTTGAAGAGTTGCGAAAGGCGTTTCGTTTAAACTTTACTCAAAGGAAGAAGTGCGCCAAAAACCCTGTCGAGCTCGCTAGGGTAAAACAGCGCCAAGGGGAATCTACAAGCGCTTTCATGGAGCGCTATAAGGACGAATGCATACACGTCAAGGCGTGTCCTGAAATACTAAAGATCTCAGGGTTTATGAACGGGATCAATAACCCAGATCTGATAAAAAAGTTAAACGATAGGGTTCCCCAAACCTTTGATGAACTAACGAAGCGCACAAGGTCCTTCATCCAAGGAGAAGCCGCCGCTGCGGATAGCAAGAAAGGCTAATCGAACCATAGGTCACAAGAAGAGCCAAGGAGACAATCCAATGACCAGAGTAGCAATCGTAACAAAAACTATCGCAGCCAAGGGGGCGGACGGGGAAACGACAAGTATACCCCACTAACGAAGACTCCAAGGGAGATATTTGCAACGGAAGGCGCGAACTTTCCGAGACCCCCACCAATGCGCACCCCAGAAGGGCAGCGCGTAGGGACCGGGTACTGCGAGTATCACGCACAGAAGGGCCATACCACTAATGAGTGTGTCCAATTACGCCAACTAATTGAGAAACTAGTAAAAGAAGGCAGATTGGACCATCTCGTTAAAAATATTAAGGATGGGAAAGACAAGCAGAGAACCGGAGGCAAGAAAGAAGCGCCTAAGGAAAAAGCTGATACTATCTACATGATACAATCATGGCAGCGAAAGACTAGGCAAAAGGTGAGCCAGAAATTTTCTCATGGAAGCGAAATCTCTTTCCCCACCTTGGCTGCGGACAACGCAGTGGCAGAACCACTCACCATTGAAATAAATGCGGGGGGTCACGATATCCACCGCATGTATGTTGATGGAGGGGCATCAACGGATATAATGTATTAACATTGTTTCAAGAGATTGCTAACTTTGATACAAAGACAGTTAAGTCCAGCCACGACTGCGCTTACTGGCTTTATAGGAGAAAAGATATGGCCTATGGGGCAACTGCGCCTACTAGTCGCTGTTGGTAGTAAGGAACACTCCGCGATAGCCTGGATGAATTTTATGGTGATCAGATCTACTTCATCATACAATGGCATTATCGAAAGACCAGGAATCTTGGCAATACGCGCAGTACCGTCCACAGCGCATGGGATGCTCAAATTCCCAGTAGAAGGTGGCATTGTCACCATCTACAATAGCGCCGCACCACCTCAAGAATGTAACACGATTACATGCGAAACAACGAATACCCCAGAACAGAGCGCAGCTAAAGTATCAAACCTAAAGGTTGCAATTCACCCTGAATACCCAGAGCAAGAAGTATCAATTGGGGGATCGTTGTCTGACAAAGGAAGAGCGGCCGTGTGCGCACTCTTGCAAAGGAATCTGGATATCTTCGCATGGGAACCAAAGCACATGACTGGTGTTCCACGCTCGATTGCAGAACACAAGTTACAAATCCGACAAGGATATTCCCCAGTAAGGCAGAAAAAGCGCGGCCAGGCTCCAGAGCGCGCAAAAGCCATACTGGAAGAAGTACACAAACTTGTGGACGCCGGCATCATGCGAGAAGTCTATTACCATGATTGGCTCTCCAATCCAGTAATGGTCAAAAAGAGCGATGGCAGTTGGCGGATGTGTGTAGACTTCACTGATCTTAATAAAGCATGTCCACAGGATTGCTACCCACTACCAGAAATAGACTGGAAGGTGGAATCTTTGTGCGGGTATCCTTTTAAATGTTTCTTAGATGCATACAAAGGGTACCACCAAATCCAAATGGCTAAGGAAGACGAGGAAAAAACAGCCTTCCACACAAGCCAAGGCGTTTTTTTTTATACAAAGATGCCTTTTGGCCTGAAGAATGCGGGCGCCACCTAGCAGCGACTGGTAGATAATGCGTTTGAGAAGCAAGTGGGACGCAACCTAGAGGTCTATGTGGACGACCTTGTCATAAAAAGCCATACTGAAGATGAAGTGGTGCGCGACATTGAAGAAACATTCACAACACTACGAAAGATCAACATGAAGTTGAATCCTAAGAAATGCACTTTTGGTGCTACAGAAGGCATGTTCCTAGGATATTTGATAGAACCAGATGGCATTAAGCCATGCCCAGAAAAAACAGAGGCTGTCATCCAACTTCCTTCACCACGCACGTTGAAAGAAGTTCAATCTCTGAATGGAAAGCTAGCCGGTTTGAACAGATTCCTGTCCAAATCAGCGGATAAGTCACTTCCTTTATTTAAAACACTCAAGAAGTGTACAAAAAAGGGAGACTTTCGTTGGATTGCGGAAGCGGAAGAAGCTTTCACACAGCTTAAGCAACATATAGCAGCGCTTCCTAAGCTAGTTGCACCCCGACCAGGGGAGGAGTTAATCGTCTACTTATCCGCGACCCATGGAGCGATCAGCGAAGTGCTACTGACGGACAGGAATTCCGTACAAACACCGATGTATTTTGTAAGCAAAACACTCAAGAAGACAGAGATTAATTAAAGCCCAATGGAGAAGTTGGTCTTGGCGTTAGTATTTGCTGCCAAAAGACTGCGTAGATACTTTCAAGCGCATCCAATAGCAGTGATTACCGACCAACCTATCAAACAAGTTATCTCTAAACCTGACGCATCGGGGC
Organism: Artemisia tridentata subsp. tridentata; assembly: GCA_021014915.2. Taxonomy (NCBI): domain Eukaryota; kingdom Viridiplantae; phylum Streptophyta; class Magnoliopsida; order Asterales; family Asteraceae; genus Artemisia; species Artemisia tridentata. Next base: position 387,213,008 of record CP139507.1, on the reverse strand, counting down.
GATTACAAAAATGGAGTGTGCTACTAGGCGAGTATAACATCTCTTACAGACCACGCACTGCGGTTAAAGGGCAAATACTAGCAGACTTCATCATCGAAAAACCAGATACCGATGACGCACCCCCACCGAGCAAGGTAGAAATACAAGAACCATGGGTCTTGTTCACGGATGGATCTTCATGTGTGGATGGATCGGGCGCTGGCCTTATCCTCACTAATCCAGAAGGAATGGAATTCACTTACGCACTGCGTTTTGAATTCACAGCCACGAACAACGAGGCAGAATATGAAGCCCTAATCGCCGGATTACGCATTGCAAATCGAATGGGTGTACGTAACCTAGAAGCAAATGTGGACTCCCGATTAGTAGCCAACCATGTGTTAGGCGAATATGTGGCTAAAGAGGACAACATGGTCCAATACCTCGACAAGACCAAATCACTAATACAAGGTTTTGACAGGTTTACCATTAAGCAAGTTCCTAGAGGTGAAAATAAGAAAGCGGATGCGCTAAGCAAAATCGCATCCACTAGCTTTGCGCACCTGTCAAAACAAGTTTTAGTGGAGATCCTAAAAAACAAATCCATCTCAGAGATGGAGATATCTACGGTGATAGACGAACAGGATCCTACATGGATGACCCCCATCATCGAATTCATAAGTAAGGGCAAACTGCCCGATGAGCAGAAGGACGCTCGACGGATACGGCGCACAGCGCAGAGGTTCGAGCTCAGAGATGGTATCCTATATCGACGTTCATTCCTACAACCATGGCTTCGGTGCGTTGGACCTCTTCAGGCGGATTACGTACTCCGAGAGATCCACGCTGGTTCATGCAGTATGCATTCAGGACCACGGTCCATCGTAGCACGCGCATTGCGCTCAGGATACTACTGGCCTACTATGCATCGTGATGTGCGCGATGTGATAAAGAAATGTAATGACTGCCAAGTTCATAGACCCATCCCGCGCAGACCACAGCAAGAGCTAACACCTATCACTTCTCCATGGCCATTCTATAAGTGGGGTATCGACATTGCGGGTCCCTTCCCTGTCGCAGCAGGAGGATTGAAATTCCTTATCGTAGCAATAGACTACTTCACTAAGTGGATTGAGGCAAAAGCAGTTGCGACAATCACAGGTAATCAAGTAAAAATATTCGTTTGGGAAAATATTGTATGCCGCTTTGGATTACCTGGGGAGATTGTTTCGGACAACGGAAAACAATTCCGTGATAACCCGTTCAAAGACTGGTGCGCAGAGTTAAATATCACACAACACTTCGCATCAGTTAAACACCCACAAACCAATGGTTTAGTTGAGCGCGCAAATCGTAGTCTAGGCGAAGGAATTAAAGCGCGCGTGGACAAACACAAAGGAAGATGGGTGGACGAATTGTCGCACGTCTTATGGGCGCACCGCACGACAATCAAAGTTAGCAATGGAGACACTCCTTTTTCCCTTGTCTACGGGACAGAAGCTGTCATACCAGCTAAAATCGGGATGCCGACTATTCGCACAGCGGAAGTTAATGTCGCGACCAATGACGACGAACGACGAATAGACTTGGACCTATTGGAAGAAAGGCGCGAGCGCACAGCTATACGTGAAGCAAAATCCAAGTCAAAGATGAAGGGATACTACGATGCTAAAGTTCGAAGCACCTCATTCAGACCAGGCGACTTTGTGTATCGCGCTAATGATGCAAGCCACGCAGAAGATACAGGTAAACTTGGACCAAAGTGGGAAGGACCCTATGAGGTCATTGAAACACTAGGACAAGGCGCGTACAAGCTGCGTGACATGGATGGCCGTGAGCTACAACGCACATGGAATATCTGCAATCTCAAGAGATGCTATCTTTAGGAAAGGTTACGACCCAATACACGGACACTTCCGCACTTTAGTAAGTGCTCAATAAATATCCGTGTAATTACATTTTTGTTTCATTTAGACAAATGTTTTATCTCTTTCACAAAAACTTGCAAGTATTAATAAAATATTGCGGTTTCTAGCTAACTCCGCGACACACTTTACTTTATTGTCTACGTATTATTTATGTCTCAATATGGTTTGTTACATTATCTTTTGCCTACATGGCGTGCATGCACTAATTAAAAACCCACGATGGTAAAAGGATGAGTAAACCTACTAAATGACTCGTTGAGTAAGAGGGTTGCAAACCCATCAACATCGGATCACGCATCCTTGTTAAACACCTTACTCTCAAGACGTTGGAGTAAGTTCGATGTGTACCCCACGACGGATACACATCATTGCACACTGTGCGCGTTTAACAAATTAGGAGTTAAGACAATTAAACCCCTTAATATGGTATTAGTAGCACGCTGCAATCCATACACTTGTGCATCCCACGATGGATACACAACAACTTGTGCATTTCATACACAATTATGTTATACACGATCATGTCATACACGACTATGTCATAAATTTCATACACGCTTATGTTTTACAATTAAGTCATGAATTTCATACACGATTATGATATAAGTGATTATAGATTCTTGATTCTTAGACATCTTTTACGCAAAGACAAAATAACTAAGTACAAACGCTATAACCACAATCAAATTTGATACAATATGCATACAATCGTATTTTTCAAATCAACACTTCATTATGGATAACAAGTTCATAAAAAGTACATATTCAACACGCATGTGTACAACAAAAAGTGGACAGACCACAAAACATCACTACATCAAAATTACCAAGACATGCTACGAGTACGCCTGAGCCCTGAGCTACCCGCTTCGCGCGCCACACTACCAGCATCTTTAAGCCTCTGCAACAGCTCAGCATCCTTGGGTGCTACCGTTGGCACACTAACAGGCACTCCATCAGATCTGGGAATGTGAGCCGCACCAAGACCACAAAGAATGGCTTTCCCCTTCACGCCCTTCTTCTTGGCAAGTCTCATCTCATGGGCTTCTAAAGACTCACTCAATGGAATTTCCTTCTCAAGAGCAAAAGGGTTGAGGATGTCACGGGGACGAGCGAAGATAGGCACATGTAGTTGCGACACATCCGGCTTCAGAAAGTAGTCAAGCTGCGCCTTAGCATCCTCGGATGAGTGCCTAGCCAAGGTTAAACCCTGCATGATCACGCTTATAAGGTAATCCTGGTCACGCTCCAGCTGTGCAATATGAGGAAGCTCAAAAAGTTTCAACTTCTCCATAGCAGCAACAAGTTCACCATAAGCGTTCTCATTATAACCAGGTACTTCGGAGGGAGACATAGTCAAAACCTTGGCCGCACACAACTCCTCTATAGCCTCTGCCTTACCACGCGCTAGGGCACATTGAACCACATCCCCAAAGGAGTCCTTGACCTCTCGAGACTCCAGCGTGGTCAAGGCAGCAAGACGCAAGCCATGGCTAATAAGCCACCTACGCTCAGCAATAGTTGACACCAAATGTGGATACAACTCCTCATCATATTCGATACTGAGCTTGCGCAGCTTGCTCTCCTGATTCTCCAACAGACTCTCCACAGCCTTGCGGAATTCATCCAAGTCAGACATGAGTTTCCCCTTGTTTAGCTCCATATATTTCAAGGCCCAAAGGCAGGAGGCCTTGTATTCTTTTGCTCCAGTGCGCTCCTGATTTAGTTCGGCCATGAGCGACATCTTCTCATCAGCAATTTTCTGGTCATACATAGCAGATGCCCTCAATTCAGCCTGCGCATCAGCCAACTGCGCCTTCAGAAGGTCAATCTCCTTGTCCTTCTGCGCAACCAGGCTACCCTCACCACCATATTCAGCTTGTAGCTGCGCAACCAATGAAGCCTGGTGCGCAGCAGCCAACGCCAACTCCTCTATAAGGCGATTTCTTGGCGCATCTCCAGAAGATTTTTCCTCATCCACTGGACTCGCAGGCCCAAACTCACCAACATATGTAGAACCAGTCTTGGGTGGCGAATTCCCAACATATGCATCATCATCAACAGCAGTTTCAGCACTGCACGCAAATAACAAAGTTACTCTATAGTATTAAACGCGGATTAAAGGACTGAAGATCCAAAGATACAAGTACTTACTTGAGGGGAGGAGTTTTATGCGATGACGCACCCTCCTCAGATGATTGCCTGACAGAAATAGCAGGGCGCTTACTTGATGTCCCTGCGCCATCATCACCAGACGATCTCTTACGCTTTAACCCTTGGCCCTCCTCCTCAGACTCATCCATAGCACTCTCTGACGAGTCTATATGCAACAACTCAACTGGGATCTGCGACCCAGGAGCGGGAAAGCTACGCAGAGGAGTAGCAATAGTGACACCTGTGGGGACCTCCCCTGTCTCCTCTGTCTCCTCCTGCGCGATCACCATCGTGCGCCCTGCAGTAGCCTGAAGTACTGGTTCCTCTCCATCTCTCAATGGGCGCACCCCTACGATCACCTGAGTGGGCTTCGCCAAATGAACAACACCGAACAAATCCATCTCTGCACAACAAAACAACAAACAAACACAAAATATGTTAGATAAGCTATAAAGGAAGAACGCTTACAACTACTAAGCGAAGAGGAAGGAAGAGACAAGCACCCACCCCGGCTATTTTCGTCCAAAAATGTTGGCACTTCTTCCGGACTACCGAAGTAATTGCGACTGATGCCCATGTGCACCAGAAACTCTTCTGGGTACGCTTTGATCGGTATGCGATTGGTATTTATCATATCCGCATCAACCACGTTATACAATCCGGGGTCTGGGCGCTTGTCTCTCGGTAATGATTCTCGAGTGTAGAACTCAAAAATCCATGGGAAAATGCCCTATCCACCCAAAAGAATTTTTTTTCTCTCCAATCCCTCAGTGCGTCTAACTTCTCCGTATAGCACTGCAGTGGCCCTGCGCGCTTGGAGAAGGAAACCCACCCGTTTGACCACGATGTGTGGTAAAACGCGCGGAAAAGATGAATTGTGGGCTCTATCGCTAACAAGCGACAATTCACTTCAAAATTGGTTATTTTTGCTGCACCTATACAGTGCAGCTGGGAAATATGAAGACGATAGTGATTTAGAATATCACACAAAAAGAGGGAAATGGGCGCACGCTGGTTAGCGAATTCGAAAAAACGCGTGTATACCCCTACTTTCCCTTGCGGGAAATTCGCTATTGACGCATTTGCGGCCGGAACTACCGGATGCAATGCGAGAGGAATGTAATAATCTGAAGTGAACTGACGAAGTTCATCCTCAGATAGATCGGAATTAAAATTGGACAATTGAAGAACCATAATTAACCTTCAATAACTACTATAAGCGCACGCGCTATTACCTTAGTTTTTGTTGATTTTTTGATTGCTGTTTGGAGGTTTAACAATGGCTGAAAATGATGGTTTTTACTGTGATAACCATAGTGAAATGACGGCTCAAGTTTATATAGGGTTACACATATTCGTGGATGAACGACATGTGTACCCCACTTGTTCCAATCGGATGGTTGGGAACCCAAAAGGTAAAGCACTTTTTCACCCACCCTCACGATTTTCGAAGAAGATACTTGGACTAGGTTAGTTTGCTAATTTTGGCGGGAAATACTTGAAACTTCCCCGCTACGCATCGAGAAAATTTTTTAGCTACAATTGTTAGTCTAGCGTCCGCAATTTCGCATTGCGCACACTAAACTGGGGGGACATGATGACGTATAGTCAGCATTCGGGTCACGAACCCGACCCATACTCAAGTCCATCACGAATGGACTCCAGTCCATCACGATATGGGCTATTGCGATAACGGTTTGGGCTTACGATGGCCCAAACCCAAAGTTATTTATGGTTTTGATATAGGATATCTCTTATTTATGGGATATGTATCAAATAACCGCCCTATACGGGATACGCTGAGGATTGAGGAACACGAAACCAACTAGGGTTTCTTGTGTATATAAAGAGTCCTTCGACTCTCATTAAAGGTACGACTTACAACCATAACTCTTCAACTAAATCCTAAAAACCGATTACTTACTCTCACGCCGGAGGATAATCGTGGGAGACAATCCCACGATAAGCCCAACGGTGTCTTTTTGTTTTCTTAGTGCGCAGGTCTCAAGCATTAAGATCTGATTGGTACGGAATCAAGGAACGCCCAACTTTTGTATCAACAGAAAAGATGTTCTTGGATGATTTCTTTGGCAACTAGAGGAGTGTCGTATGGAGGCACACGATCAACGATTGAGTCAAGGATTGAAAGAGACCATTTATCCGAGTAAAGGCATGTACCTTCACATGGAATTCCAAGGAATTCGGCAAATTGATGGAGAGGAACGTTGAAGTCATGCTGGTTTACTTTGAATTGAATTGACATGAGTCCATAATCATTGGTTGTGAGAATTACGCTAGCATAGAATTCTAGGAAAAATTTGTTCATTGATGTATAGGAGACCATCAAAGCGAATGGTTGAAAGTTCTTGACGAATGTTTATTCCTTCTTGAAAGGATGGGTCAATGGTTCTACCTTCATGCAAGTAATGTTTTTCTAGAGATTTGAAGATTTTGACTTGTGCGGGAGTAAGGCCCTTAGTCTTATGGTGTTTGGGAATGTAGTTGAGAGTGTCTTTGTGGTGATAGTGAGTTGCGGGAGGCATGATTGATCCTTGATAAAAAGATTACACACTTTAGTCAAAACTAACGAGAATTTTGATATAATGTTATAGTGTGTGCCTATATGAGGACAATGTGCAGGTGTGGTTATCTTGACTCTTTTTAATGCATAAAAAGAATTTCTTGAGCAATTTTGTAACAAAATAAAAGATAACCCAAATGCTCCTAATTGAATGTGGCTTCGATTAAATGTACCCGAAAATATATATTAGTTATGTACTTCCTTTAGCATTCAAGAGACATTATGCAAGTGATGTTTTAAACATAACGTTTTTATTTATATGAACAATGTGAAAATTATTTGTCCTAATTGTGAGAAGCTTTTTACAAAAATTTGACATGGGGTTTTTAGCAAATCGTGATAATGTCTTACAAGATGCAATTCCTAACTAAGGGAAACATGATTAGTTATGTAATTTACAAATGTACTTCATGATATCCCTAAGAAAATGCATAATCCCCAAGTTTTGTTTTGTGTATAAATTAGAAGCCCTAGACTCAGAATTAAGAGAAGAAAAATGGTAAGGAAGCTTACAATGTTGATTTGAGCCAAGATTGGTTGAAGGAGATGCCTTAATTGTGAGAGTGATATGCTATGGAATGAGTTTGAGTCGTTTGTGTGTTTTGATTATGTTAAAAAGGAGTGTTTGTTTAAGTTATTTTATTTTCTAAACCTAGGAACCACGGATGGGACGGAACCAAATTCAGGGTTCTGTCCCTTATGTCGAAGGGTTCCTTGGGACCAGAACATAGTTTGGTCAATTTTTTCGTTTTGATCAAACGAAGGTTTAAGCTAAGATTATAACTACAAATTAGGTTCCATTTGTCCTAATCCAAGTCTAAGAAGATTAAATGGTTCTCGTTTAAGGGGTTTGGTTAGGATATCGGCAATGTTATCTTCTGAGGATACTTTCTCAATTGAGATGTTTCCTTTTTGAACATTGTCTCGAAGGAAGTGATGACGGATTTCAATGTGTTTAATTCGAGCATGTTGAACTGGATTTTTACTAAGGTCGATAGCTCCTTTGTTGTCGCAAAGGATGGAGATGTCGTTAAGTAGAATTCCGTAGTCGACAAGAGCTTGCTTCATCCATAGAGCTTGATGACATGCTTTTCCTACTGATACGTATTCGGCTTCGGTTGTTGAGATGGCAAGAGCCGTTTGTTTCTTTGAAAACCATGAGGTGAGACAACGTCCAACAAAAGTACAAATACCTCTTGTACTTTTTCTATCAACATAGTCACCGGCATGATCTGATTCGGCATACACTATGGTTTCAACTCCCGTTTTGTTGGGAATTAAACCTAATAGTACAAACTGATAAGCTTAAGTTGAAGACTGCTGAAGATTTCACTAGCAGTACTAACTGACTTAGTACTGTTAGCACAAGATGTTTGTACTGCTTATATTCTGAATACATGTAATGTGATAAGTATAGAAAATATATTGTGTATATCTTCTAGATATAGATTGATACGAATATTAGTTTACTTGTAAAGGACTCCTTGTGTTATAAAAGGAGGTCCTAGGTTAGAGTTTATGTACGATTATTCATAGAGATTCAAGGTTGTGTAACCCTAGTGATAAGTCAAGATCACTCGTATTATTGATAATAATATTGAATCGTTTTGGTTAAACATTGTCTTCATTGTTCATACAAATACATATTCAATCACTGTTCCATTCATATACCTTACATACAATATCTTCTAAGTATTAGCTAGTAAATTCCGCGTGCTAGTTAGTATCACTCAAAGTATCTCTAACACAAGGAGTGTGTTTAGATCCTATCAAGTGGTATCAGAGCTAGGTTCTGATACTTTGAATTAGAAGATCCAGAAGAACTCTTTCAACAAGGAAGCTAGACATGGAGACAATCCAAACCAATGTTGCTGCAAAGTTGCCAATCCTTAAGCCTAATGCATTCGATATGTGGAGGTTAAGGATAGAGCAATACTTCCAGGTGCAAGATTATGTACTCTTGGAAATCATTGAAGAAGGGAACTCATTCAAGCCTACAACTACTACATCAACTGTTGAGGGTAAGACAGAGACTGTTGTGCAGACAAAGCCTATTACTGCAGAGGAGAAGATTCAGATGAAGAATGATCTCAAGGCAAGAAGCATGTTGTTGATGACCATTCCAAACGATCAACTATTGAACTTCAACAAGTTCAAGGATGCCAAGCAGTTGTTTGAAGCTATTGTTGCTAGATAAGGTGGGAATGAAGCCACCAAAAAGACTCAGAAAACACTCCTCAAGCAACAATTTGAGAACTTCTCAGCAACTAGCAATGAATCACTGGATCATATGTTCAACAGGTTACAGAAGCTTGTGAGCCAACTTGCTATTCTTGGAATTGAAATACCTTAGGAAGACCTCAACTCCAAGTTCCTGAGAAGTTTACCATCAGAATGGGCTATGCATGTTGTTGTCTGGAAGAACAAGCCAGACATTGATTCTATGAGTTTGATGGATTTGTATAGCAACTTCAAGATAGTGGAGCAAGATGTGAAGAAGGTTGCTGGAACAAGCTCAAGTACTGGGAATATGGCATTTGTGTCAACTCCTAGTAACTCAAGTTCTGAAGAAGTGAAGGTTGGTGCAGCAGTTGGTACTGCTAGTTCAAATATTGGTACTGCTAGCACATCAAGCAGTACTAAAGGCATTATGGATGATACAACTTGCTGTGCATTCCTTATGTAACGCCCCGATACCAAAAACGACCAAAAACGTGAAAATTTCGCGCAAAAACACGCCCAGAAACTGACATCCGGTTACTCTTTTACGAGCTGACAAAAATCAGTACACATTCAGCCATTGAAGCTATTTTTAGATGAAAGTAGACTCAAATAGCTTCAAAACGATAGGTCATACGACCCATTTCGACTTACGGATTAAAAGATATGATTTTTCGAAAACTGCCCTGATAAACGTGACGCCGTCAGAAAAATGGTGACGCCGTCAGACCTTGACGGGCCAGAAAGTTTTTGGACAATTAAAAGGGGACGCCGTCAAGAAGGCCATCATGAACAAAACTGTTAAGCCTTGATAGGCCAGAGAATTTTTGGTGTTTAAAGGGTGACGGCGTCAAGAAGGCCATCAAGAACAAAACTGCAGTTTTTGACAGCAAAACACCCAATATTTTGACACCAAATCACCCATAACACTTAACCACAACATGACCATTTAAACACATACATAACTTGACATTCCTAATATCTTACAAAGTTGTTACTAGAAGATTTTGACCCGTAGCCTTCCAAAATGGGTGAGAACCCGTTTATACCAAACACCCCCTTAAATACCATTTCAACTACACACTTTTTACCCATAACCCTTATTCACTACATAACCCTTTAAACTCATTCATGACTTGACATTTCTAATATATTGCAAAGTTGTTAGTACAAAGTCTTGACCCGTAACTTCCCAAAATGGGTGAGTTTGGCTAAATGCCAAACACCCTTCTAATTACTACCATATTCACATAACAAAGGACTTCTTGACATTTACATAAACTTGTCCAACGACCCAACTTAAACAATGATCATGAACGACGACAAGACCGCTAAATGACAAAATGACCATATGAAAGGAAATATACCCAAAACACGAAAAGACACGTCGGGGGCTTCCAACTTCAATATGCTTGGTCCAAAAGAACGGTCTTCTACTACAACTTCTTCTAGTATGAACTTCTACTACATAATCACTTAAATCTTTTCTTTACCTTTGCTAGATCCTTCGGTACCTATAAAGAAAAACATCACAACTAAACACGTAAGCGAAACACTTAGTAAGTACATGGCAATAACAAGCTAACAATGTATGATATAAAATCATAACATAACCATAACTAGTCTAACCACTAGTTAAGCTAGCGATATAGGGGCACTTACCTCACGCCGACATAGTCGACCTTAACACAATCAACCCATAAGGTTGAACTTCACACAATCAACCCGTAAGGTTGAACTTCTTCCCATAGTTAGCCCAACGACTAACTAAACTAAATCTAGTGATGGATCCATACTAGCTAACGCACCCTATACCCTATCCTTCACATTATCATGTAAACAAACATGATAAAACTAACACATAAACCATTATCATACCAAAATATGATAAAGCTAACAAAGACATGTTATAACCAATGTACTTACCTTGATTCTTAAGCACAAACCACACTAATAATAGCTTCCCCACTTCTTACTTGCTTTCTATTTCAAAATCATCTCAAATTAGAGACTAATTAAATAACTAATCATGAATTTCCAACCATTGATCATTATGATCAACTATTACAACATGAACCCTAATTTCATAAATTTAGGGAAGAACACTTACTTGTTAAAGAGATTACAATTAAGGGTTCTCTAGTGAATCTTGAGCACTTCTTGATACACAAATGAGCTAGATGATTTACTTGAAGTCTTCCCTCTCTTTTCTCCTTATGAACCGATCATCATAATTAGATGCCAAAGAATGTCCTGGACATTTCTAAAATAATCTAGGCATATGGCATTTAACTAATAAACTTTACCCATTTGGCAACCTTAGCCCTTCTAGTTCTATTCTTTCTATTTTGCCCTCACATTTATTTATTTAGCTAACTAATATCACAAGACTTATAATATACAATACATATTATTTACATAACTAGTACCTTATCGGGATACGGGTGTAACAATTCTCCCCTCCTTAAAATAAGATTTCGTCCTCGAAATCTATGCTTAAAATAATTGAGGATACTCATTCCTCATCTTCTACTCTAGCTCCCATCTAATGCTCGTACTCTTACGATGTCTCCATGGTACTTTTACTAACAGAATTTCTTGTTTCTAAGTTGCCTCACTTGCCTTCCTAGGATTGCTTCCGGTTCATCCTTTGTAAAATCAATTCTGGATCAATTTCTATATCATCTAACGTGACTACACTAGTCTTATCCACTAAATATTTCCTTAAATTTAACACATGGAAAGTATTATTAATACATCTCATTTCTTCGGGCAATTCCAATTTCTTTCCAACATACGGAGGTTCTACACTTTCTACCGTAGAGTATCTCATAGGAGGCATGCCTATACTAGCATAATAACTGTTATTGCAGGCGAATTCCACTACAAGCAAGTGATCATCCCATTTACTTCCAAAATCAATCATACTAACCCGTAGCATATCTTCTAAAGTTTGAATCGTCCTCTCGCTCTGCCCATCGATTTGAGGATGAAAAGCCGTGCTCATATGAAGTTTCGTACCTAACTCTTCTTGGAAATCTTGCCAAAAATTTGAAGTGAACCGTCCATCTCTATCAGAAACTATGGAAATAGGTACCCCATGACGCGCGACTATCTCATTAACATAGACCTTCGCTAACTTATGAACAGGCATATTCTCCCTAATTGGAATAAAATGCGCACTCTTAGTCAAACGATCGACTACTACCCAAATGGTATCATTCTTCTTTTTCGTCTTTGGCAATTTCGTGATAAAATCCATAGTAATCTTCTCCCACTTCCAAACTGGAATGTCTAAAGGTTGGACTTTTCCGTAAGGCTTTTGGTGTTCGGCTTTCACCTTCAAACAAATTAAACATCTTTCCACATACTTCACGCAATCTCTTTTCATACCCGGCCACCAATAGTTTCTTTTCAAATCAAGGTACATTTTCGTAGCTCCTGGATGAATAGAATACTTCGACTTATGGGCTTCTTCCATGAGTAATTCTTTAATGTTGCTTCGAAAAGGAATGTAAACTCTTCCATACCGTGTCTTAATCCCACGACTGTCTTCATCAAGATGAGGAATGTGAGAAGTGATTCGTTCTTTCTCTTGATTCTCTTCTTTTAACGCTTCCTCCTGAGCTAACTTAATTCTTTCGAAAAGGTCAGATGTAATAATCATTCTCAAGGAGTGAATCCGTGTAACATCACTTCGGCCCTGACGACTTAGCGCATCCGCTACAACATTCGCCTTACCCGGATGGTAGCGAATTTCACAATCATAATCTTTCAGCAAGTCTAACCACCTACGTTGTCTCATATTCGGATCTTTCTTATCAAGGAAATACTGAAGACTTCTATGATCAGTGTAAATTATGAACTTTACACCGTATAGATAATGCCTCCAAATCTTCAAGGCAAAGACTACAGCCGCAAATTCCAGATCATGAGTCGGATATTTCTCTTCGTGCTTCTTTAGTTGTCTTGAAGCGTAAGCGATCACTTTACCCCTTTGCATAAGAACACATCCAAGACCGGAATAAGATGCATCACTATAGACCACCATGTCTTCGGTTCCCTCTGGTAACACTAAGATCGGTGCCTCACACAACCTCTTTCGTAAAGTACGGAAGGCTTCTTCTTGCTTCTCACCCCACACAAAAGGAACATTCTTCTTGGTGAGTTCGGTTAACGAAGATGAAATTTTGGAGAAGTCTTGAATAAATCGTCGATAATAACCCGCGAGTCCTAGAAAACTTCGAATTTCACCAACGTTCTTCGGCGCTTGCCAATTCATCACGGCTTTGACTTTTGACGGATCAACTTTAATACCATCAGGATTAATAACATGACCAAGGAACTGAACTTCTTGCAACCAAAATTCGCATTTCGAGAATTTAGCATACAATCTTTCTTTTCTCAACGTTTCAAGGATTTCTCGAAGATGAAGCTCATGTTCTTCCTTATTCTTAGAATAGATAAGGATATCATCGATGAACACTATAACGAATTTATCCAACATCGGTCTACATACACGGTTCATGAGATCCATGAAAACCGCAGGAGCATTCGTGAGACCAAAAGGCATAACCGTAAACTCGTAATGTCCATATCGGGTTCTAAAGGCTGTCTTAGGAATATCCTCCTCTCGAACCTTCAGTTGATGATAACCCGAACGGAGATCAATCTTTGAAAACCACTTCGCACCTTGAAGCTGATCAAATAGATCATCTATTCTTGGCAACGGGTATACATTTTTCACCGTGACTTTGTTCAATTCACGGTAATCAATGCACATCCGCATACTACCGTCTTTCTTTTTAACGAACAAAATCGGAGCTCCCCATGGTGAGCTACTTGGGCGAATAAAACCCTTGTCAAGTAACTCTTGGAGTTGACTCATTAACTCCTTCATTTCGGACGGAGCAAGACGATAAGGAGTTTTGGCAATAGGAGTAGCACCCGGAACAAGATCAATACGGAACTCAACTTGTCTATCGGGAGGAATACCCGGCAAATCTTCCGGAAATACATCATGAAATTCATTATCAATCGGAACGTCATCGATACTTTCCTAGCATTATGGGAATTAGATCAATCTTAAAAACGCTCTCATCGATCTCTATCTCTACATTACGATACACGCTAGACACTATCACAACTTTACTATCGGCGATTTCAACTTCTATAGGTATTGGAAGTTTATCTAACGGGGTTGACAATTCTTTACTGAAGTTATAAGATACAAAGGACACGCTTGCACCAGAGTCGTACAAAACACGAGCGGGTTTGGAATTAACGAGAATTATACCTGTGACAACATCTGAACTCGACTTCGCCTCTTCGGTACTCATCTGATAAACACGAGCTGTAGGCCTTGGAACCTCCACCTTTTCTCCTTTAATCGGCTTGAACGGCTTCGCTTGCTTAGGATTAGATTTAGGACATTCACTTACCTTATGTCCTTCTTCATTGCATCCATAACATATCACCAAAAGCTTAGGGCAATTTTTCCTAATATGACTAGGATCCCCACATTTATAACATCCCTTCATTCCGGATTTACATTCTCCCACATGGTTCTTACCGCATCTACGACATGGAGGTGGAAGCTCTCCCGCATTGTCCTTCTTTGTTGCATCAAATTTGCCCCGCTTACTAAGTGTTGTTGGTTGTTCTAGCTTTCTTTTCACCTCCTTCTTCTCTTTAACCTTCATCTTATCCAAATCCGCTTCCTGACTACGCGCTCTGCTTAGAAGATCATCCATGGTGGTACCCTTGAAAGGCGATACTATATTACGAATTTCATCTTTGAGCATCCTTTGAAATTTATCAACCTTAAACTTTTCATTGTCGAGATACTCCGGGCAATATTGCACCATATCACAATACTTTCCCCACAACTTATTCACCGATTCATCAATTTGCATAAGGTTATGAAAAACTTCTCTTATTTTATCAATCTCTTCCACGGAAGCATACTCTTTTATTAACACCTCCTTGAATTGATCCCACATGCATGACTCTCTCCAAGCACTACTCTTCTCATTTGCCTTGCCCTCCCACCATATTTTAGCTCGCTCACGAAGGTAATTAGTAGCAAAGTTCACCTTATCCTCTTCTACACAACGACTCGCACGAAAAGCCCTTTCTATATCGGTAATCCATCTAGAACTCTCTAACGGATCAAGAGATCCCGCGAATGTAGGTGGAACACAAGCAGTGAAGTTACGATAAGTAGATTTCTCCTTTCCTACTCCGGGTCTAACATTTGAATCACTCACTAACTCCCCACTATTCTTGAATTTCTCATTCTCCTCCTGAAGTATCTTTCGCAAGTTCTCGGTGGTTTTGCTAACATAAAAGGGCATAGCCTTCTCGATGGCCCTTTCCACTTTATCCGCTACCAAAGTGTCCAATTCTTTCAACTCAACTCTCATAACACTTCTAGGGTTAAGGTTTTTCGGCATTGACATCGATGGGTCACTATTAGAGAGTACATCATTATGATCATCACTATCATGGCGGGAAAAGGTCGCTCTTAACACCTCCTTACTCTGAATCGCCGCCATCTTTTCTACTATACTGAAATTTAACAATTCATACTATTAAGCAAAATCATATACATAATCGATGCATGACATATCTATCATCATACTAAACACCCTAGAGTTTATCATCCATGTATAGCCTAAATGATTTCGATCTCACATATGTGTCATATTTTTATCACTACGGTGGCCAGGCGTAGTCATAAAAATACTTAACATATGTTTTCCCGAAATCACCCAAACAATACACAAATAACAAACACCGATACTAACCGCATCTACACAAGGCCTAAGTCTAGTAAATCCTAAGGGGAAATCCTAAATCTCTTAGACCGAAGCTCTGATACCAAGTTGTAACGCCCCGTGACCAAAAACGACCAAAAACGTGAAAATTTCGCGCAAAAACACGCCCAGAAACTGACATCCGGTTACTCTTTTACGAGCTGACAAAAATCAGTACACATTCAGCCATTGAGGCTATTTTTAGATGAAAGTAGACTCAAATAGCTTCAAAACGATAGGTCATACGACCCATTTCGACTTACGGATTAAAAGATATGATTTTTCGAAAACTGCCCTGATAAACGTGACGCCGTCAGAAAAATGGTGACGCCGTCAGACCTTGACGGGCCAGAAAGTTTTTGGACAATTAAAAGGGGACGCCATCAAGAAGGCCATCATGAACAAAACTGTTAAGCCTTGATAGGCCAGAGAATTTTTGGTGTTTAAAGGGTGACGGCGTCAAGAAGGCCATCAAGAACAAAACTGCAGTTTTTGACAGCAAAACACCCAATATTTTGACACCAAATCACCCATAACACTTAACCACAACATGACCATTTAAACACATACATAACTTGACATTCCTAATATCTTACAAAGTTGTTACTAGAAGATTTTGACCCGTAGCCTTCCAAAATGGGTGAGAACCCGTTTATACCAAACACCCCCTTAAATACCATTTCAACTACACACTTTTTACCCATAACCCTTATTCACTACATAACCCTTTAAACTCATTCATGACTTGACATTTCTAATATATTGCAAAGTTGTTAGTACAAAGTCTTGACCCGTAACTTCCCAAAATGGGTGAGTTTGGCTAAATGCCAAACACCCTTCTAATTACTACCATATTCACATAACAAAGGACTTCTTGACATTTACATAAACTTGTCCAACGACCCAACTTAAACAATGATCATGAACGACGACAAGACCGCTAAATGACAAAATGACCATATGAAAGGAAATATACCCAAAACACGAAAAGACACGTCGGGGCTTCCAACTTCAATATGCTTGGTCCAAAAGAACGGTCTTCTACTACAACTTCTTCTAGTATGAACTTCTACTACATAATCACTTAAATCTTTTCTTTACCTTTGCTAGATCCTTCGGTACCTATAAAGAAAAACATCACAACTAAACACGTAAGCGAAACGCTTAGTAAGTACATGGCAATAACAAGCTAACAATGTATGATATAAAATCATAACATAACCATAACTAGTCTAACCACTAGTTAAGCTAGCGATATAGGGGCACTTACCTCACGCCGACATAGTCGACCTTAACACAATCAACCCATAAGGTTGAACTTCACACAATCAACCCGTAAGGTTGAACTTCTTCCCATAGTTAGCCCAACGACTAACTAAACTAAATCTAGTGATGGATCCATACTAGCTAACGCACCCTATACCCTATCCTTCACATTATCATGTAAACAAACATGATAAAACTAACACATAAACCATTATCATACCAAAATATGATAAAGCTAACAAAGACATGTTATAACCAATGTACTTACCTTGATTCTTAAGCACAAACCACACTAATAATAGCTTCCCCACTTCTTACTTGCTTCCTATTTCAAAATCATCTCAAATTAGAGACTAATTAAATAACTAATCATGAATTTCCAACCATTGATCATTATGATCAACTATTACAACATGAACCCTAATTTCATAAATTTGGGGAAGAACACTTACTTGTTAAAGAGATTACAATTAAGGGTTCTCTAGTGAATCTTGAGCACTTCTTGATACACAAATGAGCTAGATGATTTACTTGAAGTCTTCCCTCTCTTTTCTCCTTATGAACCGATCATCATAATTAGATGCCAAATAATGTCCTGGACATTTCTAAAATAATCTAGGCATATGGCATTTAACTAATAAACTTTACCCATTTGGCAACCTTAGCCCTTCTAGTTCTATTCTTTCTATTTTGCCCTCACATTTATTTATTTAGCTAACTAATATCACAAGACTTATAATATACAATACATATTATTTACATAACTAGTACCTTATCGGGATACGGGTGTAACACCTTACAACCCAACATAATGGATCCATGTTGACATATGAAGATCTTCAAGAGATCAATGATGATGATCTGGAGGAGATGGATATTAAATGGCAAATATCTCTTCTTAGCATGAGGGCTATGAAATTCCATCTGAGAACAGGGAAGAAGATTACCATAAACAGTAATGATACTGCTGGTTATGAGAAGTCAAAGATTGAGTGCTATAATTGCCATAAGATGGGTCATTTTTCAAGGGAATGCAAAAGGCCAAGACAACAAGATGGCAAGAGCAGAAGCTTTGGAAGCAAGACCAAGGAAGTGGAGATCACTGACTCAAGCTCAAAGGCTATGGTAGCCATTGATGGTTTAGGATTAGACTGGAGCTTTATGGAAGAGGAGGAAGCAGCACCTACTGAGATGGCACTCATGGCTTTCTCTGATTCTGAGGTACAAGTTACTAAATGTTCTAAATCATGTGATGTTTTAAAAGAGCTAGAAACTCTTAGGAAACATTATGATGAACAGAGAATAGAGCTAAACAAGACCAGTTTTAATTTGGCAAATCATAAGAGGGGTTTAGCTGTCTTAGAAGAGCAAATTGTTCATTATAAAAGCAATGAGTCTAGTTTTTCTGATACTGTAGTTGTGCTTAAAAGGGACATATTTTTTAGAGATGCTAAAATTAGCATGTTAAAAGCTGAGGTTGATAGACTTAAAAAGGCTAATGAGAACATTCAATTAAGTGTAGATACATTAGAATATGCTTCTAAGGGTGTTAGCAAATTAATTGAATGTCAGATAATCAACAAGGCTAAGTCTGGACTAGGTTATAATTCAGTTCCACCTCCTCATAGAGGAATACCTGCACCTCCAGGTATTGACCTAGAACATACAGGTTTGGATGAATTTCAACTACCCAAGATGGAATATGGTCCTCAACCAAAGGAGAATGTAGTAGTTGAAAAGCCTGTAGAAGTAAGTGAGAGCTTTGGGAGTGCAAGTGATAAATCACTCTCTGAGGACAAGGTGTCCTCTGCTAGAAGTTCAGATGCTCCAACCATAAAGGATTGGTCTTCTGATGATGATGATCAGGTTGATGTTAAATCTGATGTTGCTAAGGTAGAAGGAACAAGAGTTCCTAAGGTGGTCAAGGTTAATACTGTTAGGCCTAAAACCAATGTTAGACATGTTAGGCAACCAGTAAGATATAGTGAAATGTATAGAACCACACACAAGCCCAGAGATAACCAAAGGAATTGGAACAACCACAAGTCTCACCAACTAGGTGATGACTTTGTTTTTTATAGGAAAACTTGTTTTAGGTGTGGAGAGTTTGACCATCTTGCAGATTATTGCACCAAAAGGGTAACTGTGTATTCTAACCATAGAGTGAACTTTGATAGGCCTTACACTCACTCTAACCTTGCTAGAATGACACCCAGAGCAGTTTTTTTAAAGTCTGGCCCAAGACCAGTTCATACTGCTAGACCAGCAGTTCATACTGCCAGACCAAATAAGACTTTTTACCCAAGACAAGCAGTTCAAAGTGCAAAAATATTTTTCAAATCTGCACCATCAACTGCTAGAAGGCCAATTCATAACAAAGCAGTGGTAAAGAACCAAATTTGGAAACCTAAGGTTACAATTGCAAACCCAGCAGTTCATACTGCTAGGCAAGCAATTAATACTGGTAGTTTTAAAAACACTGCTAAGGGAAAAATGGGCAATGGTATTAATGCATCAGCATCATGGGTTTGGAGACCACTTCAATCCAATGGTGCACCAACTGTTTTGAAAAGATTTAATTATATTGATGCAAGAGGAAAACCAAAGTTAGTAATGGCTTGGGTACCACAAGGAAACTAATTTCCTTGTTTATGTGCAACGTTAGTCATATGCTTATAATGTTATGAGACAAGTGCTTTGTACTTTGTTTTCTTGTTTTTGGACTAACAATTGCAGGTTGATTTGAGTTTGTGAATTGAATGCTTTATGTTTTGGATGGTGAGGTGCTTTGGAATTTCAAGTGTGTGATCTGTGCACACAACAAATGGTAATTGGTTCACCATGTCTAACCCACATCAAGAACCAACTAGTCCAGAGCAAACGGTTTCTGGTAAAGACTTCTCAAATCCGTTCATGGTTGATAGTTTACCAAAATCTATATGGTTATCAACTCACCATATCTGACAGTGAAGAGTTGGCTAGTCCAAAGCAAACGGCTATTAGTAAAGACACATCAAATCCGTTGATAGCTAGTAGTTTTCTAAAAACTATATGTGGGCAGTATTGTTTTTAAATCAATATTGAGTTATTACTGCTCCTTAAAAAATTTCTTAAAAAATAGTACTGCTAGTGCAAAGTTTGTACTGCTAGTGTAAACTTTGTACTGCTGAACTAGCCGTTGGAACTGTTGTGTCAGTAACGGATTTTTTAACTAGTCGTTGGATGAAAACGTTTCTTACCATACTTATAGGGTTTTTCTTTAGGATAATTATCTTCTTACTAAAAAATTTACTTATTCACTTTCTAAAGATAATAATTATCCTTTACGCAAAATTCTCAAACCCTAACAGTATCTTTATAAAAACCCAATTGGCTTTGCACATCATCAATTAAACCACATACGATCATCTTTCTAATATATTTTGTAAACATACTCATGGCTGTTTTGGAGTTTGTTAAGACGCATAATCAGGTTGCTTTTCTAGAGAAAACAGAGGAAGGGGATGTACCTAAGTTCTATGAGATTGTGGATTTTCTCAACACTTCCTACATAAGGTATGCTTTGACTGTTAATCCCACTCTCTATTCCTCACAAATCAAACAGTTTTGGCAGACTTCATCTGTCATAACACTTGATGAAGATGATGAGGATACACCTATCACTGCACTTAGTGCAACTGTGGATGGGCAAACCATCTATGTTACAGAAAAATCTTTAAGGAGACATCTCCATTTAGATGATTCAGATTGTATCATAGACTTGCCAAACACAGAAATTTTACATCATATTTCAAATATGGGGTATGACACATCCAACAGACTTTTAACTTTTAAAAAAGGATGTTTCTCACCTCAATGGAGATTTTTAATACATACACTTCTTCACTGTATTAGCCCTAAAAGAACCTCATGGGAGCAATTCAGTAGCAATATTGCTATTGCTCTTGTTTGTTTATCTACTAACAGAGTTTATAACTTTTCAAAAATGATTTTTGAAAGTATGGTGAAGAATGTGACATCTCCAACAAAATTTTTGATGTACCTATGGTTCATTCAAACCATTTTAAATGCAAAGAAAAGTAAGTTACTTTCCCATAAAACTGTTTTTCCTACTCCTTGCCTGCAACTAAAAGTATTTCAAAATATGGCAATGGCAACTAGGGGTTGGAATGGGGAAAAAACACCTTTATCTCAAGATATGCTTGCTCAAATTCAAAATGTTCAAGGTGAAGGGTCAGTAAACCCAACTGAGCCCCAACACACATCCATTGTGGTTCCAGAAATAACTCATACACCCCCAGTCACCACAACCTATAGGAGAAGAACCAGAAGGGAGACTATGGGTCCTCAGCTTAGTCCTTCTACTCCAACCTTTGTAGCAGATGAGGCTATCTTTCATGATAGTATGGGTAGGGCTTACACTACTGCTTTTGGCTTAGTAGTTGGGCATGTCAGTGTAAACATAACTAAGACCCCTTCCATGGCAACATCTAATGTGCCAAGTCCTCAAAGACTTGTCACAGGTGATGAAATCCCAGGCCAAATGGAAAATTTAGGTGGTTCAGGAGTACCTCCTAGTCCAACTAGGGGAGAAACTGGATCTATGCCCCTTGATTCACCTCTCCTAGCAGGTAACACAGCTAGAAGTGATGGGGGCAGGTCTACACTTAATGAATTGATGGTTCTTTGTACAAATCTGTCTAAAAAGGTGGTATCTCGGGAGGATGAGCTTAAAAGCCATAAAAGAAACTTTGCCCTGGTGTATACAAAAATGTTGATGAGAATGAAGAAATTGGAAGCTCAAGTAAAAAGGAACAAGGGCAAAAGGTCAAAGCTGGTACTATCTTCAACTTCTTCAAGTTCTGATGATTCTCCCAAATAGGGGAGGAAATCAAGGAAAATAGGATCTCAAACTCTGGGAAGGAATTTGGATTATGAAGAAGGTACTGGTGGCAATGGTGATGAACAAGAAGGTACTGGTGGTGATAATGTTGATGTGGAGAAAGATCAAGCACAAGAGCCTATGGATGAAGATACTGCTACAAGTTCAAAGGGAGCAGTACAAACTGCTGAGGTAGCAGTACAAACTGCTCAGGATAAGGGAAAGGGTATTCTAATTATAGATGAGCCAAAACAGTTGAAGATCAAGCCCAGAACACAAGCACAGATTGATTTTGATGAAGAAGTAGCAAGAAAAGCTCATGAAGAAGAAGTAGCAAATTGGATGGAAGCTCAAAGATTGGAAAAAGAGAGAATAGCTTCAGATGCTCAGATTGCTCAAGAATCATTTGAAGAACAGATCCAATGGATGATTGATAATGATCCAATAGTAAAGGCAAGGGTTGTCCAACTTGTTTCAGATGAGAGTTTAAGTGTTCAAGAAAGATCTGCTATGCTTGCTGATTTCATTATATCAAAGAATAAGGAAGTGGCTTTAGATGATATGTTGCAGAATATCAAGGATAAAAAGAAGAAAGCTTATAAGAAGAAGATGCCTTCAAAGAAAGAATATATAAGTTTCATGAAGAGCTATTTGAAGAATCAAGCTTATTGGAAGTAGAGTTACTTTAAAGGGAGATCAGATGCAGAGATAGAAAAGGCTTATTATGAAGCTTATGCAAGGATAAATAAGCCAATTCCAAAAGATTTCATAATTGATACTGGGCACAGTAAAGAAGAGAAAAGAAAAGCTGAGTTGTTGGAATCAGATACATCAAAGAAGCAAAAGACTGCAACTGAGAGTTTATCACATGAACAGATCAAGAACATGATTGTGATAGTTCCTGAATCTACAAATGTCAGTCCACTCCAAACTAAACATCCTATCATAGATTGGGAAGTATTCAAAAATGGAAGGAAGAAAGGATGGAAAATTATAAGGGTTGGAGGAAAAACTGAGAAGTATAGGTTATTTGAAGATATGCTAAGAGGATTTGATAGAGAAGACCTCAATAAGTTGTAGAATTTGGTACAAGAAAGATTCAAAGTCTCAGATCCTCTTGATGATAAAGACAAGGAATTGTGGGTTCAATTGAAAAGGTTATATGAACCAGATGGAAGAGAAGCAATTTGGAGGTTTCAAGCACAAGGCAAGGAAATTACATGGGAATTATTTGATACTTGTGGAGTTCACCGGATTGCTACAAAAGATGGTTTGGAGATATATATGCTGGTAGAGAAAGATTATCTATTGAGACCAGTAGTGCTTATGTCTATGCTATCAGTAACACTCAAGGTTGAAGAAGGTTCTGAGATGGCAGATGAGCTAGTTAGAAAGATAATCAATCTTGCAGAACAAAAAAAAGCTATAACTAAAAGATTGACTTGATAGTGTTTGGAATAATCCCCCATCATCTACAGATTTTAATTCAAGAAAAACTTAGTGATTTGGAGAGAAATCATAAGTTTAGGGGAGGATTGTTGGGAATTAAACCTAACAGTACAAACTGATAAGCTTAAGTTGAAGACTGCTGAAGATTTCACTAGCAGTACTAACTGACTTAGTACTGTTAGCACAAGATGTTTGTACTGCTTATATTATGAATACTTGTAATGTGATAAGTATAGAAAAGATATTGTGTATATCTTCTACATATAGATTGATACGAATATTAGTTTACTTGTAAAGGACTCCTTGTGTTATAAAAGGAGGTCCTAGGTTAGAGTTTATGTGCGATTATTCATAGAGATTCAAGGTTGTGTAACCCTAGTGATAAGTCAAGATCACTCGTATTATTGATAATCATATTGAATCGTTTTGGTTAAACATTGTTTTCATTGTTCATACAAATACATATTCAATCACTGTTCCATTCATATACCTTACATACAATATCTTCTAAGTATTAGCTAGTAAATTCCGCGTACTAGTTAGTATCACTCAAAGTATCTCTAACACAAGGAGTGTGTTTAGATCCTATCACGTTCCTTTGGGATACCATAATCCTAGGTGTGTGGTGCCTTTTATGTATCTAAAGATTCGTTTTACGGCTTCAAGATGTGATGTTTTAGGATCCTCTTGAAATCGAGCACATAGACAAACACTAAACATAATGTCGGGTCTACTAGCCGTGAGATAGAGTTGACTACCAATCAGATTCACCTTCTTCCTCTATATTTAGTTTTATCTACAGATTCACCTTCTTCATCCTTGGAGAGTTTGGTTTCCGAAGACATAGGCGTTTTAATAGGTTTAGAGTCTTCAAGACTAAATTTCTTAAGCTTGTCTTTTATATATTTAGATTGGTTAAAGAACATGCCATCTTCTAATTGTTTGATTTGAAGTCCTAAGAAAAAGTTAAGTTATCCCATCATACTCATCTCAAACTCGTCATGCATGATTTTTGAGAAATCATCACATAGCTCTTGACAAGTTGATCTGAATATGATGTCATCCACGTATATTTGAACAATGATAACATGTGAATTCTTTTTCTTGGTGAAGAGAGTGTTATCTACTAAACCCATGGTGTACTTATGTTCAACTAAGAATGTTTTAAGTCGATCATACCAAGCTTTTGGTGCTTGCTTAAGTCCGTATAAAGCTTTTTTAAGTTTATAGACATGATTAGGTTTTTTAAAATCAACGAAACCCGGAGGTTGTGCGACATATACTTCTTCATTAATAAATCCATTTAGAAATGCACTTTTGACATCCATTTGAAAAAGTTTGAAATCATGTGCACATGCATATGCAAGTAAAATTCTAATAGACTCGAGCCTAGCAACCGGAGCAAAAGTTTCATCGTAGTCAATGCCTTCTTGTTGATTATAACCTTGTGCTACTAGCCTAGCTTTGTTTCTAGACACTACACCATTTTTATCCATTTTATTTTGAGAGACCCATTTTGTTCCAATTATTGTTTGACATTTTGGTTGAGGAACTAATGTCCAAACATCATTTCTAACGAATTGATTTAATTCTTCTTGCATCGCTATGACCCAAGATTCATCTTTTATAGCTTCATTTATATTTTTGGGTTCAATGGTTGATACAAAACAAAAGAAGTTGCTTTGATTTTAGACTTGTGATCTTAAGGTTCTTTCATTTATTTTTCCTATAACACTATCTAATGGATGACCTTTAGGTTCTTTGATATTGACAATTTCTTTGTTTAATAGTTCATCTTCCTTGTCATTATTTATATTCCCTTTGTTTTCAACAAGTTGACTTTCAACTAAGTCATCATCTACCAAAGGTGATGTCTTAGAGGGAGGTGGACTTTCGTCAAATGTTACATTTAACGATTCCTCGACTCTCAAGGTTTCTTTGTTTAAAACAATATAATCTTTACTATTTTGAGAATATCCAAGAAATGCACCTTCATAAGACTTTGGGTCAAATTTGGTGAGATAATCCTTAGTGTTTAAAATAAAACATTTACTTCCAAACACTTTAAAGTATCCTAGCGTAGGCTTTTTACCTTTATATAGTTCATATGGTGTTTTGTTCAAAAATGGTCGAATTAACACTCTATTTAAAATATAGGTTGAAGTGTCAACAGCGTTACACCAAAACTTTTGTGGTATGTTTTGTTCATTAAGCATTGTTCTACTCATCTCTTGAAGAGTCCGGTTTTTACGTTCTACTACACCATTTAACTGAGGAGTACGAGGAGCCGAAAAATTATGTGTTATGCCGTTGGCATCATAAAAGTTTTCAAATTGTGTTTCATTATCAAATTCACGACCATGATCTGTTCTTATTGACACAATACGACTATTTAGTTGGTTTTGAATTTTCTTACTAAGAATTTTAAAATGATCAAAAGCTTCGTTTTTACTTTTCAAAAACTTTGTCCAAGTGTATCTTGAATAATCATCTACTATGACCAAAGTGTAGAAGTTGCCTCCATAACTTTGTATAGCGGATGGACCAAATAAATCCATATGCAAAAGTTCTAGACACCTAGATGTAGACACCATATTTTTAGCCTTATGGCTACTATGAACTTGTTTTCCAATTTTGCAAGCATCACAAAAGTGTTGGTCATATTTCAACTTGGGTAAGTTCCTAACGAGATCTTTTGAGGATAGAGATTGAATAAGTCTCATATTAGCATGGCCTAAGCGTCTATACCAAAGATTTGAGGAATCATCTAACGAAGTTAAGCAAATTTTATCTCTAGAAGTTTTATCAATTTTCATGACGTATACGTTGTTTTTCAAAACTCCTTTTTCTACGGTTATTCCATCTTTTAGTATTTTACTTTCGTTTTCACTAAATAGAACATTATACTTTTTACGGCATAGTTGACTAATACTAAGAAGGTTGAATCCTAAATTATCAACATGAGCAACATTATCAATAGAGAGAGAGTCATGAGAGATAGTACATTTTCCGATGATTTTTCTTTTTATTTTGCTACCAAAAGTGACATTACCTACGTCATATTCTTGGTAGGTTGAGAAGAGGCTCTTGTTTCCCCTCATATGCCTTGAACAACCGCTATCTTTTATCCACTCGTCCGGTTCCAATCCGACTTTCAAACATACCTAAGTTATATGAAAACTCAAGCATTTGGTCCCCAATATCTCATGGGTCTATTTTGGTTAAGCATCCCATTAACTTGATTCATGAATGGGAATGGTGGATATGAGTTCCATGGCATGTAGTTAGGAGTTTGATAATGCCTTGGAAAGTTTTGATTCCAACCATTTTGTTGATAGTTGGGTTGTGTGTTGTAGTTGCTCTTTGGAAAGGGGCGTTTGGGAATAGGTGTTTTAGGCCTCTGTTGAGTGATTTTTTATCTATACTCATTTTTAGCAAGTCCTAATCCTATTGTAACAGCTGGTTTTTGTTTAGTATCATTTGTGGTAGAGTTAGGTTTCTTTGTGACTTTAACAAACTCAGTACGAGCCGATGTACGAACTTTCTGTTCTGCTGAGGTACCCACGGAACCAAACTGTTCCACAGGCGGAACCAAATTTTTGGTTCAGTCTAATCCGTGGGTCCCTGAGGCAGTTGGAATAGTTTCTTGTACTTTTTCGGCTTGTTTCTTTAGACTACTTAAATCTCCTAATTTCATAAAACCTAGTCCAGTTTTATCGTGTGGTAATTTTTGGATTCTCATTATTTCATCCGCACAACAAATATTTTTATCAAACTTTTTGAACTTAAAGTTTTGTTTGATAAGTGCATCATGTTTGATTTTAAGTTTCTCTAATTCAAGTCTAAGCTCTTGACATAATGTACATACCTTGTCAATAGCTTTACTCTTTTCTAAACGTTTTGCTTTTTCTTTTAATTCATAAACTTCATTTTCTAAGAATTCCTTTTTGGTTTTCAAAAATTTGTTTTTGTTTATGATTTTTAAGCTAAGTTCACACAGTTTGTTATATTCCTTTTTGTAAGGTGTCATCATTAATAGAGGAATAAGATGAGTCAGAGTGTACCTTGTTTGAGTCTTGAGCCATGAGAGCAATTTCTTCATTCTTTAGCTCCTCGTCATCATCTTCACTTTCACTCCAAGCACCACTCACATAAGCTCTTTGAGGTTTGTTTTTAGGTGGCTTTGGACAATCTCCTATGAGATGGCTTGTGTCACCACATCTAAAGCATTTTCTTTCAACCTTCCCTTTCTTATCATCACGATCTTTTCGAAAGGGTTTCTTGTCATCTCTAGGTTGTCTTACAAACTTTCCTCGTCTTCGAAAGAACTTTTTGAAATCTCTTACGGCCATGGCATATTCCTCATCTTCACTTCCCGAGCTAGATTCTTCATCATCACTTGTCTCCGTTCTTGCTTTAAGGCAATGGACTTGATCTTTTCCTTTTTGCCTTTAACGATCTCTGAGTCATTCACCATTACCATTTCATGAACTTTGAGGTTTCCAATTAGCTCGTCAAGTGCTAGCCGTCACTTTTGCTCTCCCTTTTGGATGAAGTGCTCTAAGAAATTTTCTGACAAAGTTCTTACTACAAAAGGATTCATCAAGTGCTTTGAGAGAAGTAATAATAGTATTAAAGCGAGCAAATGCACTATCAATGACTTCATCTTCAGGAATACTAATTGTTCATATTGTTGAACAAGAAGATCAATTTTGTTATTCTTGACTTGTGAATTTCCTTGATGAGTGATTATTAAAGATTGTCAAATTTCTTTAGCGGTTTTGTACATAAAGACTCTTTCAAATTCCTTTTTAGTTAGAGCATTGTAAAGCATCATTTTTGCTTCATTATTTTTTGCAATTAACTTCTTTTGCTCTTCACTATGACAAGTAAGTGAAGTATCCTCATCCCGACCACTTGTAATATCTTTTATAATAGGTTTATGATCACCTTCTATAATTATATACCATAGATCTATATCTTTTGATTTCACATATGTTTCAAAACGGTTTTTCCAATAAATAAATCCATTTGGTTCAAAAAGTGGTGGTCTTTGCATAGATTGCCCTTCTTTAAAGTTTTCAAAATCCATGGATCGTTTCAAGTTTTAAAATACAATAAATTTTAAAAATCTTGAGTAACGTAGCTCTTGATGCCAATTGTGGAAAACTAGAAGAAGGTTGAATAGTTTTACCCTTTTTAATTTCTTTTTCTTTGTTATGTTTGTATGAAATGACTTAATGTATGCAAACAAAATAACAAATAAGTAAAATGCAAGAAAGAAATGATCAATCCACAACACGAGTGTTTATAGTGGTTCGGTCTACAAGGACTCTTTTTCCTTGCCCTACTCCACTCCCCGAGTATCCAACTCGAGAGTTTTCTTCACTAGTCAACAAGCTCCTTTATCCGGCGGAGAAAACCTTTACACGTCGCTTATAATATTTCCGACACAAAGATAGATGTCGAGTTCTTTTACAAGGGTACAACCACTCCCGTCACACTATGTATTTTGAGGACTAAAATATTAACCGATCACTATCATAGGTTTATGAGGGTTTGGTACAAACAATGATGTATGAATAACAACAATTCACACTGTGATGAACAAACAAGACTTTGCAACACACTGTTGAAGCTTGTATGTCTTTATGTAATGCTTTGATCCTCTTGCTACAAAAGAAGCTCACTAAAATGAAATATGAATGAGTTAGATGTAAGGAAAGATGAATAAGAGAATGTATCTTGTTGTTATGCTTGTGAGTGATGATCAAACAACATGGAGTGGCTTGCTATTTATAGGCAAAAAGCCTCAGCAAACCACAGATGGGACAGAACCAAAATGAGGGTTCCGTCCGTGTATGGATTTGGTTCCGCGGGGACTGACTGATGATAATCCAAATCTTTATCAAATCTAACCAAAATATTTACCATATATTTCTATGATTCTAGAGTGACAATCTAAACAAGATATTCACCATATCTTCCAAAGATCTCAAAGAGATATGCAATCTTAGAATAGGATGATGCATGCCATGATGTAAAAATACATTTTCATTTTAGATTAACATGTTTATGAAAGTATACTTGTAAAATGTATGTATTAGCTAAGTAATGTTTAATTTGTGTTTATGAAAGACTTGTGACTATATATGTAAAAGACTTAACTATATTTATGTTTTGCTAAAATAAAGTTTATATTTGTCGTTAACAAAATATAGCAAAGATCGTAAAATATAAAGAATATTTTTTAAACGATATTGTTAGTGCAAATATTACGATATTTAAACTAAACGATTTCTTCGGTTTTAATAATGAAAAACATGTAACCTGTAATACATAACGTAAAATGTGCAAGTTACTTGTAAACACAAATCATCAATGTATACTTACATCAACACCTCCCGACGTCTCAAGTATGCTTCAACGAAGTCGTAGATTTCCATCCCGACATAAATCACTCAAGGTATGGACAAACAAATCTACTACTTGACAAATGATCAAAGGATTATATTTTTCTAAACTTCACATTTTTAATGTGACAAAACATTTTTTCAAAAATATATTTTACAAATTATTTTTGAATTAAAAAGAAATGTTTTATTTTGAAAAATAAGTTTAAAAATCCCAACAGTCAATTTCCCCCCCAAAACCGCTCCAACATTCCCAAATAAACCTTCCCCACTAAAGACAAACGAAGGAGCGTCCACGGTACCACTAAAGTACCGACGGCTCCACTAAATTTAGTGGAGCCGTCTGACAATTACTGGAGCCGTGGGTCTGTAACGGCTATTTTTTCTCTTGCCTATAAATAGTGGACCATTTCACACTTCCAACTTGATTTTTTCAGTCACTTTTCTCTGGTCTAATCCCTCCTCACTTAGATGACTTTCTTTGATCATTTGGAGAGTCTTAGTTTGTTTAAGAGTGATCCAATCCTCCATTCAAGTGATCCTCTTCATTCCTCTTGATTAGCAAGAGAAGAACACAAAGTATCCAAGTAGATACAAAGTGTTGTCATCCCTCTTGAGTAGCAAGAGAAGAACACAAAGTATCCAAGTAGATACAAAGTGTTGTCATCCCTCTTGATTAGCAAGAGAAGAACACAAAGTATCCAAGTAGATACAAAGTGTTATCATTCCTCTTCATTTGCAAGAGAAGAACTCAAGGTATCCAAGAAGATACAAGAGTTGTAGTTGTTAGGTCTTGTAACATTTGTTACACTCTTGATTGTATAATAGCATACATCAAAAACATTTTTCTTTTGAGAGTTTGTGAGGGAAGATCATTGTAATCTTGTCGAGATCTTGGAGATCTCTTGAAGCCATTGGGCTTGTGTGATTGATCATGTGGATCAAGGGTAAATCGGGTAGATCGAGTCAAGTAGGAGTAGATCATTGTGATCTTGTCGAGATCTTGGAGATCTCTTGAAGCCATTGGGCTTGTGTGATTGATCATGTGGATCAAGGGTAGATCGGGTAGATCGTGGTAGATTGGTGCTAGCTAAGATTAGCACTCGACATCTAGCTTAGTGTCGGAAATAGGATAAGCGACTTGTAGATTGGTGTTAGCTAAGATTAGCACTCGACATCTAGCTTAGTGTCGGAAAACAAGTTAAGCGACGTGTACGGTTTTCTCCGTCTGAAGGGAGTTTGTTGATTAGTGAAGTAACTCTCGAGTTGGGTACTCGGGGAGTGGAGTAGGGCGAAGAGGAGCTTCGTGACCGAACCACTATAAATCACCGTGTCCGGTTTGCGCCTTCTTACTTATCTCTTTACTTTCACTTTACTCTTTATCGCTTTATGTTTATATTTGCATTGCGTTTATGCTTGTGTGGCTAGTTGCTTATGTTACATTAATTATGTATGTGTCATGGTTGATTATGCTTGTGTTGTAGTTTAATTTATTCATCCCTAGATGATATATGTTCATTGTTGACACTTTTCATATTACGTCACATTTGATCGGATGTTTGATACAAAAAGTTGTAAGTTTTAAATGGAAACGTATTCACCCCCCCCCCCTCTACGGTTTCCACAGATATTGTTGATACAAAAGTTGGGCGTTCCTTGATTCCGTACCAATCAGATCTTAATGCTTGAGACCTGCGCACTAAGAAAACAAAAAGACACCGTTAGGCTTATCGTGGGATTGTCTCCCACGATTATCCTCCGGCGTGAGAGTAAGTAATCGGTTTTTAGGGTTTAGTTGAAGAGTTAGGGTTTGTAAATCGTACCTTTGTGAGGGCTGAGGTGCCCTCTATATATGGACAGGAAATCTATCCCGCGTAGGGCGGTTAATTGATATATATCCCATAAATAGAAGATATACTATCAAAACCATAAATAACATTGGGCTTGGGCCATCGTGAGCCCAAACCGCTATCGTGATAGCCCATTCGTGATGGGCTTGAGTCCATTCGTGATGGACTTGAGTATGGGTCGGGTTCGTGACCCGAATACGGACTATACGTCATCATGTCCCCCCAGTCTAGTGTGCGCAATGCGAAATTGCGGACGCTAGACTTAACAATTGTAGCTAAAAATATTCCTCGATGCGTAGCGGGGAAGTTTCAAGTATTTCCCGCCAAAATTAGCAAGTTAACCTAGTCCAAGTATCTTCTTCGAAAATCGTGAGGGTGGGTGAAAAAATGCTTTACCTTTTGGGTTCCCAACCATCCGATTAGAACAAGTGGGGTACACATGTCGTTCATCCACGAATATGTGTAACCCTATATAAACTTGAGCCGTCATTTCACTGTGGTTATCACAGTAAAAAGCATCATTTTCCGCCATTGTTAAACCTCCAAGCAGTAATCAAAAAATCAACAAGAACGAAGGTAATAGCGCGTGCGCTTATAATAGTTATTGAAGGTTAATCATGGTTCTTCAATTGTCCGATATTAATTCCGAAATATCTGAGGATGAACTTCGTCAGTTCACCTCAGATTATTACATCCCTCTCGCATTGCATCCGGTAGTTCCGGCCGCAAATGCGTCAATAGCGAATTTCCCGCAAGGGAAGGTGGGGGTTTATACGCGCTTCTTCGAATTTGCGAACCAGCGTGTTCCCATTTCCCTATTTTTGTGCGATATTTTAAACCATTATCGCTTACATATTTCACAACTGCACTGTATAGGTGCGGCGAAAATAACCAATTTTGAGGTAAATTGTCGCCTGTTGGCGATTGAACCCACAGTCCATCTATTCCGCGCGTTTTACCACACGTCGTGGTCAAACGGGTGGGTATCTTTTGCTAAGCGCGCAGGATCACTGCAGTGCTATACGAAGAAATTAGACGCACTGAGGGTATGGAGGGAAAAAATTTTCTGGATTGATAGTGCATTTTTTCCCTGGATATTTGAGTTCTATACTCAAGAATCGTTACCGAGAGATGAGCGCCCAGACCCCGGATTGTATAACGTAGCGGATGCGGATACGATAAACACCAATCGCATACCGATTGAAGCGTATCCAGAAGAGTTTTTGGTGCACATGGGCATCAGTCGCAACTACTTTGGTAGTCCGGAAGAGGTGCCAACATTTTTGGATGAAAATAGCCGGGGTGGGTGCTTGTCTCTTCCTTTCTCTTCGCTTAGTAGTTGTAAGCATTCTTCCCTTTGTAGTTTATCTAACACATTTTCTATTTGTTTGTTGTTTTGTTGCGCAGAGATGGATTTGTTTGATGTTGTTCGCTTGGCGAAGCCCACGAAGGTGATCGTAGGGGTGCGCCCATTGAGAGATGGGGAGCAGCCATTGCTTCAGGCTACTGCAGGGCGCACGATGGTGATCGCGCAGGAGGAGACTGATTGGCCTCAAACAGTCAACTTAAATCAACCACGGATGTGGTCAAATAAAGTCAAACCAATTGAAGACAACTAACCAAGGGTATAGTGTTTTCCCGGGTCGTTATATCCCAGCGAAGCGTAAAATTGTGTTTAGAACGATTTGTGATCAAGTGTAATTGAATGGGAAAGGGTTTTGGAATTATTTAAACTAAGGAAATAAAAAGAGAATAGCTTTAAACAAGCTACAGAAATAAATACAGGGAACCAAATTACTTAAAACGTCTAAAATCTAAAAACGTACGTTTAACTTTAAATAAAAGTAAACGTACAAAATAAAAAATGAGATTTGATAAATAAAAGGCCTACAGATATGAAAATTATATTTTTACAATCCTAATAATAAAAGAAAATTATTGGAAAAAGAAAATTATTTATTTGACTTATTAATTAATTATTATTAATTAAAAACTATTTAATAATTATTTAAACTAATTAAAATTCTAATAAATACTAAAGGATCAAAGAAAAATCTGAAAATTTTTATATAAATACTTTAAGGTGACAAGAAGATAAGAAAATTATAAAAATGAAACTTACTTAATTAAAATTTAAAAAGATAAATTCTATTAAATAGAAGCTATCACTATATTTCTATTTTTGGTTTTTCTTAAGGTCTAAAAATATAATTATATTTTCCTAGATTAAAAATGACAAAAGAAAATTATGAAAATTGGATTTATATTTTTCTGATTAAAATTCTATTTATTATGATTTAATTACTATTTTAAATATTTTTTAATTATTTTAAATTCTAATAAATACTAAACAAACTCAGAAAATTATGAAACTTTTTCTATAATTATCCTATGGTGACAGAAAGGTAAGAAAATTATAAAAACAGAAAGTGCTTAATTAAAAAGCAGAAAAATAAGCTAAAAAGCTCAAGCTTCTTAAATAGAAGCTATCACTTTCTTAAAAGTGGTTTTTATCTAAAACTTTCTACTAAAAACTTGTTACACTACTGAAAATGAACAACTTTAATGAAGACAAAAATTTTAAAACTTAAAAATAAGCAGTTTGCAACTTAATGAGCTAAACAGTTGAGCTTATGAGCTCAAAATGGGAATTAAGCTCAAAATAAGCTACAAGCTTGAAACAAAGGGAAAATAAGGTGTAAACAAGTTAAATGAACAGGAAATGAGCAAAAAGAAGCAAAAGGATTCACTGATAAGCTTACAATAAGCAAATAAGCAATCCAAATCCCACTCAGTCACAACAAAGGCTTGCAGTCTTTTTTTGAAAGCAAATTAAGCTAGGGGCAAAAGCTCCTAAGCCTAAAATAAGCACTGAGGTGTTTAGATGAGCTGGTGGGGTGTTCAAAAAGCTAAAGCTCTCACTGTGGGGTCCACTAGAGAGCTTATGATGAGCTTATGAAAAGTGCCCAAATATACTGACCACTCAGTATATGCTGAGAATTGGGACAAGTTTAGAGCTGATTGCAGCCCTATCAAATAAGCTAAAAATTGCCAAACAAGAATTGAAACTTTGAGATGGGCAGATAAGCTTTAGAAAAAACCAAGGATCACAAGCTAAGGCTTACTGATTAGCTTTTAATGAGCTTGTGAAAGTGACTCACCTATACTGATGAATCAGTATAGGGAGTTGTATTGAGCATAATACATAAGCATGATAAGCAATCCAATTAAGCAGCAAATGAACATATAAGCACTCAATCATCAAACTAGCCAAAAGGGCTTCTAAAATCAATAATAATCACAAGCTAAGGCCAAATAATGAAAAAGTTGCAAGCTTATGCAGTTGGCTATTGAACCTGCACAGGGCAAGTGATTGACTTTTTAAGCAAAACCAAATAGTTGACTAAAATGAACTTTAATCTAGATTCTACTTACTGATTATGATGTATTAAGTTAAATAAAGATGAATTTAAGCTAGAAGAACAAGTTGTCAGCTAATGTGATGAAATTCACAGACCAAGATCCTATCAGTTAACACTAAGGTGAGATTTAAAGATGATTTGACTTTCTACTGATTAAGAACTAGTATTTAAGGTGGGACTAAGCTAGTATTAACTAATATGATATGAAATGACAACAAACAACCACAAGCATGCAAAGGACTGATAGTATATCAGTAATTCCAAACACCCCTGATGTAGCAGTTGAACAAAGTTTTCAAAGAAACTATGAAATTAAATAAGTAAACAGATAACTTAAGGCTATATTATCACTATACAACACTAAAGAAGCATGAAATTAGCAGGCTATCAATGTAAAAGACACAAACACAGTGATTGCTGAAAATCAAGGGTAAGGCTTACAACTTAGAACCAAGCAATAAACTTAGAATCAAGGATCCAAGAACACTCCTATAAGCTTACCACTAAGCCTCTAACCCAGGGCAATCCAAAATTCACCCTGCTCCAGCCATGAACACCATGAAACCTGAACTTTGACTTTTGTTGACCTTTTTGTATTTTTGAGTTTTTATTACTAAACTGATTTTAAGGATTACTAATAGCTTTTATAAGCTATATAGGAGCTTATGTGGGCTTATGAGTCCAGAAACAACATTATAAACAACATTCAAAGAAACATGAAATTTGAACAAGAAATTGCATACACTGAATTTACTAACACAACTTGAAATTGATCACTGAAAAAGATTCTTATACACTTGAAATTACTAAAAAGAGTACTTGAAAGCTTAAAATTACACTGAGAATTTAAATTTAACTAATTCGACACTAATTAACGAAAATTACACTAGATAATCTATTACATTGCTTTCCATTCTTTCTTTATAGACTTTAATCCCATTGTCGACATCTCTGAGTAATTCCCACCACATCTTGACCTTTGATTTGGCCAATTTCATCATAATCGTCCATTTGGCATTTTTGGCGCCAAAACGTACACAAGTAGCTTGAGCAGGTTTTTTACAATTAAAGAAATTTGGTGATATGTGGAGGTGGAGGGGAGAGGTTAGACAGCTGGGGGGTGAGTTGGAAGGGTGAGGTGTAAAGGTTGAGTGGTTTCTGGTTTTAATGGTGGAAGGGTGGTTTTGGCGGGTTTGTGTGAGAGGGAGAAGGGTTTGACTGGGGTCAAACCTGGTATTAAATACCAGGCAAGTGTTGGGTCGGGTTAAATGGTTTGGGCTTGGGATTTAATTATTGGGTTGGGTTGGTTGTGTTTTGGATTGGGTTTAGTAATAAAAGGGTTAGGCTTATTCTAATTTAGGGGTCCGGTTTGGTTTTTAAGAAATAAGCACAAGGACCATTTTGTAATTTTGGATTTTTGAGGGACTGAAAATGACAACTTTCCAAAGTTTATCAAAAGGACCAATATTGCCAAGTTTCAATAGTAAAAGGACCATATGAGATAATTTTTCATTTTTGAAAATCGGGGGACTTGTTTTGCCATTTTTGAAACTTCAGGGACCTTTTATGTCATTTTTAAAAGTTGAAGGACCTGTTTTGCAATTTCTTTAAAACTTTCATCCAAGGACCATTTTTGTAAAATTCAAATAGTTTAGGGACCTTGAATGATAATTTTAATACCAGGGACTATTTTTTGCCAATTTCTGAAACTTCAGGGACTGAAACTGACAAATATGCAAACTATGTTCGTTTTTAACTGTTTTTGATCATTTTGCACTTGCAACACATAAAAACACAATCAAATGATATTTTCTGTATTTTGAAGCATATTTGCATGTTTTTAAATGTTTTTATAGTCTAAATGTGACAGAAATGATGAGTATTTAGACACTCATCAATCGCGTAGGAGGAGACAGAGGAGATAGGGGAGGTTAAAACTTTTTGAGCTTCCTCATATTGCGCAGCTGGAGCGTGACCAGGATTACCCCATAAGCGTGATCATGCAGGGTCTGACTTTGGCTAGGCACTCAACCGAAGACGCTGAGGAGCAGGTTGACTACTTTCTGAAGCCAGATGTGTCGCAGCTACATGTGCCTATTTTTGGTCGCCCCCGTGACATCCTCAACCCTTTTGCCCTTGAGAAAGAAATTCCATTGAAGGCGTCTTTAGAAGCCCATGAGATGAGACTTGCCAAGAAGAAGGGTGTGCCGGGAAAAGCCATTCTGTGTGGGTCTTGGTGCAGCTCATATTCCCATATCTGATGGGGAACCCGTTAGCGTGCCAACGGTAGCCCCCAAGGATGCTGAGCTGTTGCAGAGGCTTAGAGATGCTGGTTGTGTGGCACGCCAAGCGGGTAGCTCAGGGCTCAGGCGTACTCGTAGCATGTCTTGGTAATTTCGATGTAGTGGTTTTTTGTGGTATGTCCACTTTTTGTTGTACATATGCGTATTGGATTTGTACTTTTGATGAACTTGTTATCCATAATGAAGCGTTGACTTTGAAAAATACAATTGTATGCATATTGTATCAAATTTGACTGTGGTTATAACATTTGTACTTAGTTATTTTGTCTTTGCGTAAAAGATGTCTAAGAATCAAACCGCTTGTATAAACACATTTAGAAAAAGTTACAAGGATTTATAATCACTTATATCATTATCGTGTATGAAATTTATGACATAGTCGTGTATGACATGATTGTATATAACATAATTATGTATGAAATTTACAAGTTGTTGTGTATCCATCGTGGGGTGCACAAGTGTATGGATTGCAGCGTGCTAATAATACCATACTAAGGGGTTAATTGTCTCAACTCCTAGTTTGTTAAACGCGCACAGTGTGCAATGATGTGTATCCGTCGTGGGGTACACATCGAACTTACTCCAACGTCTTGAGAGTAAGGTGTTTAACAAGGATGCGTGATCCGATGTTGATGGGTTTGCAACCCTCTTACTCAACGAGTCATTTAGTAGGTTTACTCATCCTTTTACCATCGTGGGTTTTTAATTGGTGCATGCACGCCATGTAGGCAAAAGATAATATAACAAACATTATTGAGACATAAATTATATGTAAGCAATAAAGTAAAGTGTGTCACGGAGTTAGCTAGAAACCGCAATATTTTATTAATACTTGCAAGTTTTTGTAAAAAGATAAAAACATTTGTCTAAATGAAAACAAAAAATGTAAATACACGGATGTTTATTGAGCACTTACTAAAGTGCGTAGGTGTCCATGTATTGGGTCATAACCTTTCCTAAAGATAGCATCTCTTGAGATTGCAGATATTCCATGTGCGTTGTAGCTCACGGCCATCCATGTCACGCAGCTTGTACGCGCCTTGTCCTAGTGCTTCAATGACCTCATAGGGTCCTTCCCACTTTGGTCCAAGTTTTCCTGTATCTTCTGCGTGGCTTGCATCATTAGCGCGGTACACGAAGTCGCCTGGTCTGAATGAGGTGCTTCGAACTTTAGCATCGTAGTATCCCTTCATCTTTGACTTGGTTTTTGCCTCTCGTATAGCTGCGCGCTCGCGCCTTTCTTCCAATAGGTCCAAATCTATCCGTCGTTCGTCGTCATTAGTCGCGACATTAACTTCCGCGGTGCGGATAGTTGGCATTCCAATTTCAGCTGGCATGACAGCTTTTGTCCCGTAGACAAGGGAAAAAGGAGTGTCTCCATTGCTAACTTTGATTGTCGTGCGGTGCGCCCATAAGACATGCGACAATTCGTCCACCCATCTTCCTTTGTGTTTGTCCAGGCGCGCTTTAATTCCTTCGCCTAGACTACGATTTGCGCGCTCAACTAAACCATTGGTTTGTGGGTGTTTTACTGATGCGAAGTGTTGTGTGATATGTAACTCTGCGCACCAGTCTTTGAACGGGTTATCACGGAATTGTTTTCCGTTGTCCGAAACGATCTCCCCAGGTAATCCAAAACGGCATACAATATTTTCCCAAACAAAGCATTTTACTTGATTACCTGTGATTGTCGCTACTGCCTTCGCTTCGATCCATTTAGTGAAGTAATCGATTGCAACAATAAGGAATTTAAGTCCTCCCGCTGCGACAGGGAAGGGACCCGCATTGTCAATACCCCACTTGTAGAATGGCCATGGAGAAGTGATAGGTGTTAGCTCTTGTTGTGGTCTGCGCGGGATGGGTCTATGAACTTGGCAGTCGTTGCATTTCTTTATCACATCGCGCGCATCACGGTGCATAGTAGGCCAATAATATCCTGAGCGCAATGCCCGCGCTACGACGGACCGTGGTCCTGAATGCATACTGCATGAACCAGCGTGGATCTCTCGGAGTACGTAATCTGCCTGAAGAGGTCCAACGCACCGAAGCCATGGTTGTAGGAATGAGCGCCGATATAGGATACCATCTCTAAGTTCGAACCTCTGCGCTGTGCGCCGTATCCGTCGAGCGTCCTTCTGCTCATCGGGCAATTTGCCCTTGTTTATAAATTCGATAATAGGGGTCATCCACGTAGGATTCTCTTCCTCTATTACCGTGGATATCTCCATCTCCGAGATGGATTTGTTCTTTAGGATTTCCACTAAAACTTATTTTGACAGGTGCGCGAAGCTAGTAGATGCGATCTTGCTTAGCGCATCCGCTTTCTTATTTTCACCTCTAGGAATTTGCTTAATGGTAAACCTGTCAAAGCCTTGTATTAGCGATTTGGTCTTGTCGAGGTATTGGACCATGTTATCCTCTTTAGCCACATATTCGCCCAACACATGGTTGGCTACCAATCGGGAGTCCACATTTGCTTCTAGGTTACGTACACCCATTCGATTTGCAATGCGTAATCCAGCGATTAGGGCTTCATATTCTGCCTCGTTGTTCGTGGCTGTGAATTCAAAACGCAGTGCGTAAGTGAATTACATTCCTTCTGGATTAGTGAGGATAAGGCCAGCGCCCGATCCATCCACACATGAAGATCCATCTGTGAACAAGACCCATGGTTCTTGTAATTCTACCTTGTTCGGTGGGGGTGTGTCATCGGTATCTGGTTTTTCGATAATGAAGTCTGCTAGTATTTGCCCTTTAACCGCAGTGCGTGGTCTGTAAGAGATGTTATACTCGCCTAGTA
Organism: Artemisia tridentata subsp. tridentata; assembly: GCA_021014915.2. Lineage (NCBI taxonomy): Eukaryota > Viridiplantae > Streptophyta > Magnoliopsida > Asterales > Asteraceae > Artemisia > Artemisia tridentata. The sequence goes on along the minus strand of CP139507.1, from coordinate 387,172,943 downwards.
GCACACTCCATTTTTGTAATCGCCCTGATGCGTCAGGTTTAGAGATAACTTGTTTGATAGGTTGGTCGGTAATCACTGCTATTGGGTGCGCTTGAAAGTATCTACGCAGTCTTTTGGCAGCAAATACTAATACCAAGACCAACTTCTCCATTGAGCTGTAATTAATCTCTGTCTTCTTGAGTGCTTTGCTTACAAAATACACCGGTGTTTGTACAGAATTCCTATCCGTCAGTAGCACTGCGCTGATCGCTCCATGGGTTGCGGATAAGTAGACGATTAACTCCTCCCCTGGTCGGGGTGCAACTAGCTTAGGAAGCGCTGCTATATGTTGCTTAAGCTGTGTAAAAGCTTCTTCCACTTCCGCAGTCCAACGAAAGTCTCCCTTTTTAGTACACTTCTTGAGTGTTTTAAATAAAGGAAGTGACTTATCCGCTGATTTGGACAGGAATCTGTTCAAACCGGCTAGCTTTCCATTCAGAGATTGAACTTCTTTCAACGTGCGCGGTGAGGGAAGTTGGATGACAGCCTCTGTTTTTTTGGGCATGGCTTAATGCCATCTGGTTCTATCAAATATCCTAGGAACATGCCTTCTGTAGCGCCAAAAGTGCATTTCTTAGGATTCAACTTCATGTTGATCTTTCGTAGTGTTGTGAATGTTTCTTCAATGTCGCGCACCACTTCATATTCAGTATGGCTTTTTATGACGAGGTCATCCACATAGACCTCTAGGTTGCGTCCCACTTGCTTCTCGAACGCATTATCTACCAGTCGCTGGTAGGTGGCGCCCGCATTCTTCAGGCCAAAAGGCATCTTTGTATAACAAAAAACGCCTTGGCTTGTGTGGAAGGCTGTTTTTTCCTCGTCTTCCTTAGCCATTTGGATTTGGTGATACCCTTTGTATGCATCCAAGAAACATTTAAAGGGATATCCGCACAAAGATTCCACTTTCCAGTCTATCTCTGGTAGTGGGTAGCAGTCCTGTGGACATGCTTTATTAAGGTCGGTGAAGTCCACACACATTCGCCAACTGCCATCGCTCTTTTTGACCATTACGGGATTGGAGAGCCAATCGTGGTAATAGACTTCTCTCATGATGCCAGCGTCCATAAGTTTGTGTACTTCTTCCAATATGGCTTTTGCGCGCTCTGGAGCCTGGCCGCGCTTTTTCTGCCTTACTGGGGAATATCCTTGTCGGATTTGTAACTTGTGTTCTGCAATTGAGCGTGGCACACCAGTCATGTGTTTTGGTTCCCATGCGAAGATATCCAGATTCCTTTGTAAGAGCGCGCATACAGCCGCTCTACTTTTTTCAGACAACGACCCTCCAATCGACACTTCTTGTTCCGAATATTCGGGGTGAATTGCAACCTTCAAGTTTGGTACTTTAGCTGCGCTTCGTTCCGGGATATGTGTCGTTTCACATGTAATCGTGTTACATTCTTCTGGTGGCACAGCGTTGTTGTAAATGGTGACAATGCCGCCTTCTACTGGGAATTTGAGCATCCCATGTGCTGTGGATGGTACCGCGCGCATCGCCGAGATTCCTGACCTTCCAATAATGCCATTGTATGGCGAAGGAGATCTGATCACCATAAAGTTCATCCAGGCTGTCGTGGAGTGTTCCTTATTACCAACAGCGACTAGTAGGCGCAGTTGCCCCATGGGCCATATCTTTTCTCCTGTAAAGCCAGTAAGCGCAGTCGTGGCTGGACTTAACTGTCTTTGTATCTCAGGGCGCAGTCTTTTGAAACAATGTTCATACATTATATCCGCTGATGCCCCTCCATCAACATACATGCGGTGGATATCGTGACCCCCCGCATTTATCTCAATGGTGAGTGGCTCTGCCACTGCGTTGTCCGCAGCCAAGGTGGGGAAAGAGATTTCGCTTCCATGAGAAAATTTTTGGCTCACCTTTTGCCTAGTCTTTCGCTGCCATGATTGTATCATGTAGATAGTATCAGCTTTTTCCTTAGGCGCTTCCTTCTTGCCTCCAGTTTTCTGTTTGTCTTTCCCATCCTTAATATTTTTAACGAGATGGTCCAATCTGCCTTCTTTTACTAACTTGTCTATTAGTTGGCGCAGTTGGACGCAATCATTAGTTGTATGGCCCTTCTGTCCATGGTAGTCGCAGTATCCATTCCCTACGCGCCGATCTTCAGGGGTGCGCATAGGTGGGGGTCTTGGAAAGTTCGCACCTTCCGTCGCAAATATTTCCTTTGGAGTTTTCGTTAGTGGGGTGTACTTGTCGTTTCCCCCGTCCGCCCCCTTGACTGCGATAGCTTTTGTTACGATTGCCACTCTGTTCATTGGATTGTCTCCTTGGCTCTTCTTGTGACCTATGGTTCGAGTAACTTTTCTTGCTATCCGCAGCGGCTGCTTCTCCTTGGACGAAGGACCTCGTGCGCTTCATGAGCTCGTCAAAGGTTTGGGGAACCCTATCGTTTAACTTTTTAATCAAATCTGGGTTATTGATTCCGTTCATGAACCCCGATATCTTTAGTATTTCTGGGCACGCCTTGACCTGTATGCATTCGTCCTTATAGCGTTCCATGAAAGCGCTTGTGGATTCCCCTTGGCGCTGTTTTACCCTAGCGAGCTCGACAGGATTTTTGGCGCACTTCTTCCTCTGAGTAAAGTTTAAATGAAACGCCTTTCGCAACTCTTCAAACCCACCGATGCTTCTGCGTGGAAGCTTATTGAACCAGTTGCGCGCATTCCCTACTAATGTAGAGTTAAACATGTGGCACCACACAGGTTGTGGCCAATTTTCGATAGTGGTTGTTGATTCGAAAATTTTTAGGTGATCATCAGGATCACCTGTCCCATCATATGTTTTGACATTAGCAGGCATGCGCCTTCTCTTATTTTTCGAAAAATCGCTGATGCGCCTAGTGAACGCATCAACTTTTTGGCGACGCCAGGGACGAGACATGTCTTCGTCTTCCTGGTCGCGGTATTTTCCCCTTGATTTCCAGTGTCATGTTTCCTTGTCCTCGTTGTCCGAGGAGTCACTTGAGGATGAGCTTACTCTTTTGCGACGCTTGCGCCGACTATCATCGGAATCCGAGCTTGCTCCTCTGCGGCGCTTGCGCCGACTATCCTCAGAATCAGAGCTTGAAGGGCTTTCGCTTGGGGAGTACCGTCGCCCGAGCCTATCATGAACCCTGCGACTACCAAGCCTAGTGTGGACATTGGCGCGCCGTTCCCCATCTTCATGCTCCTCCAGATACTGAAAGTCGGCTGCTTCGTCATCCACAACCTTCCTTCCAATCCTAGTAAACACTGGGTATTTGTGGCTATCCTTCTCGCGTCTTTCCTTTCGGTAGCGCGGTGGGGATGCCTCATGTTCAGGGTCGAAGTTGAGCCTGGCGTGCAGACTTTGGCTTGACCTCTTTTTCGTCT